>CM074281.1:8895174-9297674 GCA_037194245.1 Opsariichthys bidens | reverse complement strand
CCTAAAGTGAAACATAATCATTTCTGCTCTCATTTATTTACCATGTAACCAAAAAAAAAAAAGAAGTGTAGTAAAATGTTGACACGGCTCTTTTCCATACAATGAAATTCAAAGGTGACCAAAGCTTATCATGCCCCTAAAAGCACCCTTGATTTTTTGAAAAAAATTAAATTAGATCTCATTCAAAATCTCACGTCAAAATGAAGGTGGTTAACCTATTCCTTAACTAGAATTTTACATATGATAAACCCTCTTGATTTAATCAGCATTTCCCACAGAACCTTAATCCACTGACAAAAGAGAGCCTGTGAAAATAGTGCAAGGACTGAGTATCTCTGACGTGTTGTCTCTGTTAATGCAAAATAGTTCAGCTAACAGTTTCAGGATGCCATGCAATCAGACTCAACAACAGCTCAGTACACTGAGATAGAGGATAGAGTGTCAGATCAAGTTATCCACTTATCCATCTTAAGGAAAACAAACTGCTTCAGGTCACCTTGAGCAATGGTTTGCCCAAAGCAAAGAATCGCTTTTCCATTTGGCCCTCGGATACACTTAGGGTTCTGTGATTTCCTAAAGTTAAATTTGAAAAAGAGAGTTAACTGATTAATATGTATTTGGGTCTTGTGTTCATGTTATGTAAAAAGCCTGTAGGGTTTAATTCGTTGCCAATTATCCTATACAGGAAGTTGAGAACAAAGGCTTTCTGCCATAAGAGTGATTCTAGCATAAAAATTCTTAATCACTGATGAATCTGAGATGATGGCTTGAAGACACATATTGAAGGAGAGACTTGTCGCATTGGAGAACTGAACCAGTGCTAGTATATCAGTTAAAGTCTTTTTATATATTTATATATTTCAGTTAATAAAGACACATAATTGACCCTTCGCAAAGACCCGCCCCCTTTAGTTACTGTTGCTTTGTCCGACAAGCCATGTGCTCTCACGCCACACATTATATTCTCACAAAGTGAAAAATACATCCCGGAGCAAAGAGGACACTGACAACGAGTCAACAGACATATAAAATAGTTTCACATTTAATATAAAGTAATTTTTTAAAGAAGTTTAAACAATAAATAGCGTATAGTGTCTCTTTAATGTGTCGTGAACCGATCAAATCTTCATACTAGTTCATTTATAGCATCAAATAAACATGAATGAACATCAGAAGGAATGTTGTTTCAAGCGCGGAAAGACGTGAGTGCACAATTTATCAAGTTCAACTTCACCAAAGTTAATCTACTAACTCCCCTGACTGCTTTGTCAGACGAAATGGCAGATTCGAGGTTCTGATTGGTCAGAACGCTTGTCAATCAAACTGTTTGCGAAGGGTCAATTATATTGTACAGTCATTGTAAAACCAAGCCATTTTCTGTTATTATATTACTTTTTTACATTGGCTGAATAACTATAATATTCAAAATTAGAAATTGTAATTTTTTATACAGTTTAGCATCAGTTTTCAAATACATTTAGCTGAAGTGTGCACACGAGACTTTTGATGTGTTTAAATGGCTGTTTTAATGTATTCAGGTTTGTTTATATCACAAAGATATTAATACTGTAGATTTAGCCCTGTTTTCACGCTGCTAAATAAACAGTAATTTCTTTGAAGAACTCTCAAGACAGTCTGGAAATGCTTTACACAAGTGAAGACTCAAAGACTGCAGACACACATTAATCTATCACGGATGGAGGGCATAAAAAGAAAGATCAAGGGCGTTGTGCCTCATGGTAAAGGCTATACATCAATATGAGTTTGTAAACATCTTTTATTGTTCAGCTGTACAGAATATTGAAGGATATTGTTTAAAAAAATTACGTAACACCTATAGGCATAATTGTATTATATTTTATCTCTAAATACCAAGGCAGCTGCCAGTTTCACATCTTTTTCTAAACTGGAATTGTTCAAGTTACATTTGAAAATGTGACCGATATGGAAAATTGTCAGAAACCTTTAGCCTGTAACTTTAAGCCTAGCTCTACAGAATAAAGACTGTTCTTGTGAAATTTACTGGTTGAGCAAAAGTCAGGAAATGTGTGGGTTTGTCTCAGTTTACCCCTATGCCAGAACAAAGGGGAAAAAATTAAATAACACATGGACCATGATGAGTTTTCCATAATGATAACATATTAAAGACTGGGGAATGAATGACGATCCAGCTAGGGAATAATGTAAGCTCCAAGGTATTCTGACTAATGTATTCTAATGTAATCTTGGCCTTTTTAGCCAATTGGTAAAGTACATTTTCAGTTAGATATCCTGTTGAAAAATCTGTTCTGTTTTGAACTCAGCTGAACCTGATTCAATCATCTCTTCCACATCTCTCGTACTGCATCAAGCAGAAGGCTATTCAATTTTCAGCAGCATCATTTGAGGATGCAATCAGAAATAAAATCATTCATGTGGTATCGTTTGGGTGGGTGGGGGCGTCAAGTAGGTGAATGCAAACATCTTGATTCCTCAGGCCTTTGCGTTCTGAAATGTGCAGAGAACAACGGGTAACAACGCAAGTTTTTGTTTTTAGCAGAGCGAGAGTTTATTAAAGAGGACATTACTAAGCAAGTTAGTTAAACTCATAATATGCTCATCGCAACTGACCTAAATAACAACACATCCAGTTTAATGTCACCGACTATTGCTCTTTTTTGTTATCGCCAGGCCAACGAATTACATTTCCACTAATAAAAAACTATACTTCTTGATATCTGTAATTGTATTTTCACTGGTGAAATCATTCAAACTTTATTGTTGATATCAATAATTCAATTGTTGATATCAAGAGTATCAAGAATTGAATTGTTGATATCAGAAATCGAATTGTTGATATCAAGAATTAAAGGTGTTACTAGTGGAAATGTAATTCTTGATATCAAGAATTAACATTTTAACTAGTGAAAATGTAATTGTTGATGTCACAAGTTCATATCCTGAGAATGAACAAAAGTCAACACGGCTTGCCATAGGCCTCTACGATCACGTACTAAGTAGGCTACACTTGCGTCGTCGTCCATTCAAACGTTGCAGACTGCTCTTCTGGGTAACTAACTGGTAATTTTGTCATGACCATAGACTGAAGGAAGCTTTAAGATAAACGGGTAAGATTATAAAATAATTTCAACTCAAATGAATACTTAATGTCACTTATTTATTTATTTATTTGTTTATTTATAGGCTACTTATGTTTACAGAAAGTTGCCACGTTTATATTAATAGTAACAATCAAAGTAGTGTCTGGGTGTTTGGCATAAAGTGTGCTTTTGTCATTTTTTTGACACGGATGCTTGGTGGTTACCTGCTGGCCCAGATCAAATAGGATCACCCCAAGTCTCTCTATATTATATATATCTCAGCTGACTTCTTAAATATAATTCTATGATGTTTGTCCTTTCTTATTGTCTGTCAGGTGCATATCATTAGCCTGATTATTTAGGAAATAAAAACACACCTCTTGTAAACAAGCTATATGAATTGAGGTATAATTTATGTCCATAGCACAAACTAAAGTTTAATATTTGGAGTTAAAGACTGGTTCAGGTTCTTTACTGAGTATGAGCAATATTTATAATGATGCTGGTCTTTGCATCACCACTAATTATGATTTTTATACCGGATACAGATACCGCAATTTAATTTGGCTGATATGTTTTTACTGGAAGTTGATGTATCTAATAAAATCGTCATAGTGTAATTTTAACTACATTATGCATAATGTTCTTATTCCCATAGATGAACATTAAGGACTGAGCTTATAATAATTACAGGATTAAAATTTAAAGAAAGCAAATGAATCATGGGGCAAAACAAACAACAATTCCAGCATATGATCGCAAAGACCAGCTGGAGTTTGGACCTCATGAGGGAAGAGATCAAATAAACTCCAACTCAGGCCAAATACAATAAATGGCACATTTATATCCAGTTTCTTCTTATTTGAAAACAAATATTGGCTCTAGCCATGACACTGAAGCGGCTCTTTTTTAACAAACCGATTTAAGAACCATATTAATTTGCACATTTTATTGAATAGTATCTATTGTTCAAATTCAAGACCACACAGACACATTAAACTTAATCTTATTTCTTTGTTTAAATATGAAGTTGTTATAAGTGCTCAAATAATTAAATGGTAAAATCATCCACAAGAAAGCAAAATGTGTGGTTATATATATTTACATTTAATCATTTGGCAGACGCTTTTATCTGAAACCTCTTACAAGTGAGGAAAAGAAACAAGTGATTCTTCTTGAAGAGGCAAATAGACACAGGAAGTGCTCGCAATACAAGTTTCAGACATTGCTCAGAGTACCATAAGCTATATGTAGCATTATATATATATATATATATATATATATATATATATATATATATATATATATATATATATACACATTCATTATATTGCTTAAATTTTCTGGGGGTGGCCTAGATTAGTTCGGGAACATCCTGGCCTAAATGATAAAATAATGCTGTAACTTTTACTTCCCAGAAAAGCAGACTGTGTGATTCATCTTTAGTAAGTGTTCTTCTTTCTGAGCGCTTTTCCTCTGTTAATTGTCTCTCCTCGAGTAAGTGGCCTTATGGCAGCGATGTTTTATTACTCTACAGTCCGTATACATCTCTACACCTCATTGTGTTCATCACAGTATCAGAGTATGTTAATTTCTAAATGGTTCTTGCTGGATGCAAGTAAATAATATGTCTGGATACCGTTTGCTTTTTTCCCAATCAAGTTCTCTCTGTTAAGCAGACTGCCACCTCGACAGAGCCCATCCAGACAAGTGCAGCTCAAAGACTGCATTCCACAGAGGACTGGATGATTGCGGTATTTCCCTCCTTAAATTCGGTTACCCATTGAAGTGAGACTCCCATAAGGTATCTAATGAAGCAAATAACTGATTCAGGGTTGGTTTTGAAGAGGCAGGAGGGAAGAAAAACATAGCGATGAGGCTGGAACCCACAAGACAGTGCTGTCGACTCTCATTTAGATGTCTTACTGGAGACTTTGCCAAAAGTGCTTTTCTACATTTGCTTGGAATAATCACAGAAAAATCTCAGAGCTCAACTTTTGCTTTGAGGAAGAGGCAGCATGCCTGCCAGGCCCAACAACAATCTGGAATACTAGTTTAGCAAGTCTAATGAACTTAAGTTTATACAGAGTATGGTACTGCAATTAAAATTGACAGATTAAATCACCCCAAAATTTAAATTCTGTCATTATTTAATCACCCTCATATTGTTCTGAACCTGCCGTGGAACTGAAACTCTCTGGTGCTCTCTTGTGATTAAATTCTTAGTAATACAATAGCTTAATTTAAATCATTATTCACTCATTATCTCCACCACTAGAGGGCTTTTAACTGCTGGGACTGGTTCTGAGTTAATGAGTTGAACACAAGAACCAATCATGTCCAAGTCATCTTCACTACTTTTCTTATAAATACTCATTATCTCTTATTTTAGGGAATAGCAGCATGGAACGATATGAGGGTGAGTAAATTGTAAATAAAAATGACGTAATTTTCACTTTTGGATGATCTATTTCTTTAATACATGCATTTTCATCAAACAGCCATAGTTTGTTAGCTATGATCTGATTATTTTTCATCATTGTACTAGATTAGAATTAGTGCATTTAGGCTATGAATGCATTCACAGCAAGCTGAAGTTCAAGTATAGAGCTCAGTGACATGACACAAAAACAAAAGCCCATTAAAACGTTTTAACTGCAACTCTTTATCGTACAGATTAGCTTTTTTCCCATAAACCACACATCTCATTCTTCCAGTGCTCATGGGCCTTTAAGGGAAAGTCCAGAAAGGTCACAGACTCCTCACAAATGCTGGGAAGCAGTGCCAGTCGGCCAGAAAAACCCATCCTTGTGACTTAAAAGAAACCATGCCAAAAGTATTGCTAAGGAGATTTCCCTTGAACAAATTTACTGTTGCTATGACTCTGCTATCTCTTATTTCAGTTGTTGGAGAAAAGCCCATGATTCCGTAGGTTAAGCAATCCAGATTCTGGAACATTCAGTTCAAGGCTTCATTATCTGCAAAAAACAACTGTCAAAGTCTGGACAGAGATATTTCAAGGAGAGAGGTGAAACATCCTGATTGACAATAGATCGATATGAATTCACCAAATTTTCTTTGTGGTTCTAATGGACAAAAATAGAATCAAATGTTACCTGATACCTCATCAGTATATATAATAAATATATATAAACCTTTGACAAGGGCAAGGTCCATCCACCCACTGAGAATAACCAATATTCATCTATTGCTACAACTGATTTTTGCCGCCTTTGTCCTTTGAAACTGCACCGAGAACAGCTTTCCTTCTTTGTCACAGTATTTGCCCCTAAAGTGTTCAGGTAGTATTCAGCCACAGTTATAATCACCGGAGAGCAACTTCAGCATCTTATTACTTAGCTCTTTCGAGGTTGTGGACTTCTTTGATGAGTGATGCGGTGTCCTATAACTCGATTAGAGGAGACACAGTCTAAAGATTTTTTTTCGTCGAGAATCATTTACTAATTCAGTTTATTAATCCGCGCAAAGACATTGTGAGCTTTCAGACTAGAGAATCCTCATTATTCAGTTCACCTGAAGAAACCGACAGGCCCTGTAATGAGATTCTCACTCGGTGCTTGGTGCTTTTGCAGTCTCATACCAAACAGCAAAGGGTGCTGCTGAGTAACTCTCGAGAAATAAAAGCCTGTGAAAGGATCAGGAGAAATGTGATTAAGTTGGTTTCGCAATTGGCTTGTTGGGGCAATTTCACTTTCACTAATGTTATAGACCTGAATTAATAATTAAATGGTATGACCCTCAATGGTCCTTTCTTTAATTGAAATTGGGTCATTTTCAAAAATATCAAAATGTTTCAAAACATCATATGTAAGGCAGCATTCTGTCACAAACTGTACTGTATGTGTATCTGTTGCAATGAAAAATGATCAGATATAGACAGGATTTAAATCAGACGTATAAAACAAATATATATATATATATATATATATATATATATATATATATATATATATATGCATGCAAGTCATATGAGTAAATTCTTTAAATTCTTTTTTATCAGGTCACCAAAAAGATTAGTTGTAAGATTAAAGACTAGTAATGATACATTCATTTACTCACCTTTTCTTCAGGTTTATGCTTTTAAGCCAGTAGGTGGCGGTTACTGACTTGAGTGAGTCATTTGATTCATTCACGAAAGTGATTTGTGAATGAGATTTTGTTTACAAGCTTTGTTCTAAAACATTGTCGGCGGCCGAAATCGCACACTCTCTTGAGTATTTATTTTGAATAAGTAATTATTTTGTTATTATAGTATGAATGCCGTTTTGACTTTTAATTATTCCTAGGATATGGATTCTTGATATTAACATGTAAATTTTCACTTGTTAATTTGAACATACACTGCCCGCTGTGTAAAAAACAGTCGCTGTTTTGATTTCAATAACCAAATATTTAAGAGTCTATGACTGGATCATTATTACAGTGATTATTATGTTTCTAGCATGTTTTATGTTTGGAAATGGTTCTTTAACCCTAAAAGATGGAATGTGTAGCTTTTCATGTCTTAAACAACCATGTGAAGACATATTGATATTCCTGGATGATAGTGCCAATATTCATCAGGGTTAAAATTGTGAAAAAATGGTTCAGAGAGCATGAAGAATCTGAGTCCAGACCGTAACCTCTAAATCTTTGTGATGTGCTGGAGTAGACTTTATAGAGTGCTTGACTCTTGCATTGTCAATACAAGATCTTAGCCAAAAATCATCACATTTATTTCCATCAATAGGTGCATTAATTTTTGGTCAAGATCTTGTATTGACAATGCAAGAGTCAAGCACTCTGTAAAATCTACTCCATCACATCCCAAAGACTTACACTGAGGCTAAGGTCAGCACTCAGAGGTGCCAATTCATGTGTCAAAATGATTCTTCTTGCTCTCTGAACCATTTTTTCACAATTTTAACCCTGATTATATTGGCATTTTCATCCAGGAATATGGCCATGATGTGTCTTAATGCATGGTTGTTTAAGCTACACACTTCATCTTAAAAGAACCATTTCTAAACACAAAACATGCTAGAAACATAATAATCACTGTAATAATTATCCAGTAGACTCTTAAGTATTTGCCTATTAAAATACAAACAGCAATATACATACATATATATTTTTTTCAGCTGGGGAGTGTATTTCTTTTGCCACATACTGTGTTTTGCCTACTAAGTATGTGATTTTGCATCAATGCTGTTCGAGACACAGAAACATATTATTAGGCTATGTTTCACGCTGAAGCTTTCAAAAATCTTGAGTTAATCTGTCAGATTTCTGCGATAAGCACATTTCGCACAACAAAAGAGACAATGTGCAGCGAGAGCGTTGGATTCCAACTTCAGATTAAGCACAGTTTCATTTAGTCTATTGGCTACACAGACTCAATAATTTTAAGTATGTTTATTGTTATGTGCTTTTCTAATGAATCAGTCTAGCAAATTGGTTGTTTGTTGTTCATTTTTATATCATTATTCAAGCTATACCTTGAATGGGGTATTAGGCGTTATAGGTTTCTGTAGGCACTTCCATAATGAAATTCTTTGACTCTGTTTTGTAATTTTTTTAATTATTTGAATTTGTCAGGTCTGAGATCCGTACACAGTCCGAAACACTGTAATTATTATTTTCCGAACTGAATTCATAACTTTCTTTCTTTATTTTTTTGAAAATGACCCAATTACGGAAGGCTACTGAACTTAGACCCAAAAGGTCTTTTATCTAAATACTTTCAGGAGGGGATTAATCCTAGTTTTGGTGCTAAAGCCTATTTATTTGAAGTTGAACTAAAAGTATTAAGGTCTTCCTTTTGGCTTTAAGGTGTTGATAATGCAGGTGCTCTTTCCTTTTAAGGGGCTCTTTATCAGAATTTGTCCTTGGCCTTTCTCTCATTTTTAATCTCAACACGTACCAGGCTCACCTTAATGAGAATATCACTCACATCAAACACTTATACAAACGTCATTTCTAGGATGAAGTTTGTCAAAAGCTTTGGTTATAACAGTAATGCCTATAAAAAATAAAAAAAATGAATATGTGCTTTAGGGAGTTGCATTGAAGGCAATGAGTTATTAGCACAGCTCCTGCTAGTGCTTCTCTATCAGACTACAAAGTGTGGAGAGCTGGATCTGGATAATAAATGAAGACAGAATTCAATTTTGGTTGAAAAAATGCCGTTTTTTAACTTGAGCCTGATGCATTGTGGCTGAATCTCTCCATCATTTTTGACATTCTGTCCAAGGTTAAGAATTTTGTTTACTAGTCAACTTATTAATGTCACCGTCCTCATCTTTTCTATCATTTTGTTGACAGTCACCCAATTTATAAAACTGGAGATAAAGTTAGTAATTCGACAAGAATCAGACAGACCTCTCCGTCTTTGCAGACTGGATATCAGATAATCTCCTCTCATTTATTCCACATCTGTTTTCTTCACAGTGCTTATAACATCTTGTTTAGTTTTTCTATGCTGAACAGTTATGCTTGATCTAACATATTTTGACATCTAGTAAATTTGGAACAGCGTTTTCAATTACCATTTAACGTGGTATTTTCTTGTAAATGTCTTATGTAACCCTTGAAATTTCTTTAAAGTCCTAGAGTTGTTGTATAAAAATTTAGATTTGCTTTGGCTTTTATCTAAACTATTCAGTGAGATGACCTATCAGCATATTCTCATTCATTTTATCTCAAGGGTGGCATGCATTTAAATAGCAAAAGGTTAATGGTATTATAATGACTTTCTCAAACAGTTTATTGATTAAATGCTCATTAACGTTTGGATGTTTCCCAGCTGATGCAGCATATAATGTAATGCCTTTGCCTCATGGCCATATGATTCACATCTGATAGCCAGTCCAGCCATTTTGTTGCTGTAACCTTTAACTGCTGATAGATTTTTTCTCCTTTTATTGGTGTACATCAGTATTAAAAAATACAACCCACTGTGTGGGAGCTAAAGCACTCACAGTTAAGTGTGTGATTAATGCATGACAATATGTTGAATGTGGACTACCTGCCATATAAATAATCTCGTTCTCAGTGAGCCTGGTATGTTTCAAATCAGAGATTTGCAGTGCTATCGTGAGCATTTAACCCCTTCATAAAAAATAAAAAATCCTTCCTGTGTCTATTTGCCTCTTCATGAAGAATCGCTTGTTTGTTTTCTTCACTTGTAATTCGCTTTGGATAAAAGCGTCTGCCAAATGATTAAATGTAAATGTAAATTTATGCTATCAGAGTCCATACCAGTTTGTTTCTGTCATGGTGGTCTCTTTACATTGATTTATATTGTTCTGTATACTAAGCTAATTATGTTTTTTTTTTTTTTTTTTTTTTTATCTCTGAACGCTAAACCTCCACATAAAACATTTTAGATTAACATCAAGACATTACTTGTTTATTAAGTATTTTAATAATATGCCCACTAGTGCAGGTGATTTCAGGTTTTACCTTGGGGAGCGTTCTAGTCATTTGAGTTAAAATAAATCGGCTTTTAATTTGTTTGGATACTGATATGAATCTCTTTTGCGTCGACGTGAAAAAAAAGCTTATGTGTAAAACGTTTTTTAAAATGAGGAAATAATTACTAAGTGCACATTTAATTACTTTGGTTATGTCATGTTTCTGTTGACCTTTTGTACAGAGGACTGGCATTTATTGTCTGTCTACAGAGTCACTGATTGCAGATTATAAGAGTTATAATTGCAGGGTTGTTCTTCTTGGCATGAACTGTATCTTCTCAAGTAAATAACTATTATTTCAACAGAATCCTAACAGTAATCACTAAAGATTGTTGAAATCAAATGAACACCTTATGCACACTGCATGATAAATGGATTTATCTAGTGAGATACAATCTAGTTTAAGTATAATGTGTTAGGCCTGACACTGTGCATCAAGATTTTCCGACGAAAATTTGGTCCATGCCGTGAGTACGGGCAATTTTCTATACCGTCCTTGAAATCAAAGAATCTGCAACATATTTTATAAAAATAAATACATATGATCCTCTGCCCTCATCTGTGTTCCAGTGACTGAAAGGAGCCATTACGAATCCTGGCTGGCTCCACAGCTTGCTGGCACTTTGAAGCAAGATGTTTTGGTCAATGGCTTTTGCGAGGGTAAGAACTTTCTGTGCCAAATACATAATTAATTGCAAAGAGGCTCATTTGACATGTTAAATGGAAGTCTTAAATCTTTTGCAATGTTCAAGCATGGTAGAAAAAACAGCACAAAAATAATACACAAGACCTTGATTAAAAGACAGTGAATGGCCAAATTCAAGAGACAGAGTGCAATAAGCAATTTATGGGAATTAAAGGTGCTGTAATCCTATTATTTGACGGATATCACTTAAAGGATTAGTTCACTTTCAAATTAAAATTAGCCCAAGCTTTACTCACACTCAAGCCATGCTAGGTGTATATGACTTTCTTCTTTCTGATGAACACAAACGGAGCACTATTAATAAATATCCTGATGCATCCGAACTTTATAACGGCAGTGAACTGGTCACGAGTATGAGCTGAAGAAAGTGCCTCCATCCACATCCATCTATCATGAACGTGTACTCCACACAGCTCCGGGGGGTTAATAAAAGCCTTCTGAAGCGATGCGTTTGTGAAAAAAATCCATATTTAACAAGTTATGAAGCAAAATATCTATCTTCCTCCAGACCGCCTTCTGTATTCAAGTTACGAAGAAAGCGCAAACTAGCGTTGCATCAGTTACACTTTTTTCGTTAGTTACTGAAATCACGTGACTTTTGGGCCGAACCCGAACCACACTGAAAAACAAAAAATTCGTAAAAAAGCTTCGAAAGCAGTTTGAAATCACACATCACTACATATGTTTATTAAAGTTTTTTTTGGGGTTTTTTTTTTTTGCAAAAAAATTCTCATCATTAATATAATTAATATGTTGAATCAATGAATCTGTAATGAATCCGCTCTGTCTTTCGTCCACTTGCCACAAGATGTCGCCCTCCCATTTCATGGACTCTATCCACCACACTACATTTCCCATAAGTCCCTTACCTTCATGTTGATTACTGCCCAGCTGTAGCCTATCTAGTTCACTATTTAAGTTTACTCTGTAGCCCGTGTTATTTGCGAAGTCTTGTTAATCCTAGCATTACAATTCCGTTATATCCCTGTCTTGTTTGCCTGTTTCCTGATCCTGCCTGTTTCTCTGTTTTTGATGTTTATCTGCCCGCCTTTTGACCTATAGCCTGGATACTCACTACGAGCCTGCCTGTTCCCTGCCACTACTGTTTGCTGTTTGATTGACCATTGCCTGTTGTACCACGTTTTGTCATTAAAGCACGCATTTGGATCTCACCCCGTTGAGTCGTGATTACAGCATCACTGTTTTAAATATGTTTTTAGTATCTGTCTAGGCATTGAAAGTGTTAATTCTAAAAAAAAAAAAACTAACTTAATTTGTGTTCCGGATATTAACGAAGGTCTTACGGGTGTAGAACTACGTGAGGGTGAGTAATTAATGACAGAAATGTCCTTTTTGGGTGAACTAACCCTTTAAATTGATCACCTGAGATATCACACTCATCTATAGACTATTCTAATACTGGAGAAAGCAATGCGTTATCATTCACATTGAGAGGGTTTGCAAAATGGCTGGAATCAGTTACTGCCCCTCTACGCAATTAAAAATTGTCAGAGCATTATATAAAGACATCAGATTGTTTACTCTATCAAAGTGCTTATGTGAAAGTCCTTTTTAATGTTTTCAGCAAAACTCTTTTGGACAAATTGTTTTTGAATTGCCCTCTAGAGAGAGCCAAGATGGGATGGATGTATATCATTATCTTCTGTCGATGCAAATGCCACTGCAACATGTCCTTTTATTTATTTATTTATTTATTTTTTCAGTTTGGAACAAAAACTTTGTTTGTCATTATATTTAAGTGAAATATAAGTCACTTAGACTGTGCTTCTGCCTCTGAGGATGGAGTTGCACATTTCACTCTGCGGGAAGTCTGCATCGACTTGTAGCAACATTAGACAAAATGGAAAGTTTGGCTGCAGGGCATACACAAGAAAGTATGCTGTCAGATTCAGCTGTCTTTTATAACAGTGCAGAACAGTAGTGGGGAATGACCCAAAAAGAGTCACAGGTTTTTTCTGATGGGGTCACAGACTGAGAAATACATGCAAAAATGAAATGCAACCTTCCATTGTGCATTTAGGATAGCAAGGCTTGTCAATTTGTCTGGACTTTTGATTTTTGTTATACTTTTCTATCATAAACTCTATTGAGCTTGATGTCGATATAAAGTACTGAAGAAAAAAAAAAACAGTGTTCAAAACATTAAGGTTTCATTCAGCTGTGTTCATTCAACAGAATATCTTGGAGTTGGTTAGATGATCTAATGAAATTCTTTTCCAGGAACATGTTGAAACAAGTTTTCTGCTTCTAGTTGGACACTCATCAAAGCAAGCCTGTCTGTTTGCAGTGCATTAAAATTTAATCTTTGAAAATAAATAAATAAATACAGAATATTGCTGTCTTGTCAGAGCCGTTAGCCACGTGAGGAGAGCTCTGATGTAGCGTGGTTGGCTTTGGGCCGAGTTCGAGTCCCAGCTCAAGTCCTTTCCGAATCCCATCTCCCTCACTTTGCTTCATGTCAGTCCTCTACACTGTCCTATCTCAAAAAAGCCAAAAAAAGCATAAAAATAAATTAAATTAAAAATATTTCTGCCTTAGAAATATTATTAAATATGATTTAATTGCATAATGCAGTATATATAAATTTTTAGGCACACATAGCATTTTTGTACATAGGTTAACATTTTGCAAGCGTACTTGCTGGAATTTTGTTTCCCATAAGGCATTAGGTCCTTATCCAAACATTTGTGTTTAAACAAACTGGGATTTGACAAGTCATAATTCAGGTGAAAACATATTACAGAATAAGTAGTATTATTCATGTCATTTCAAAGGTAAGACAGCCCAACGTGATCTCACGGGAAAATGTAACTATATTACCACGTGGCGCTATCGTATGAATTTGTACAATGTGAATTTTATTAACAAAAAAAGTAGTCAAGAACATCCACCTCTAGCCCTAAACATAACCGTCACTGGGGCATAATGTATGAAACAGATTGTGCAAATTCATATCAGATAGCTACCAAAAAGTAAAATAGATACGAATTATTATTAGATTGTGTTGGACCGCAGTGTTGGGGCAAGTTACTTTGTGTTACAAGTTTGCGTTACTCCCTTAAAAAGTAACTCATTTTGTTACTAAGTTACTTTTTATGGAAAGTAATGTTGTTACTTTTTTGCACCTGGGCTGGGTTGGGCTTGTTTGTTTTTTAATTAAAAAAAAAAGAAGAAAAAAATTAAATGCTGGCAAAATGTACAAATGTACAATTTCCACCAAAAGTGAAATGAATAAGCCTCAGGCTGAATGAAATGCAAATTCACACTTGTACAGTAGAGAACTTCAGCTCTTTCTCCAGCAATAAAAAACAAAAGCAAAAAAACATTTACTTAAAATCATTCTTTTTATATAGTTTAATTGGATCATTGAATGTCAGCGGCAAAGACATTGGTTAATAAAGTATATACAGTATGTGTTATTTGAAATATATTTACTGCAGGTTTGCATAATATTCTAAGTATGCATTTTTACTGTTTTTATTCATTTGGACACTGAATCTGTTTTTGTGCAAGTGAGATGAGTAAATGCCCACTCACATTTAGTCTAGAACTACAATAGCCATCATGTTCACACAGTGTACACAATATCTCTGCACTTACTCACAATTTCTCTCAACATGGGGACAGGAGAGGTGTCAGTCAATTCATTTTGAAAAAATAAAAGTAACGTTTTGTTGTGAATTTAAAAGTAACTTGAAAAAAGTAATCTGATCATGTAACTCATTACTTGTTACCCCAAACACTGTTGGGCAGCCTTGCAAAAACATGGCAGAGATAAACATTTTAGAAGTAAATGTTAAAGACATGTTCTAATGTGTCTAACATCCATCGATCCATCCATCTAACATCGTTCCAATGTGAGATATGTCACTGATCATGCATCACTCTTATTTATTTATTTCATATCATCTTTAAAACATCTATATCTCTGAGGGGTACAAAGACGGGTTCTGTTTTGATAAATGTCTCTGGAGTTCATACCATTGTCCCTAGGAGGGTGTCACAACAGTCATTTTCAGGGTGTGTAGCTGGATGAACACAGGAGCAAGGAAATATGTGCACAAGCATATACATGGGACTAGTCTACTTAAATGAGGATAGGAGCATATTTTTCTGCTCTTTGAGCAATGCTTAATATCACAGTAGTTTATACAAGATAATTAACAGTACTTTCAGCATCATGTGTGATATGATATTGAGCTTGCTAAAATATAATTTCTCAAAATTGAAATACTTGAGATGGGGTCTGTCACATCTCTCTTCATCTTTTGACACTTTAGTAGCCAGAAAATAATCAGTCTTACTATCATAAGAATTTTGATGAAAATGCTTTTCAGTTTTTCAAGTTTTCTTTGGCAGCATTTTACATTATGAAAGTCTTTTTTGTGGTAGTTAGTATAAATGCAAAGTTCGGTCATGAAACTCTTGATGGCACAGTGTGGTAGCCAATGAGCTCACTGCTCAACCTTCAAATACTTGATCAGCATTTGCTGTAGAAATTTCAGTGCTTTCAGAGCTTTCAGAAACCCTCCACCTTCCCCAGATCCACCTGTACACTCTTAATAATAAAAGCATTGTCATTGATGGTTCCATGAAGAACCATGGAACCTATCCATTACACAAAAGTTTCTTTCTTACTGAAAAAAGGTTCTTTTCAAATGTTCTTCAAACTAAGAAAATATGGTTCTTTTAAGAACTGTTACTGAAAGGTTGTTTGAGGAACCCAGAATGGCTCTTCTACGGCATTGCTGTGAAAACCCCCTTTTGGAATCTATGTTTTTAAGAGCGTACTGTATTTGCTTTGGGTGATTGATGTATGCTATAGTGTATAGCAGCAGCATGTGTTACTTATTTACAGAACCATGTCATGCATGTATTGACAGTAGCAGCAGCAATAACTAACAGCAGCAGCGTAGCAGATCTTTTACGTCAAGAATATCAAAACTGTCATATCCATTATGCCAAACACTCTTCAAGAATTGTCATGACTGAATGTTACAAAACAATTATGCAAGATTATGTTTATGTTGGATAACAGTTCATGAAACATTAAGAGATATGTGTACTGAAATGGACTGTATTTATTCTGAGAAATAACAAAAATGCATGCAAAAAATGTTTGCTCGTTAATTCTGTATAATTAGTAAGTTCTTAATCTTGGAATTAAATTTGATTCATTATTATTTGATTAACAATTTACAGGGTCTCAGAGG
The DNA here is from genome assembly GCA_037194245.1 of Opsariichthys bidens. Taxonomy (NCBI): domain Eukaryota; kingdom Metazoa; phylum Chordata; class Actinopteri; order Cypriniformes; family Xenocyprididae; genus Opsariichthys; species Opsariichthys bidens. The sequence goes on along the minus strand of CM074281.1, from coordinate 9,281,179 downwards.
CGAGAGGAAAGGCAGGGCACTTTTCTTGATATGTAAGATAGAGAAGTTAGGTGTTAGTAAAATTACACAATTCTTTAATTTCTTTACACTCACTTTTGATTATGTGACATTTATTTGCAAAAATTATATGATTTGTTTGGTTGAGCTGGGAGCTCTCACAGCAATCCTAACCTTCACTTGCATTGTTCTGCTATTAGCCAGCTAAAGCTGGAGAGATTATAGCACTAGTGTTTTAAAACAGGCATGTAATTGGCTATTTCCAGTATAAAGAAACCTCCAGCCCAAGGGATGCTTTGACCTCTATAACTGCCATGTTCCATATGTGACAGGAATGGGAAGCCTTTGTGGGTTTTTTGCATCATTCTCTGAGAAAACATGCCACCTGCACATGAACTGTTAAATATTTTCCTGAGAAGATCACATTCTGGCATAGTTTGGTACTGGTTCGTAGCATGCTCGAAGAAACATAAAGGTGATGAAATGTATCTGTAGTCATCAACAGAAAATCGACCCTGTTGGTCCCCTAAGTGAGCCTTGGAAAATTAGATTGCTGAAATGATATCACGAAAGCTGCCACAACCAGTCCTGCTTGGCAGTTCACCAAAGCCCCCGCAGATATAGCCCACTCCCATTGGGCTTCAAATATGTTTCTTTTTTAAGAAGGAATATATGTCTGGGAGAAATAAATTCAGGAAAGGAGACCGTGAAGCCCATTGTAATAACAGGTATAGATGAATGGCACTTGTTTTCGATGATATATGCCACAATAAAGCTCTTTGAGTGACAGTAAAAAAAAAAAATGCTTTTCACCAGCATTTAGGTCAGCTAGGATTTTACATTTGAAACAACAGCCTTACACATACTATTTTTGACTGTGCATTGACAGTTGAGTGAGCTGTTTTGCCATGCTGTTCAGATGTTTGTGTATTTATTTTTTACTCTATATCAATGTCAATATTGGGCTTTATCATCCTGGCTAATTATTCTGCTTACACAGCTTCTGTTACATGTCTGTATGTTTTGGACTTTGCTTTTCATTTAGTTCCTTTGTTCAGTTTCCCGCCACTCCTTAGTTTCTATGGTTACCATTGTTATTAGTTCACTTGTACCAACTGTGTGTCATTAATTAGTCTTGTTTTCTCCCTGTTTGCCTTGTATGAAAGCCCTCAGTTTCAGTCTGGCCTTTGTCCTGAATTGTTTAACATCATAAATGATTTGTGGTATGTTTCTCAGTTTTGTTTCCTCTGTTTGTTTTCATTATTCAATTAAAAGTCTCCTGCATGGATCCCCTTCGTCGTATACTTTCATAATACCACCACACGTGACAGCTGCTGAATAAATAAATCGTTGCTGACCCTGAAACCTTGTATCTCTAAAAACTGCTACATTTCAGGGGGAAAAAACACTAGTTTTTGAGTAATAATTGTCAAATATTGTGGCTTTATATATGGTCTGACACTTTTTCAAAATCAAGCTCAAATGAAGTTACAAGGACACGCATATTTTGCCTGTCATCTGAGGCAGTACATGCATTGCATTATGTTTTTACGGGTTATAAAGTTTATTGCTATGTGAGTGCTCAGTTTTTTCTTCTGTCATTTGGCCAAGCACATATAGGCTATTTCAGACACTATTGGCTATATGACTCAACAACAAAACACTCTTCCCTGCTCAAATACATACAATAGTAGCAAATGTGTTTGTGTGTGAGTGTGTGTAGTTTCTATATAAAGAAAACCCACAGACACTGTAGGTTATGTAAATTACAACATAATCGTACAGCAACCAGTCAAATACGGCAATGCTATAATTAATAATTCTAAAGTCTTGCGGGGCCAATTTCACAATCTAAGAAACAAAAGATCAACCCTGCATCTGAATATGCTTACATCCATACTACAGCCTATAGATGGCGAAAAACAGTATGTTAGCCGAAAAGTTCATATGTCTGAATTTGCAGGAAAAAGATAGGCAGAAAATTACCTGGATGACCTATTAACTCACAGAGGGATTGTTTTTTCTTTTCAACACATGTGTGGACAACATCCAGATGCAAGTTTCTTTTACAAGCAAAGTGTGAACAGGGCCATGGACGACGGTGAAGATTATGAAATACCTTGACTGCTGAATGCAGTGATTGTCCAATCAGAATCAATTACTCCAGAGAGCAGTGCTATTATAAGAGATATTTTCTCATTAGTGTTGAATTGGTTGTTTTGCATGATGGACATGCCTTTTTCTTTGCTGTTACGGACTACAGACTCACAAAGCAGTAGAATAACAGCAATGGTTTATTTAGCACACCGGAATCAACAAACACGGTAAGGATGGATTCAATGGAGAGAAATGAGAATAATGAGAATACAGACAGTCTTTCTGTTTTGCAGGTGAGGTGAGAAGATCGTGACAGAGCAGTACAGGGCACACACTTTGACTCCGGGATGAATGAGCAGGTGAGTTCCGTGGAAGACGACACAGACCGACGAACACACACTGAAGACACCGATGGGCGAAGAGGACGATGGAGCAGGAACATTGGTCGGTAGGGAATGCTGGTAAGTGAGTACTAAACCGAAGCTTATAAGCAGTGCTGGTGATGAGGTAATGAACGTCAGGTGAGGGTGAATAGTATTCCGGTGATGGTCCACGTTGTGATTGGTTGCCGACAGAGCCTGACCGATCTCTGACACTTGCATAAATAAAATTATTTTAGTGATTATAATACTAGTTACATTAGATGTTAAAATATGTTCTCAGAACTCAGTACCGTTTATGTGCAGGTTATAAAAGGAGGTTGACGTGATATATTTCGGCTATGAGAAATATGGACTGGCGGTCTGAGGCTCAGCCCATCTCTGGTTCAGATTTCAGCAACACACCAGCACAAGAACTAGCACTGTTTTGGTGGTTAATCAATGGTTAATCACACGTGAATTAAGTTAATGTAGGGGGTATTGTATACGTGATTAAAAACTACTTTCTAAAAAATGCTGGGTTAAAAACAACCCAATGTGGTTTGAAAATGGACAAATCCAGCAAATTGGTTGTTCTAACCCAGTGGTTGGGTTAAATGTTTGTCCAACGTGCTGAGAAATTGTATTTAATCCTACTATTGTTTAAAAATGACTATATGTCTGGCTCAGAATAAAAATCAGACACATAATTACTAGAAGCAACACTCAAAAGGGGAACATGTATTAATAAGCAATTTAATAAATGTTTATTGTTTAATTATTATTATTATTTATTCATTTATTGAACATATTAATAAATGTTAAATTCCAATGTGTTCTGGGTTCATTTTAAGCAAGTAATACAATAACTTTTAAACAATAGTATGCAAATGGTTGGGCAAACATTTAACCCAAATGCTGCATGGGTTTGTCCATTTTCAACCCAACTTGGGTTGTTTTTAACCAAGAATTTTGTTTTACAGTGTATGAAATATGCTATATTATATACTGCATTCATGCAAAATAAAGGATGTATCATGTAAACACAGTGTTTGTGTAGTGTATTTTACACGTTTGAGAAAATCTGGAAATATTAAATATATATATATATATATAGCATAAATCAACCCGTTATGCTTGGTTAAATAAACAACCCAACAAGCTAGGTCAAAATAACACATAGTTAGGTTTGTGCATATTAGACCCAAATTGGGTTGTTTTTTCAACCCATCGGTTTTTGTGTGTTGTTCATGTGTGAATTGCCAAGTCAAGTCCCCTTTTTTATATAAAGCTTTTTACAATGCAAATTGTGTCGAAGCAGCTTTACTGTAATTATTAGCAAATGATTTGAAAATGGTGTCATTGTCAGGCTTAAATAAATTCAGTATTGATTCATTCCATTGTAAGAATCAATAGTTAATTTAGTTAATTTATCTATATATCAGCACCGGAGAAAACAGTGATGTAAACGTCCAGCTCAGTTCAGTTTTACAGTGCTGTCAATGCTGGCAGATCAAAAACATTGTTGGATATCAAAATTGTGTCGTGGACTACTCTTTTAAAAAGAAAGTCTGAACTGTTATACAATGACATATTGTGTGGAGCATGGAAATGAATATGTAAACAAGATGGATGAAGTTCCCTATTCCTGTCTCGTGTGCTTTATTGCTGCTTATAACTCCTGACAGATAACACAGTGTGTATTTTTTTCTGTAAACATACCTGTCTCAGTTGTTTTGATTTTCATATTTCAGTTCTGCTGCAGCTAGTTTGAGTCATTTTACTGCCTCCCACTGTAGAATGAGTAAGATACCAACCTTTACTCGAAATCCTAGTGTGTTTATTTATAAATGGGGTTGTGTTGGGTCGTATTACATCACATATTACCAACGCTGACTTACATGTAAACCCTTTTAAGTTTTATTGCAGCTGTTGGGATATTTTCTGCTTATACTAGCACCAGTATGATTTTGCCTCATTTAAGAGGAAAAGGACCCCACCTGCAAAAAAAGTTCAAATTCAGACTTTCTCATATCAAGCCCATTTTGTTGATCATTAGCTTCATGACAGCAACATTCCCTCCTCCTAACTAGCCTCAAATTTGTCTATGCTGCAGTGGTCTCGCTGTGGGTTGAAGCAATAGTGAGGTGTGAAATTCTGAGCCACTTTGAGCAAACTCTGATCGCCTTATCAGTGGACCCTTTTTAATGGGATTGTCTGCTCTGCCCGCCAGTGCTGTTTTGCTGCTTGTTGTCTGGGTGTCTCAACTCCTGCTAACATGCAAAGTTTGTTCCTTGAGAAAGAAAAGATTAAAGCAAACAGCACATAGTTCAGATGGGGTCTTGGTCCTCACTGGTATCTCTCTGCATAAACAGACATGTATTATATTTTAGGCAACATATAAGGTGGCAAGCAATACATTTAGAATTTTCATATTCTTCATGTTAGTATGAAGTGGTTTTTCATTAATTACGGTTCAGCAGATAAAGAAATAATGCCTGAAAATGTATTATTCTTCATTTACATATTTTTGCAATTGAATTTATCTTTACAAGAAAAAGAGGAGGTTTAATGAGCACACGGAGTGCTTGTTACCGAGATAATGTAGAACATTGTTAGCCCGTCTCATGGCAGGGATCTCATTTCAATTAACCGCTGATAAATAGTAAGGCTAAAAAACTTTTCCTGTTTAAAATAAAATACTTTTCTGAAAATAAGATGTGCATCAAGAAATAAAACAAAGATTATTGGAGTATGTTTTACAAGAAAATACTATTTTGGTCTTTCTGCTTCAAAATTTAATCAAATGTGCTACTTTGTGATTATTTGTGAAATTTCTGAGTGAATTTTTTTTTCAAGTAAATCCTATACACCATTTTTTTCAGAGTGATTCAGTATTTAATATATTATGTGCATGTGACAGATACTATTTATTTGTTTAGTTTTTCATATATATATATATATATATATATATATATATATATATATATATATATATATATATATATATATATATATATATACTTCAAACCATTATATTCTGTCAGATTGGACCGGATTTCCTTCAAAATTCTTACATAGCTACTTATATTTTCAGTTAGTTCTGTTTAGAACTTTTTTCTGTATTGTGTAAAATTATAGTGTTTTTAAAAGTACGGTAGGCAATTTCGGAGAGGCAAGCTAGCTTTGAAAGCCTGAGATCCCACCTTTCCTTCAGAGCGTCTCCAAAGCCACACCTCCTCCAAAACACATGAACCCACACACCTGAATCTGTAAAGCCTCACGAGATGAAAGATGGCATTAAATTACCTCATGTCTCAAAGCACGTAACATTACAATAACCATCCATGAGCTCTGGTCTGTTTTGCTTATGCTGGTTTTCTTTGAATACCTTGTGAATCGACACCCACAGGGCATGATTGGCACCCTGTAGATATATTAATTACTGCAGAAAAATTAAATGCAACAAAAATCCGGCGGTGCACGTACTTCAGCGTACTCTTCTGATGATGAAACTCACGTGCACTATTCGCTGACCCTCGCATATACTCGTAAAAAGTGAAGTACACTTTGGGCTTTCAAAAAAGTCTAATCTTTATATAAACATAATTATATTATGTTGCTACCTCTGCATCTGCATGTAAAATGTTGTTCAATTTACTCACTTTAGTCAGTATATAGCTGATTTCACTACTGTATTAGTGCACAATTAGCATATTGAACTCATAATATATGTCTGGCATGTAGAAAAATCCATTTTTGTGCCACTACTTACCATAAAACGTGCAGTAAAATTCAACAGCCAATATTTTCAGTGCAGTATCTGGTTTTCAGAGATGTAAGCACTGAATGCAAGTGAGAACTGAACAGTTTACCTGGTCCTGCATCAGTACCAATTTAATTTTGTGTGTGTGTTATACATACAGAATTGGAAACAATTACTTCAAAGAAAGATTCTAATTTAGTTGCATTGCTTGAATGAATTGCTGCCTATTTTCAGAATACACCAAGTTATATATTTAATGACTGATCAAACAAGACTCCTCCCAATACATCAAAAGATATTCTCTTAATTGGAAAGGGGAATGTTTTGATGTGCATACTCAGCTTGCATTGCCATGATTACCTTCCCTTTCACATCTGTGCGTTCATCAGATCTCAGTGAGTTCATGAAAAGATATAGCGAGACTGAAAATGATTATGAGTACTAAGAGAATTGCTTACAGACCAGTGGTCCTGTCTACATAAGGCAAGAATTATTTTATTTACAAGCAAATCTAAACATGCAAGTCTTTACTGTGATGAGGTTTTGAGTTCCAGTGCGTCATAAATGTAAATCATGGTGTTTGAGCCTTATAAAATGTGTCACCATTTCAAATGCCATGACCAGCCCAAAATAAATGGATGTAATGTGTATTATGAAAAGATTAATGCCAATATAAAGCCTTGAAATAGTTTCTAATAGAATAATACAACTGTTTTTTTAATCCAATTTTTCACCAGCTTCAGCCTACACATTCTTTGCGTTCAAATTTTCATACTCACATGAACACAATGTTATAATTTTAGCCTTCATCCCCCCCTCCTCCTTAGTAAAACCTTTGTTCCTGGGATTATATGGGTCTCTGTTCTGAAGGAAAGGATTTCACGACTTATAGCTATCTGATAACTAGGCTATGTATGAGCTTTTTCATTAGAGAGAGTCAATTATCTTTAAAAGGCTTGTGTAAAATGAGATGGACCAGCAACCTCTTGTCTGATATCTTTCAGATTCTTAGATCTCTGTTCATCAGTACCCTTTGAGGGAAGCAAGTCTCTATGATGCTGAATACAGGACAGCATTTGAGGCGTAATCATTAAAAATCATTCCTTATATGAAATGTCTCCTTTTGCGATTTACTGGACAAGGAAAATATAAAAAAACTGGGAGATAGAGTCATACAAGTTACTATATTATGTTTGTCTTTATTACAGTGAAACGGCATGACAATGCAATATCAAGTTCATGGTTTTGATGAATACTTTCAATATAAATCAGGAAATTTGCAACAAGAATATTTGCAGACTCATTTATCACGTGTTTATTTTGAAATAGCAATGAATATGAAAGATTGATAGAATCCTCAGCTTGTAACAATGTAGCATAGGCCTACATTAGATTTTTTGAGACAAAAAGGTCTGAAAATGTTTTAAGTATAAAGAAAAGACATTACATTGTCCATTTTTAATGCTATAATGAGCTATAACTGCCCGTACTATGTATGAATAGGATGTCTACTGGAATTATGTTAATAATTTGTTCAGGTCACTCAAACCATGTATGGAAATGGGGTCCTTATATGGTCACCAATGTAGTCTGGATGTCACCTGGTGGAAATGTTTGGTACTGCGCCCAAACAAAATCTTACTGAAAGGTCATTTTTTGAAATATCAACAAAATGTGGAATACAAGTTCTGATTTTTGGCTTTGATTTTCTTGCAGTTTTAGAGTCGAACATGTTTAGTAAAATAACAAAAACATTACCATAAACTTCCATAACTTTTTTGAAATTTAACTTTTTTTTTTTTTTTTACTTCTATAATAATCTGCTTTTAAAGAAGTGTCTTCTTTAAAAAGAGACCAAACTTAAGTCTGTGCTCCAGAAGATTCATAACAATTTAAGTTGGAAATATTATTTTGGGGTCTATGCCCATAAAATGGGATTGACAGTTCAGTGACCATTAAAGTGTCTACCAAAGTCCTCTAATTCAGTGTTTTTCTTTACTTCGTGGCCATGTCAACAACCTAATTTTTAAATTTTACACCTAGTGGAAATAATTGTAAAACATAAGACACTCAGGGTAGCCTTCCAAAGGCCAAATGTAGTTTTTAAAATGTTTTCCAAATTTCATTATTATTTTTTTTTTTACATTTCAATGTCAGACAGGCCAACATTTCGGACATCCTGTGCTTTTTCTTTCTCTTGACTGATTACTCAAACACAGTTTAGTCATTTAATTAATGGTAAGTTATGCGAGTGAGCTCTTTCGTTTGATTAAAAAAATGCTGCATTTTCATTCGATTCCCCCTTTGTCTTGATTGTCCTCTGTGAACTCCAAAAATTTAAGTTAAAAAAGTTTCAACTTGATTAAGTATATTCTTTTGGAATTGAATATTGTATCATTTCAATCCATTCATTTTTTGAGAACAATATTGTAAATTTTATTGAAAAGACAGTGATTACATGAAAGTCATTTTGGTACTACTCGTTTTATATATCCATGGTTTGCCACTCAATATTATAATCAGAGTGATTAAAGCACCGTGTTTCTTTTGTACATTTTTACAATGATAATAATGCATTTACAGCTCCAACATTTTATGTTCAGTCGTAGCTAGCCAAAACTAATGTCTAAAACCTCTTTTACACTTTGTCCCTGCACCACTTGACTGGCATTGTGCTAAAAAAAATCAGCATGATCTCTTTGTGAGAGCTCCTTTTGTGATGCTAAAGCAGCCATTCTTATTCTCCCTGGGTTCGTCACCTGAGCATGGCACACATCAGTTTTTCATTGACAGTTGATGAGAGGCCTTTTTATAGCACTGATGGCCTTTTTATAATAATAATCTAAATGTAGGCCTATCACTTGCACACATCATATCCATATTGAACTGTTTTAGAAATTAAAACGAATAGAAAAATGAACAGGTGAATTAAAAAATGTAAGGCATAACACTTAGGCAACATAAAAAGTGAGCCTTTACTTTCTTATTGTTACTTTCACAAATTGTTTCTTACACTTTAATCAGAGCTTAAGCAACTGTGATGTGTACAATGCTACATTTTGTCTTTTGTTTTGGAGTGGTAGCCCCGCCCACAACAAAAACCATTGTATTAGTACTCCAGTGTTAGGGAAAGTTACTTTTAAAAGTAATGCAGTACAATATTGCGTTACTCCTTAAAAAAGTAACTAATTGACCTTTCGCAAAGACCCGCCACCTTTAGTTACTGTTGCTATGTCCGACAAGCCATGCGCTCTCACGCCACACATCATGTTCTCAAAAACTCATTTTTGAAAGAATTTTAAACAAAAAATAGCATATAGTGTCTCTTTAATGTGTCGTGACAGATCGCTGTAGTTTCTTCAAACTAGCTCATTTTTAGCATCAAATAAACATGAATGAACATCAGAAGGAATGTTGTTTCAAGCGCGGAAAGACGTGAGTGCACAATTTATCAAGTTCAAGTTCACCAACGTTAATCTACTAATAACTCCCCTGAATGCTTTGTCGGACAAAATTGAGCTTTCCCACAATCCAATCTATATATATATATATATATATATATATATATATATATATATATATATATATTAAATTATTATTTTTTTCTTTTTAAATATCCTGTTTCACTCAGAAATGTGTCAAATTATGGAGGTAAAATCGGTTGTGATATTTCTGAAGGCTGCAGTCCGTAACTTTTGGCGCTCTAACGGTTAATAAACAGAGCTGCGTGCGGAAGAACATTATTGCCGGAGCTACTTCCCTCTGTTTATGTCTATGACGAGTCACGCAGGCACTGTGCTACTCCGCAGCGCTGCCGACCCGACTTAGTCCAAAATAGTCCGAATATAAACACTTATTATAGGTGTAACGTAGTGATTAAGGATAAGACAAAAACACGATTTGGAAAATGGGTTCGTGATGTAAATGTCATTATATATGTTTTTTTTTTTTTTTTGTAAATTTTGAACACACAAAAAAGTTACGGACAGCATCTTTCATTTAATTCAATTTAAAGATAATTTAGATGAAAAGAAATGCTATAAAATAATTCTGTAAAATATTATATAAAAACAATATAAATTTAATGTGGAAAAAATTCCTATGTTCTTATATTAATATATTATTCTATATTAATCTTAATACGTTCTTATAAGACAAGAATATTTTCGAATAATATAATATATATTTTTTTAATTTTATAATGTTATGCAATTTATTATTTAGCTACAGTATTTGTCGCTCAAAGCAATTTCACATGTTCGTGCGTTATATTATATATATATATATATATATATATATATATATATATATATATATATATATATATATATATATATATATATATATTATATATCATATTATATATATCATATTATATATATTATATATATTATAAAATCGTGCTGTTTCATTATTAATTTTGTATTTCTTAATTGTTTTACTTAAATAGCAGATTTCTGTCCAGGCAATAACTTTTATTCACTACATGCTCCACTGTTAAATTAACGTTTACAAATGTATTTTATCAGTACTTGTTATGCTTTCCCTAGACGTCTGAATACGTCTAGCTATTTTTTTTTTTTTTTTTTTTTTTTTTAGCTTAAAATGTGTTTACGCCGCAGATTTATGATACACTATCTAAAATGTGTAACAGTAACGAGACATGGTCTTTGTTTCTGGCCCTTTAAACCTCCAGCTGGTTGGCGAGACTCCTGCGGTGGCATTTAACTGAGTGGGTGACGTCACTAAACTTTCTATCGAGCTGTGTGTGTGTGCGCGCGCTCGTGTGGAAGATGAGAGCGCGTTGAAGACGTGCACTGCTCAGGACGCGCAGAGGATTCCTGTTTTTCGGTGAGTGGATTGTACGTTTTGCCTCGGAAAGTACGCGTTTCGGGATCGTGGATTGTGTTTGTTCGTCGCTTCTCTTTAAAAAGAAACTTGAAGTCCTGGAAAGTGAGTCAAGCCGTGTATAGAGAACTTTCTTTTACATTCTGTTTGTCAGATGAAGTAGTTTCTGCCGTTATGCAAACATTGGTTTACTTAAATCTGTGTCCTAGAGGAATGTTAAGGATGGAATGCGCGCGAGCAGGTTCATTCTGTAACATGGATGCGCGGGTGCCACTATAGGCGGGATCTTTCTGCTCCTTCCTGAAATCTGGGAATTGACAGTTGAATTGAATGGTGTAGTTGTTGTTTGTTGCTGGAACTAGATGTTGCATTGCCCAAAGCTTTGCACTGGTTTTTCATTTGTAGTAAAAGTACAGCATACTGAGGCTTTATGTTTTCAGACTATTGATGCAAATCATTCAATGTTAATGCAGGTAGAGTGGGACACAAGTTTTACATTTAAAATTTCTTCGTTTTTTCTTCTGTGTTGGGTGAGGGACAGTCATTTAACAGAGAGTTTTACATTTTGCATGTGTTTATTGGTCTGTCTGTCGTTTTATTTGACTGTATATGTCTGCTTATTTGTCTGGGCTGTTTACATTTGTCTGTCTAGCTGGTTGTTTTAGGTCGGATAGATGCTGTAGATACTGCTCTGCCTGTTTTTTTTATCTACCGTATCTGTCTGTCAATGTGCATGTTTGAATATCTATCTGTCATTGTATTTTCCTTATCTTATATCTTTTTCCTGTGTTTATAGTTTGTCTATTTATTTATTTATTTTGCTTATCTGTATAAGTAAATGCTTATTTGATTGTGTGTATGTATATCATGTGTTTTTTTTTTTTTTTTTTTTTATGCACAAGCGTATTCTGATTATGTTTTTTTATAGCTTGCCGAAGCGTTTCACCCTACTTTAGATTTTTAGTAGTTAAAACTCCTTTTTGGCCATATGGCTGGACTGGCAAGGTCCGTCCATGGATACCTCTAGAGGCCATTTCCAAGCTGTAATCTGCATGACAATACCTTTTTCTTCAGTGTGAGTCAGTCAGATTTACTGGATTTACAGTCCCTCTCTGAGAAAGGCAAACTGCTTGCTGAAAGTCCACTCGCAAATATTCTGCCAGCAAGGAGACTTCAATTAACTCTCCCTGTCACCCATTCTCTGTCCAGTCAGTCATTTGCGCAGCACAAGGTGCCAGTGCGTGACTTTTTAATATTTGGACTCGGCCGGTCTGTTTAATGACAGGGTGCAAAATGACTGAAAGGCTTTGAAACCGCTACAGTAGTTGCTTTAAATTCCCCAATGTATATTTTGTGAAAATTAGTTGTATATGAGTTGCATTAAATTCCTTTCTTGTCCCATATAATGAAAAGACTCTTTATTATAATAATGGCAAACTACAAAAAAACAACAGCTTTTGATAGTAAGGAAAAATAAAAAGATTTTTATTGTAACATCTTAACAGAAATAATGCACAATTCAAATATATATGAATCAGTTCAAAACCTTTTTTTAACAAAATAAAATGCGTGTGCGTGTTGTAATGCTTTAAATAATATTATCATGACCTTCAATAGTGTTATTCATTGCCCCTCAGAGATCTTATTTTTCTTCCTTTTTGATCAAACAATGCTTCACAATGATAAAATATTTATTAAAGCTAAGTGTTTGCTGAAAACATAAGTTGAATTTTGTATGTATGCTTCTTTTTATATGTGTTTTAAACACATAACAGCTGAGTGAACTTCTTGTAACAGAAAGGAGTACATTGAAAATATTGCACCATATGAACATTTTGATGTTCTCTGCTCTCTCCATCTTTCTCTCTGTGTTTGTGTCTAAATGTCTGCTTACTGTATGCTGGTAGTAGGGCTTTTTTTAGTGTGATGGAAAACATATTTACATTATCTAGAGATTTTTCAAGGTCTGCTGCCCTGCTTTTATGTGTAATGACATGTTGTCTTTCAGTCTGAAGCATGTTGCTTTATGTTTTTCTGTAGGTTGCATTTGTTGCATTACTGATCTAAAATCATGTTTTGCTGCTTTTGTCAAACGTGAGACTCCAAATCACTTTTTTAATTACAAATACCAGATGTACCTCATTATTCAAGAGAGATGTTTTTTGTTTTTATACTGTTGTATAAATAAATATATATATAAATAAATATGTATATATATATATATATATATATATATATATATATATATATATATATATATATATATATATATATATATATAAATATATAAATATGTATATATATGTATGTATGTATGTGTATATATATATATATATATATATATATATATATATATATATATATATATATATATATATATATAAATATAAATATATAAATATGTATATATATGTATGTATGTATGTGTATATATATATACACACATATATATATATATATATATATATATATATATATATATATATATATATATATATATATATATATATATATATATATGTATATGTGTGTATATATATATATGTATATGTGTGTATAATTACTGTTTTTAAAATGTCCTCAGCATTGGGATGGTTTATAAATATTGCACGCTGTTCATTTTCAGTGACCTGCTGATTTACAACTTTCATGTTTCATAGCTCCAAGGAAGTGAAGGTTCTGTGGTGCTACACACACAAACATTAACTTTATGTAAATGAGGACACACCATAGACTTCTATTGTTTTTTATATAAAGCAAATTATAAATACTACCAACTGAACTCAACCCCTAAATGAAGTTTTAAAATAATAACGATAAAAAAGTATCTATACATGAATCTCTTTTCCAGTTGAGGCCGGACGTCCCTGGATGTCCCCAAGGAAGATTTTGTCAGATTTAGCTCATTTCTGAGGACAAATGTGTCCCCAAAGTGTAGCTAAGTCAGTCCATGTAAATGCATTAAATGTGCATTCACTGGCATACATTAGTCCTTCAGGAAACCACAAGGAAAGGAAAAATCTAATTAACAATCTGTTAATAGTGCTAACACATCTTAGAATACATAACCGTAATTGCATTACACATCGATTATTTCAGGGGTGTTCAGCTCTCCTGTTCTGCCGTCATTTTATCATTGATATCATAGTTGAATAAGGAGTGTTTAACTTTTTACACCCAATATTATTTATGACATGACTCTTGATTTCTCAATTTAAACCTGATGTTTTTTTCTGTGTGCTCACGTTCAGTGAACAACTTATGTCAGAGCGGGTTTAGCGGCACATAATCAGCTCCATTTGTATTTCTGTCATCACTAAATGTGAAAAAATAACGATCAGGAATCTTTCATCTGCCAGATGTATTTTTGAAAGCACCGAATTGCAAATGAGGGCACAAAGAAAAGGATGAAGCAAACATCCAGTGACCTCATTACTGGTACAGACTGTGAATTGTCTGAATATAATGGCTCTGTCATCAGCGGCATGAATTTTTTACATCATAATTTTTTTTTACAACTAAAATTACTTTATTTGAAGTTAAAATCCAGATTAGAGGAAACAGTTGGAACGTAGAAGTGCAAGTTAGCATGACTGATTGAAATAATCCGAATTAGCAATAATCTTGAGAGGGAGGGTGTGGGGTAGTTTTAGATTTTTTTTTTTCTTTAATTGTTTTTTTAAATTGGAACATTGACTCGATCTGTAGAATAATGAGCTTAGTGTGTGGTACCATCTGTTTTTTGAGACTGAGTATTATTATTGTTGTAACTCTATTTGGTAATAATATAACATTTCATCTTTAGATAAATATTTTATCCAGAAATGTATATTCTGTTATCATTTACAAAAGGGTCAACTCAACCACAGGTTCCCAGCTTAAATTTTTGATTTTGTTAATATTTTTTTCTGTTGAAAGACAAACATAAATAGTGATGAAAGCCAAAATATTAAATGTCACAAATGTATATTTACTGAGTAATCCACTATTTTGTAGAGGGGGGTCAAAATGACCATTTTCACTTGAGATTTGGAGCCAAATTACAGTGGTGTATAAATGAAGATACCAAAAGAAAAGTTTATTAAGAATGAGAACCTAGAAGGACATTAAGATATCTTGAATACTTTAGAGTTACTGGCTTGACAACTTCAGAAAAAGAATATTTGCTTCACTCGGACAGGAATGTTTTATGCAATTGAGCTGATACAAAAAATTAGATGCATTTCTATGGAAAAACTTTAGTTTTAACATTATTTGTTCATTAGATATTCCTCTTTAAAAAGAAATAAAAGTATCAGCTGTTTACAAAGTCACCCAAATTTGATTTGGGAGCATCATTATTTTATTTTTACACAAAGATTGTTAGGTCTATTATTAAAATCTGTTGACTTGTTTCATTATATGCCAGCGGTGACAGTTCAAAAATGGCTTAAGGCACTTTTGTTTTTTGCCTCAAGTTTGCATGCCTTTAACTCAAGAAGTATTAAAATATCTTAATATCCTTTTTTATTTTGGTTCTTAACAAACTTTTCTTTAGGTATCTTATTTTTTTTCATTATTTCATTATTTTTTTTTTTTTTTGATGGTTCAATCCCAGAGATATGAACATGTTAATGTAAATTGTACACATTTTCAGGTCAAAAATCAAATTTGGGTGACTTTTTATACTTTTATTTCTTTTAAAGAGGAATATCTAAAGAACAAATAATGTTAAAACTATAGTTAAAGTTTTTCTATAGAAATGCATCTCATTTTTTGTATCACCTCAATTGCATAAAACATTCCTGTCCGAGTGAAACAAATATTCTTTTTCTGAAGTTGTCATGCCAGTAACTCTAAAGTATTCAAGATATCTTAATGTCCTTCTTGGTTCTCATTCTTAATAAACTTTTCTTTTGGAATCTTCATTTTTACACCACAGTAATTTGGCTCCAAATCTCAAGTGAAAATGGTCATTTTGACCCCCCTCTACAAAATAGTGCATTACTCAGTAAATATACATCATCTGAGACATTTAATATTTTGGCTTTCATCACTATTTATGTTTGCTTTTGTACAGGAAAAAATATGAACAAAATCAAAAATTGATTTGACTTGGGATGACCCAAATGTAAATCCAAATCTGCATAATTTTATGGAAGACAAAAAGGGGAATTTTGCAATATAGAGCACTTCAGCAATCAAATCAAATATGGTGGTGTGGAAGAGTTCTTTCAGGTTTGATATTAATGACATTTGGTCAAGAATCATTTAAGAACTGACTCTACTCTGTGTTTGTCACATAAAGGTATTGTATGGCTTTAAAAGCTTTGGAATATTGCATGGACCACTGTACTTTTGTAGTGCTTTTCATTGTTGTTTTGGAGCTTGATAGCAGAACCCGGTTGTTCAGAAATTCACCTTTTTGTGTTCTATGGAAGAAAGTAAATGATGATAAATTTTTCATTTTAAATGAATTAACTGAAGGTAAATGCCAGAAGTGTCCTGTCCCCCCCAGACCTGGTAGTCTTTTATCATTTCTCAATAACAACCATTTGTTTACATGGCATTTTCCCCATAAATCTGTCATATGTTAATTAGGTTGCTACCTTTGTTGACCTCAGGAAGTGCTCCCCTGAGATAAAAAGGAATTTACTTGTTCTCGACCCGTTATGGTCGCTGAAGTGTTTTAATCTATTCTTATTGTTGTGGCTTTTACCAAATGGCTATGGCTTAACTTGGCTCTGAATCTCAAGCACTACTTTCAGTGTGCCGAAGACATAATTCATGGGAGATAAATCTTAATACATTAGATGCTTCTTGGTGCAACCGCTATTTGGAGTTTCAGGATTTATTCATTTTGAGGTTGCTGTTTATTCTGCAGCCTATTATTGTCCCTTGAAATACTGTGCCTACATTGACTTTCAACTTTGTTTGATGATACACTTTAATTAAGAGAAGCATGCGTTCCATCTCTATGGTTTCTTTTGTCATTCGGATTCAGTTTCTGTGAATTAAAGTTCTAGTTTCAAGAATTAATTTAGTTTAGTTTGTGAATTAGTTGGGAAACCTTTCTCCCATTCACTTTCCACTTCATATGTTTTGCTGACATTTTCCAAAGAGCATCTAAGCATTCACCGAGAATAGCTGTGAACAAAAAGACAGTGTTTCATATACTGCAAAAATCTTTTACTTGCCAGCGTTTTTTTTTTGTTTGTTTGTTTTTGCCAGCGGCAACATTTTTAATAGTTTTCGTGAAACTTCATGACCCCCTGAATATTTTGGTTTGTGAATATCTGAACATACAAAATATCAAACGAAAGAACAGAGTTTCTGCTTTAAAAAAATCAAAAACAAACAGAAAATTATTCTAGCTTCATACATATATGCATATACGTATATACAAACTACAATAGAATAAAACTAAATGGCATAAATTGTATAAAGTAATCAAATGAATACTGAATAGTCTTCACTGTGTAAATTAAATTTACTTTATTCTTATTAAAGTTACAAAAGTAATACAGTCAAGAATAGTGATAGATATTCTCTTCTCGTTTGATCAACATTAATGGCTCAGACAACAGCAGGTAAATTAGGCAGCTGTCACTTTAAGACCGAATGTTCATGACCATTACACATTCGTTTACTTTCTCAACTGTTTACGGCAACTTACAAAAAATGACTCCATTTACGAAGATACTTGCAAACACGGGCATTTTGACACGCAAGTGTTTGTGTTTTTAACCGATCACGCCCAATTGGGTGATGAAAAGAACTCTGTTCTGTACTCACACGCTCTTTTAACAGCAGCTTCATGTGGGTGCGTCTCTCAGACAGCACGTGCATTTAGCAAAATTTAATTGCTTATTGCGCTTCAATCATGTTTTTAAACCCTAATGTTTAAAAACGCATGCAAACGATTAGCTTTCATGACCATGCAGCATAGCAACATCACATGAATGTAAACCACGAAAGAGATAGTAGTCCAAAATCTCTACAGGTTGGCAAACTTCTACCGGTATATCGGCCACCCCTAGCTCACATTGTTATGCTAAATTCACACCATGTTGTAATTACTGTAAATAAAGCTCCGCATCCTTTTGAATTGCTCCCGAGGTTCTTTGTCATACCCTGATTGGTCTGCCTTGCACCGCTTACGACATTACACATTCTAATGACAAGTTCTACAAGCACATGGAAGCTTTTCACAGTTCAGAATTGTTATGGTAATTACAACATGGCATGAACGCACCTTAAGCAATGCTTTTTCACTTGTTTTTTTGAATCCGGAGACTCTGCATTTTTTAGAAGATGTGTAATAGCGCCCTCTACCATATAACAGTGAAAAACATGGATTGCTGGAAAATTTCATCAGTGGCTGGGAACACCTTTGAGCAAATTTATCATGATAGAAGTTTCATTAGCAATTTTGTAAGCAAAAGATAAGGTTTAAAAGATAAAAACAGTTTGCGAATAGTTCAAGGAAACTTTACAACAAAGTTTAACCCCTGGAATATTATTATACAATTTGCTTTTCGACACTCAAATTTGTTTTTGTTTTTTTAAAGATGCGCACGATGTCCCTGCTCTTCATTTCTCTCTATGCTATAAAATTGTTCATTAATGACAGTCTTCATTATTTACCATTAAAACTATCTGGAAGCATGTTTTAATCTTACGTTTATAAAATACTGAATGGATTTTGCCATCTCATGCTGTCTAATTACTAAAGCTCCCATTAGAGTTTAAATCTAGCAGCCAGCTGAAGCCAAATTGTTTAAAAAGAACACACAGTTCGTGTCTTAAATATTCTTCTAGGCCTGTATAACTTGATTTGAAGTTATTTATTTGGGTGCCCTAATCATTATGTGCCAAGTTCGTCCCCAGCTAGACCCATAAAACTCATTCTCGTGAAACCCAATGAGATTTATTCTTCTTCATTACAATGCTTGTCTCCATTGACATTTGCACTGGAATGGGATTTGCTCTGATTTTATGCTGCTGTTGATGCCCAGTCTTGAGATGTCAACACAAAGCAATTTACCTTCCCTATCCTAATGCAATAAAGAGATGATGCGCGCACCTTAGAAGCAGTTGTTGTGCTTTTGGACGGCTTAGTCCATCCAATTTTTATGTTCTTTATTGATTGTGATTGTTTCAAAGCGTAGGCCAAAGTCTCGGCTGCTTAATACTTTTAGAGCATTTTTCACTGTGTCCAGACATATTCTTTGTAAGCAAAGTTCTTGTAAAACTTCTTAAAAAATGTCACAAATCAACCAGCTCTGTGACAAACTTGCGATTTCCGGTCGGTTTTCACTGCTCTTACCTGACTCTAAAGATAATGCACATGCCACTGTGATTTCATCTGAGTGCCTGTTCGGTGTCACATAATTTCCCAAACCAGTGAAGCCATTATCACATCTAATGCCTTCCTTTTGCAATAAAGGGCCAGGTTATATAAAAGCACAGCAGAGAAATCTGCAAACTAAATTACGTTTGCAGTTCTGCAGTCCTGGCTCACACTTGTGATATACACACTTGTTGCCACAGCGTTCCTAATTTACATATTTGAAAATGCCATTTTAAATAGAGTCTTTTTGATGAGTAGGCATACTGTGTAGTGCAGAGTTGATTAAGGTCAGATTTAAGAGAGAACCAAAAAAAAAAACAACAACTGTGAAATATCATCTGCAAAGGGTGTATGAATTGTGTGAACTTGTGCAGCATGGGACGTGTGTGCAGTTAGAATGCTGGAGTGGCTCATGTGAGAAAGGGAAAAGGGCAAAGTGGTGTGTGAGGAGAATGTGTGACCTCAGGTGATGGATTATTGAAAACCTCTCCCACAGGAGACTATTCTTCAGTGACAATCTTACTGTATTCCAGTCAGCAAGTGTGCTTCATCCAGTGCTTTAGGTATTCTTTACATAAGCCAGCACCTGGAGTGGCTGGTGACAATGAAGGAATGAACAAAAGTAGCCTATATAACGGAATAAATACCTTAAAGGAGCTTAGAAATGAAAGTTCTGGCATTGTTTTCTCACTCTCGTGTTGCTCAAAACCTGTATGTCATTTTCAGGTGAATACAAAGGCAGAATTTTGTTGTCTTCATAATGCTCTATTCCGTACAATGATAGTGAACATGGAATACTCACTATAAAAAGTAGTTCATATGACCATATGACTTGTTTGCTTTATTGCAATTCTTTTGAAGTCATACAATAGACTCAATGGATATATATATCACATATATATATATATATATATATATATATATATTATTTTTATATATTTTTATTTTTAAGAAATCTTTGATTAAAATACAGACTAGAAGAATAGTCAGCTGGTGCATTTGAAATATTTTAAATAATCATCTAATGAAAATCAGTTCAGTTCTTCTTTGAGTATCAACTATTATATGCAATAAAAGACATCAATACTCGAGTACACAAACTCAACTGACTGGCTTCTCTCCTGTATGATTTAATACAAGTCTTTTCAGACCCTTCAGACTACCTGATTTATGAGCTTCTACAACTTTTGACCTCCTAACTGAACTTCTTTTCACAAATTGATCATATAAATAAAAATGAATAACACCGTTTTCTCTTAGTCTTATTAAGTGAAAACAATAAGTTCAACCATAATCAAAGTACTGTCAATATTCAAATTACAAATAGAGACCAAATTTTTCTTCAAGCATGATACAGAGTTAATAGGTTACAACCACACAGCCCAATCGCTTTCATATTGGGAGATGCATGCATTTGCATGCATATAGGAAGCCGCTCTCAAAATGTACGGTATTGAAATGGCATTAATTTTCGCTTTCATGATCGTGTGTACTCTGTGAATATGGAACGGCGATGCTGAGCTTGCATTCTACAAGATGAGGCATTAGTCAGAGACTTAGGATCAGTTGTGCAACGAATCCTCCGCCATGGTCTTGTCAGTCATCTCGTCTCTTACTGTTGTCACCGGATCGGTGAATTTTGATTCCTGCTGCACTTTGTACGACTCCGTAGCTCTAATTGAATGAGCTGGATGGAATTGAAACGACTGTAATCCAACTGAATTAAATGGTTTTTATTTCTAGAAAAGGCAAAATATTCACATAATCAACAAGATGCATGGAATAAAAACAAAGCTACACCTGTGTTAAGGGGTCAAAAAATTATCCGAGAGGTATATAACTCGTCCATAGACAGCAATGCAACACTTTCAAGGTCCAGAAAAGTACTTAAAGACATTGCTAAAACAGTTGATGTGACCACAGTAGTTCAACCTTAATTTTATGGCGGGACAAGAATACTTTTTGTGCTCAAAAACAAAACAAAAATAACTACTTTATTCAACAATCTCTTCTCTTCCTTGTCATTATCCTTACGCAGGTCACGCATGCCGCCTCTGTATTGTCCGACACTGTTCACGTGAGCAGCACGAAGCATTCGTGTGATGCTAATGCAGGAACCGGCCAATAATGAATCGACGTTCTAACGTAGAACCTGGAAGATGCTGGAACGTAAACAACGTATGAGAATGACACAGAAGAGAAGATATTGTTGAGTAAAGTCGTTATTTTTGTTACGTATGCGTTGTGCTGCTCATGTGAACAGCATCGACCAATAGTGAGCCGGCATTCAGACGTAAACACGGACTGCGTCACCTGTTTAAGGATAATGACAGGGAATTATGGTTGAACAACAGCAGTCACATCGATGGTTTTAAAGATGTCTTTACCTTTCTGGACCTTGATTACATTGATGTCTATGGACGAGTCATATATCTCTCAGATTTCATCAAAAATATATTAATTTGTGTTCCGAAAATGAACGAAGGTCTTACGGGTGAAATGGAGGATGAGTAATTAATGACAAAATTTTCGTTTTTGGGTGAAATAAACATTTAAGTTGGTGAGTCACAAATCGAGCTGTTCCAATTCGTGAATTCTTCAACAAAAATTTAACTGGAGGGTAAGATTATCAGCAAAATATGACAAAATTTCAGCTTTTTCCACTCATACTGTAGCTCAAGTGGAATAAAGTACATCTAAAATTTCTAAAATATCAGACAGATATACATATATTTTCCAACAAATAGCTGTTGTTATACTGGAAAATAGGAGGATAAAATTTCTCCTTTTGTGTTTCACAGATGGAATAGCACACAAGGAACGACATGAAGGTGACTAATAATCACAAACTTTTCTTTTTTTGGTTGAAGTATTATGAAGTGAAGTGTCATCAGAATAATGGTGTTGTGTATGTTTGTATATTGTTCCCCAAGAAATGAAGAAAAAACCAAATCTAGAATATCTAGCATAGCAAATCTGATGTTGAAAACCACTGTCAAGTTCATCAAATAGATTTTTTAACTCATTCTAAATCGAGAATTCATCAAGATTTCATGGGAATTTATTTGGTTGTGCTCATATTTTACCCTTATTAAGAAGCCAAAAACTTTTAAGTCAGTCAGGCCCAAACTAAGCTGACAAGCCACCAGTGTAAAATGTACTTTGTGTGTACAGAGGATTAGCAGTCTAAACTGCAGCCGTAATGTCTTTTCAGGTTCATATCTTACTCAAGGCAAGAGAGTCTCTCAGCTTTAGACACTCACAAAGTTATTAGAATCATTCAACCCTGAACTTGAGCTGTATTTACCTTCAAAGTCCCGCCCAAGAGGGTTTAAGTCCTGCCTGCCACATGGATCTGTTGATGTGGAGTGAGTTGGACCATTTTGCTGTTTCCATAACAAACACTCTCACCACTACTGAAATTTAATCGTTTTAGGATATCCATGCGATGCTTAACTTAGGCACTAACCATATCATAGATTGACGATGTAAAAAGTTAAATGAGATTTTTTGTTTTTGTTTTGGCTGAAATTTTCACATAAGAGGTGCTTTTATGTAACTGACAGAATTTTGCCTAGTTTGCTCTTTCACATTTGATGCATGAGTATGCTGAAATAACATGAATGGATTATTTAACCTCAGGACCAGTCTATTTTCCTTTTAATATTGTGTATCACATTGTTTTCAACTATGATAAAAAAAAATGTTTCTCGAGCACCAAATTAGCATTAGAATGATTTCTGAAGGATCATGTGACACTCAAGACTGGAGAAATGGCTGCTTTTAATGTTTACAGTTTTGGTCAAATAAATATAGCTTCGGTGAGCAGTAAGAGACTTTTTAGTATTTAAAAAGTTTTTTTTTTTTTTTTTTTTTAAAGTTTTGAATAGCAATATCTAGCAAGTTTATTCAAGAGTTATCATAGTAAAAGCGTTCTTTTGTCAACCAAGTATCTCAGTTGGCTTTTGGTATCTATGTTATAATTAAGGATACACACAGTGTGGGAAAACCTTAGCAATGCATAATGTTTATGCACTTTGAATACCTTCTGTTTCATTTAGTTTGACCTTCTAGAAATTGGACATGAATCCCACAGCTACCCATTTGAGTTTCATCAGATCTGCCGTATTTCACCTTCTGAAGGTCCTTAATCATTCAGGGTAATTTATTCAATGTTACAATACTTTCTCCTTACTCAACTTAATGTGCAGTGACGACTAAAAAAAACATCTTAAGCTAGCCCAAGCTTCTTTACTGGTCTCCCATTTTGTTTTGTTTTTAAACAGACTAGCCTGACACAGCAATGGCTTGGTTTAGGGAGTCTTTTTGGCTGACCGATAGAATTTTTTTACACACCGTTGGCACATAAAGGACATACTTCACCTTTAAATAAAAACACAGAGACAGAGAGGATGTTTAGAAAGACCTAAAAACACTTTTGTCTTCTGAAATGTTAAATGTTTTAGTCCATCAGCAGAATAGAGTTGAACCCCACGACCTGCGCTTTTGACGCCTGCTATCCGACAGCAATCAACCTTGTTACTGGGCAGTTTTCTCAAAACCAAAGTGTTTTGTACAGCGTGGCCTTTTACCGCCATTGACACAGCTTGTGTTCTGTCAGAAAAGCAGATCACTTATGGCATTGCTGTTTCTTTATTACAGTGTCAAGATAAAGAACCCATCACCACCCACTGCTGCTTTATGCTTCCAGCCTTTCATCTCACTTCTGGCCCATGCTCCCTCTAGCTGGCCTGGCTTGGCCTTTCTTCTTTTGTTCAGTGAGCCAGGACATTTTGTTTTGCCTTTGTTGCCCTTTGTGAAGACAGTTAGACAGAGTGTACATACGTTGCTTCACAACTGGATTTATATTCCAGTAAATTTAGTTTGACCCATAGATACTGCATGCATGCTTATGCTTGTATCAGTTTAATTTTATGACAATGAACCAGGATATTTCTCTTAGTGTTGTTGAGACTGGTCTTAAGACCTTTTTTTTTTTTTTTTTGAAGGTCATGGTCTTGTCTTGGTCTCGGCCGCATTTGGTCTCAGTATTGATCTCAGACTAAAAGGACTTGGGATTTAATTTCAGAAGATCGGTCAAGATCAGAACTGCGGGGATACCATTAAATTTCTTTGTTAAAATCATTAATTTGATTGGATGAAAAACGTCCTGCTTCGAATGCAATCAGTAACTTATTTCTAATTTCATTTGTTTTATTAGTGTTGTGCCGGGTCAGAAATCAACAAGCGGTTGAGTCAAAAACGTCACCAAAATTAATACAAATGCCCACAAAATTCAAGATATGATTACAAAGTATCACAAGAAAGAGGGCTTTTTTTCACAAATATGAGCACAATTGTAAATGTTTTTTTTTTTTTAACAAATATTCAATAAACAATTTTATTAATCTTTATTTTTGCATTTGTAATTGTACCAATTCAGATGCAACTTCTGTTCCACCTCTGCAATGTAAAGATGAATTTGTAGTGATTTCAATTTATTGGCAACAGCTATAGTGTCTTATTCTAATTTTAATTATTGGTTAAAAATAAAACATTTCTCAGGCAGTAAATGTGGATCTTTCAGATGAATTTGAGGAGTTCTGGTCTGCTCTTGGTCTTGACTCGGTCTCGGCTTGCCTTGGCCTTAGTCTTGGCTTTGTCTCAACCCCTCAATGTCTTTGTCTTGTCTTGGTCTCGACACACACTGGTCTTGGTCTCGGTTTAGGTGGTCTTGACTACAACACTAATTTCTCTTCCATTTGAGGGACTGAGGGAGCTTGAAAAATGGGCTTTATGATTGAAATCTATATTTCTGCGACTTGTTTTTCTTCCTCAATACCATATTACACAAATAAGCCCTTTTCTTCCAAGACATCAATGTCACAAGTCATATCAAAAAGAACATAAATATTTGGAGAGATTAATAATTGCAGATTTTTTTTTTTACCTGTTCCATCTTGTAAAAGTTTTTCTTTTCAAATAGTCATATAAAGTGTACTCTGAAAAGCTGTTTAAATTTACATGCATTTCAAGCATATGTTGCTGGCAAGACCAGACAGGTTGCCAGTAGGTGGCTGCTCATTGGGCATTTGCAGACTACTGTTTTCGTGCTGGATAAGAAGTATGTAATTAGTGTGAACATATGACATTAGCCACAGGAAGTGGGGAAAAACCATTAGGAAATTGGGAAAAAGATGCTGCATTAATTTTTATTTGTATGTTCACATTAATCACAGAAAATAACATGTGAATTTTCTCACCATAATTTCTTGATGTGATTCTGTGATCACATGTAAGGTAAAGTTTCTTGAGAAATTCATCTTTTTCCAGTCAAAACATTGAGTCATGCTATGATATGATGATTACATGATAAGTGCCTCTATATTCTCCTCAGAAGTGCACAATAAACCTACAGATAAAGCAGTGCGAACAATGCAATTCTCAGATAAATCCTGTTATTCAAATTAACAATGTAATAGATATTTCATTTCATTCTGCCTAAATTAGTTGATCTAGTGTGTGTGTGTACAAACTTTGTAAACAGCCTGCACTGGTTTACATTTGTACAAGTAAAGTTTGCACAACGTAACCAAACATTAACTGCACCTACAAATGTACAAATTCATAAAATTAGATTGTATTTCTAAAGCCACAGTCCCTGTCTTTCAGGGAAATACTGCATATTGTTAGCTGGCTAACATTTATGAGCGTCTGAGTTGCAGAGAATGAATGGAAATAAAAGATATACATTATTCACTTTGACTTTTGGACTATTTTTTGTTATTTATTGTGTACACATTGGCTCAGTTACAAAACCTAGTGAGTTGCCTTGCTGTCTACTGCCTACTTAGGCAACTGCCTTCTAAGAGAGTATTCTAACTGAAATGTGATTGTTTTTGAATGCTCTACATAGGCAAAATCCCTACATAAATATCGCTCACAATTGATTTCAATAGAGGTAGCATATTGCTATTATAATGAAGTAAAACTGGCACGCACAGATATTTAGCAAAACATTTTTAATTAGATTGAACTTTTTTTTATTTACTCTTTTTTTTATTTTATTATAATTATGTTTTTTTCACTTAGCAGAAAAAATACATTATGAGAGGACATTATCTGCTAAGGAAATGTGCATGCTATTTATCTTAGAAGGCAGAATATGCCTTTTTTTTTTTTTTTTTTTTTTCTCTCTACATAGTTGCCTGACAAGGGTTTGGAACAGCAAAGTAGAAAATTACAAAATCACAGGACTTTTCTTTTTGCAAGTATTGTGTTCCAGCTTTTGTCAAACCATGTTGTCTAATGGACCAAATCTCTCACCAGTGTCTCCTCAGTTGTAGGTCTTTTGTACTCTCATGTTTTGACCTTGGGTGTTTTCTGCAGCTCCCGTGGAGACGGAGCTGCAAGCAGCTGTTGGACATCTTGGCAGCCTGGTTTTATCTTGTACTTTATAAGCAGTGGTCTTCTTTTCCATTATTGCCATCCAGGGCTATGTGGCTCATTATTGCCCTCTTCATCTGTCGGAGCTCCACCACTGTTTGAGATAAATGACTGTGATTGATGATAATCATTCTGTTCATGTGAGCTTGTGTTCTCCTCTTAGCGTTTTTATTTATTTAATTTTTTTTTTTTTATTGTAACCTATGGCAACATTTCTGGAATAATAAATTGTAATGCTTCTTGCATTTTTTTTTAATTTGACACTTTTAAAGTGATATGCATGATCTTTTGCATTGTGCAGAGAACACATACTCCAAACTGTGGACACCCACAACCGGAGCAATGGGCAGCCATTTTGCTGTGGCGCCCATCTATCGCAACAAAGCTTGTTTACTACGTTAGAAAAGACGTAGTGTACAAATGGAACTGTGGATATGTGATCCAAACTTCAAAATATATTACTTTACAAATCATGCGTAAAATTGTTTTGAAGACCTGGCATAATATAGTCCTAGGAACCGTGTGAAAATAAGTGTTTATATCTGCCCCTTTAATCATAATTGGTAAGGAATAAAAGTTGTCTGTGTTTTACTGCCGCTAGTGTTCAATTCAAGTTTTTGGAGTTTTGCAAACATGTAGGTAGAGGTTTTTTTCCAATGAGCTTAGGTTGGTTTATTACTTGTTTCTCATAAATTTTTCCATGCAGTTGCAATGAAAGTTTTCAAAAGCAGCATAAATGTAGTCCATATGACTAGAGTGGTATTTTCCAAGTATACTGAAGTCATATGACAAATATTTTATAATACGTTTTTTAGAGTTGCTTAGCAAGGCTCAAAGCATTTATTACACCCCTTTTACAACTCCACTGTTCCCAGCCTACACGTGTATGTTGGGCCCAAATGGATATGAAATGGGCTGAAAAACTTGGCCCTACATGGGATTGTCTGCGATTTTTATTTTATTTTTTTTTTTATTTTTTTCAATAATGTCCCCTTGCCAATTGCCCAATTGGATTTCATGCTGGATTGCGCTTGCCACTAGGTAGGTGGGTCCCAACTGGGCAACATACGCAAGACCCATCTTGGGCCCAGCTTATGGCACACATGGAAATCTATTAAGTGCTAATTCAGTATACACAAGCAAGTGTTGTGGCATCAAACTCTGCTAGGGATTCCTGTATTTCTGTGGTGTCGGTCTCAGTTTCTTTGTTTTTTTCATATCTCACTCTCATTTTATGTATTGATTTCAGTTTCATGCAGTCTGCCCTTGCCTGTCATTGTAGTTTATGCCAGAACATTTTGCAGGATGCATTAGGATGAAAGGACACCGATCTTCCATGTTGTTTGTGGTTAAGCCTTTATCATATCCTGAATCTCACCCAGAATACACTTTGGAGGAAAAAGTGAGAGGCTCCGCATAGTAACATCATTGGATTATTAAAACAGTCATTTTCATTTGAGGAAAATGTTCCACAGTAACCCTGGATCCAGATCCATTAATCGTTATGGTAATCTCAAGAAGATCAAATCTCTAGTTTTCTTTTGGAAATTGTGTTTCAGCCCCAAACACCACTTTTTGTTCATTTTCAGCTCAATTTGAATGAAGCGCTTAACTGAAACAGCTTTTTTTTTTTCAAGTGTCTTTGTAGGGCTTTTGTTTGTAAACCTGTAATTTCATTTACACACATCCGAGTTATATGGGCTATGGTGTCAGTTCTGCTTTTTCTGCCTGCTGTTACTGTTGTTTACTGCTTTGTCAGTGGTTGGCACTTTTATCCAAAAGCGTCTTTCAGTACATAGATGGCAGCCTTGGGTTAAGTGTCTTCCTCAAGGGCACAGTGAAGATAGTTTATTGATCGCCCCTTTTGGGGTTTGAATCTACAACCTTTCGGTTACTAACTCGGCTTTGACTTCCAGTGTAAGTGCACAATGTATACACATAAAGCCTCCTCCAGAAGTTTATCTAGTATGTAATTATTTTCCACCAGGCATAGTTCATAATTAATCTAATTACCACTCTAATTAATCTAAATTTAATCAGACCAATTAATTCCCTGAAGGAAATAAAGCTAAATTGGTATTCAATTTGGGAGGTATTACATGCTATTTGTGCAATTCATTGCTTTAGAGAATCGGTTTTATAAAAGAGCCACAAGCAGAAAGTGCATCAAAGGGCTTTTTTAATACAATGTATTCCAGGTTTTTCCTTTGACAACAGGATTACTTTCATCTATGGATCTAGTTATGGATCTAGAGTTTGTGTCAAGACTGTCTTTAGTTATATGGACATTTTTATCTCCATCTCTGTTTATATATGAGAGCTTTAATATCACAAGACTGATATAAGGGGTAGCATTACTGTCACAGAAAATGGCAGTGATTTTTTTTTTTTTTTTTTGTCCACCATGTATTTTTTGACACACAGCACACAAGATGAAGGGCCAATGGCCAATTTTATTCTTATCACAATCTTCCATTTAGAGCAGAAACATCTAAGGTAGGAAAATGTATATGTCTGGTGCGCGTGTAAAACAGAAAACAGTATAGCTGTACACGTCTAAGTGATCAGTTTACACAAGTTAATATAGCTGGTTGCCAGTCCGCTATATGTGGAAAAAAATAACTCTAAATTCAACTTTATAAGCCCATGATTAATAATAGACCCATTTTCTGCTTGGATAATGTTCTGCTCACATCAAAAGGAATGATGGAAGGACTGCAGACAGTGATTGATAGATGCATTTAAATGGCTTTTCAGTTTGAATGGTTCAATCACCAATAGCTTTTGAAAATATGGCCTGATCTTGCATACTATTTGTACTGTTAATTTAGAGTGCTTTCTATTTATAGAGGCTGGAATAGTTCTGGAATCATTGAAAAACAAAGCTGAACATCCTACTGTGCACAAGCAGACAGACATGTTGCAGAAAGTTTTAAGTCCACTTAGTCTCATCAACAGAGAACTTATTGAATTATTTAAGGCATTTCCTTTGCTAAGCAAATGGATATTGCGATATTAACAGAAGCTGCACCTTTAGCACACTCTAAAGGCATCATTTACTACCCTAAAATGACAATTGTGCATTTCTTCAGTGGAACAGATATTTTGAAGACTTTGCTGGTTGAAACAACATTGGACCCCACTGACTTAACAAACTTAAACAAAAGACATTTTTCAAATAGTTGTTTTCCACAAATTTCCTTACACATGGCACCCCCTTCAGGGTACAATGTTTGAGCCATAAGGTGCACATGGTCCTCCAGAATGGTTCGGTAGTCACTGGGGAATGCCATGATATTGCAGTCCAAACCATCACTGATCCACTCCCATGCTTCACTCTGGAGACGCAACAGTCCAGGTCTTAAGCCTCTTTGGGGATTCTCCACACTCTAACTTCCACAGGGAAATGACAGTTAAGGTGGACTCATCAGAGAACAATACATGCTCACATTTGCACTAATGAAACCGACATTTGGCATTGGCACGAGTGACCAAAGGTTTGGCTATCGTAGCTTGATCATGAATATTGACTGTTTTGGTGGAAACAGGAGAGTCAAGGTGGACACTGTTTTTTTTTTTTGTTGTTTTTTTGATACAATTCGGGTTAATACCTGGACATCCCTTTCAGACAGCTTCCTCTTGCATCGACAGTTACTCCTGTTGGATGTGATTCGACCTACGTGGTGAAATGCTGACATTATCCTAGATACTGTGGGACTCGATTCACCACAAATACTTGCTGTGCTGGTCTCAGATGAGCCAGCAAGATATGTTCCAACAATTTGTTTATTTATTAATCTTAATTAATGTTGATTTCAACATTTATTCATTATTAAAATCAAGAGTTGTGTTTGTTAATATTAGTTAGTGCACTGTGAAGTAACATGAACAAACTATGAACGGCTGTATTTTTTATTAATGTTAGTTTTTACATTAACTAATGTTAGCAAATCAACCTTATTGTGAAGTGTTACCATTACCTGTTATGTCTTAAGCGAACATTTTGTTAACTGTTGGGGGAAAACATCTGATGTGTAACAATATATTAGATCCGTGCGGTACTGTAGGTATATAGGCTGTCTCATTTTGTTTCATTAATTTTAATTAAACATTAGGAAAAAAAAGTTGAATATGTAGATATTTAGATTTTGACTTGGTGTGCCAAATTTGGTGGTGTTATCAGGGATTTTAAAGTATGGTTGCTGGGTGATTTTGTTATGGAACCTTCAGAAAACGTTAACTTGATTTTTCTCAAAATTGACTGTTGACTCTGTCAAATTAAAACGGGTGTAGATCATTCATTTTCGTCCGATTCTACCAAATCATACATCATTTTGAAGGTTTTTTTTTTTTTTTTTTTTTTAGAATAGAATGAATAACAATAATTCAATTTTGAAAATTTGTGTGATTTTTGTGTGTGTGTATATATATATATATATACATACATACATACATACATACATACACATATATATATATATATATATATACACGTTTGTGTATGTTTTTGCCTTTATTTTGATATTGAAGCTGGACATGGAGCGGGGCGAAGTCAGGAGAGGACCACTATGTCAGAGCGCTGCCAAGAATTCTTTCAGATTCTTTCAAATGCCAAGAAAGAATAATCGGTATTTACCAGACAGTGAAAGTACATCATTCCCTTTATGATGGGTAATACAAAAGATTTTTTTCCAAACTTACATTTGCTACAGTCTGTTTTTTTTTTTTTTTGGTTTGTTTTACATTTGTTACGCACTTTCTCATTCAGGTATTTTTGATCAACTCGCCTAGTTAAAATACTGAAATTCAGGTATGGTTTAATCGATAACATGAATGCTCCCTGTATTTTGTGCCTGTGGAATTTTCAGGCAGAGGTCTCCATGTCTGCAGTTAAGGTTTGAAGCCTGATTAATTCCATTCTGCTTTCTCGGAATTACTGCTCAACTTAACTTGACTCAGTTGACACATGAAATCAATTATTCTAACTGGGTCAGGCAGTAATGTAGCCTCTACCTCTGTTTCTATCCTCCCTCTTTCTCAGCACTCTAGACTTATTAGCTTTGGCTTTAAAAGAACAATAATGGAGTAGGGCCTCTCGGAATATTAAGGTTCCGACTGATTTTGTTTCCTTCTCACGCTGAAGCTTCACTGAAGCTGTTTACTGTCGGAATCATCCGTGTGTGCTCCATAAGGTTGCTCAGTGGGGGATGGTGGTTTGGCTCGGTTGACCACAGTTTTAACAAGCATTTGTAACTGGTTTAATAGATGGAAAGGTTGTGTCTGGTTCTTGGAAGCTTGTGTCCAATAGCTTCCAAAATTCATTCTGTCGCGGTCTCTGTGGCTGGTTTTGAGGCTCTTATCTGCCCATGCCAGAACATTGGCATTGAGACTGTGGTGGAAATGTGGCTTGGAGCACTTAGTAGGGTTAAAGGGCTTTACTTCGGCCAGCATCCCTTTTAGACTGAGAAATCTGTTAGAATGAGGACGTGTTTTCCATTTAAAACCTTGTAAAATTATGGAGGATTCTAACACCAAACTATTTGCCCATTTCATTAACTTTTTTTTTTTTCTCCCCACGCATGGTGCAACTTTGGCATGTGGCCAGTCTATAATATACTGAATCCATTAGTTTCCTTACAGTGTTTGCAGGGCTGAAGAACAATTTCCCTCTGTCCAAAATGTCACTCACATTTTCCTTCCCTCCATAAGTATAGAAATTTTGATGTGCCGACATATTCAAGTAGTATTAAAATGACTCTTGAACATTCTGCTGGTGTGTTTGAGAAGCCCTCAAACTAGTTCATGTGAAGCAAATGAAGACAAAATGCCTGCCATATTCTGTGGGCCTTTTCTGCTGATGACAGCAGAAAGATCAATCTATCTGGAACAGTCCTCAGGACAGCGCCTGTGTCGTAGTGAGGGTCTGTGTTTGATTCACACTTTCATCCTTCACTCCTTTCAGTTTTTTTTTTTTTTAATGCACCTCCTTGACTTGCTATCTTAACAATCTTTTTCATACATACTTTTAAAGGTTCACCCAGCGAAAATTGTTCGTAAACCATTCTCCATTCATTGACTGAATGATTTGCACAGGAACTCCTCGGGCTCAGGTTTCATTTTGCTTGTTTCACTGGCTCTTCTTCATCCCAGTGGTCTTGCACTATATATGACCTGTCCTAATAATCTTTTAAATAAATTAGATGTGCACATTTTAGAATTGTGATTGACCTTAACAGTTTTCACTCATCACAACAACTGGCATCCACTTGAAGTAGAATTAGGTAATATATTTTAAGGTCATCATCGGCTAGCTTCTATATTAATGAGTGTATTTTGTGTTAAACGTGCTCAAGGCCATCCAGTTTTCTGTCCACAAAATGTTCTACCCCCTGCCTGGACGTTTTTTTTCTACGTTTGAGGTGAATGTGTATGGTTTCACCAGATGTGGGGGAGTGTTGGGTTTTTGTGGACAGGAAGTTAAAACAGCTTTTTCATATTGAATCTCACAGCATGTACACGGAGTATTTGGCCGGATATTTGGGGTGAATGTTAAATTTAAAACTAGGTCTGCTGGGATTGGCACTATAGTCTGTCCAGGGAGTATTTTTATACCAAAATATATAAAAAATGAATTGGTACAACTCTGGAAGAAAATGTTCCAAGGATTGAAATGTGTGGAAACAAAAAAAAAAAACACAAAAAAGGATTCCAGCATTTCAAATGCAGTTTAAATAGGAATGTTGAATACCTTCAAGTGTTTCAACAGGATCATCAGCAGAAAATCTCATTTCCTGTTTGCATATAGTAATGTGGTGCTTGGTCTGGAGTTTTGGAGCACTGTGGCATTTTGTTGCTGACTAAGGCTAAGGAGAGCTGTGAATCACTTAAAGGGAAAAGTATATGGAAATTTTTCTCTCAGAAGAGGCAAAGTTGCCTGCTTTGCTCTCAAGACCATGAAATCCCATATCATGCTTTATTAGCTGATGAAATCTTTTGTGTTCTTTGTGGTAATGTACTTTATGACTGTAGCTTCTAGTAGTCACACTGCATTTTTACCTCCCATGGTTTCCAATCATGCTTTTTTCTATCATAGAAATTCGACTTATAATTATTATGAAACTGCTTATATAAGAACCGATTACTCTGGTTTGCGTTGTAGGTTTCACGTACGCACAGAGCTATTTGGCTTCACATTGATTCTAAATATTTCAGTGAAGGATTGATTATTTTCTAGGTGGTTTTCTTCAGAACATTGTTTTGTTGTCTTCGCCCAGCGGTACATTTGGAATTTGTCTTCTCAGAATTGAGAATGTGTAGAGTCCGTTTCATTCTGAGTTACTTATGACCACTTGGAACCAGATTTTTCTGATCCTCTTTGCCTGTGATTTCTTTTTTGGGACCCTTTGGGATGAACACTGAGCTAGATTGTAGTTTGTTTGTCTGCATAACGGCCACAGTATTTGGTTATTCTTTTACATGTGTCTCAAGTGGCATTGTCTAAGAGATACTTCTTTGCATTAATAACAGCATTAGAAGTTTTTTTCCCCCCTCTTTTTAAATGATGCAAGTTTTCACAGCTTTACTAGGTCTTACCCACGGTGGCTAGGATAGTGCAGTGGTGCTGTTCTCGATTTTGGTTGTAGAATTGCATGATTTTATGTATTTTGATTCAATCATGTGATGTGGCATCTGAAGTCGCATCATATTCTGCATATTTGTCCCACAGGAAATATGCTCCATGCTTCTTCTCTTGAATATGAAAAGTCTTGACCTATATCTGCCAACTTCACAGTCAGTAACAGCACTTGTGCCACTCAGATTTCCAATTTTGACACTGCAATTGTCTTTACTGGCATCGATTTCACCCACAAATAAGTAACACAGATTTCAGCAAAGGAAATGGTCTATGATAAATCAGATGCTCGCAGAGATGATCAAAAATGGCATTTCATCTGTTGAAAGGTCCTTCTCATGTTTGCTGCACAACTTCTGTTAGTTCCACTGCAAACTGACTCTAATTGGCAATTAGGTCTCCTCAGTGCGGTGTTTACAGATTCTATATTCCTTTTTCATTAGTGTTAACTGGTTGAAACTGAAATGCAGTGGATTCCCATCTGTGGTCCAGACAGAAGTGTGTGTTAGGGACTGAGAGGGTTAGACATTGGTGGGTTTTTCCTGTGCTCTAGGTTCACTTGATCATGATCCATTGGCTCTGCAGCTACGGTTACATTGGCTTTGACAAAGTGAGCTGGCTGTAATTCAGTTTTTACAGATATAGAGCAGGAGCCTCTGATTCTCGAACTGATGGACAACGTTATGTGACCTTGCAGGGCAGAGAGAGGTAATCATGGGTTATGAGAGGCTACATTTTTGAGTGTCAGACAGAGCAAACATTCTCTACTTTTCCATTTTCTTTTTTCCTCATTATTTAAAAACATTTTTTTAATTAGTTCATTTAATTTACTGGATATAATTTAACATATAATATAATATAATATAATTTTATTTTTGTTTATTTTGCACCAAAGTTGCATTTATTTATTTGAACCAAACTACAATATTATTACAATTGTTAATAACGTTTTTCTGTTTTAATATATTAAAAGTGTAATTTATTCCTGTGATGGAAAAACTGAATTTTTAGAAGGCATTTCTTCAATGTCCCATGATCCTTCAGAAGTTATTCTACTCTGATAGTTTGGTGGTCACGAAATCCCAATGTTGAAAACAGTGGTGCGGCTCATTTGCATTCTTTCAAAACATTTTAACCATGGTGGAGCTACATAAACAAACTTTCATAAAGCATTCATATCTTCTCTTTGAGCTCGGTCTCCTTCTGTCTGTCTGTTGCATATCTACACTTAAGCAATTTTAAATGTCTAAGTGTTTCCTGAAAGAATCCACATCAGTTTCAGCTATTCAAAGCTAACATGCATTTTGTATTGAGTGTGTGCTCTTTGAATTGAATGGCAGAGGACTTAATTTCCTGCTAGCTATAGTCTGAATGGACATAGATAGGTCAGCTCAATTTTCTCAGCTCTCAGCTGCAACAATTTGTAAGTGTATCAGTGAGGCCGAAACCCACATTTCCTGTTCAAAGATCCACTGGTGGTTGTAAACACATGTTCTGTCTCAATACAGCTGAGGGTTTTGCTTAAAAGATCATCATGTGGTTACTTCAGAAGTCTGCTTTGTTGGTTTAGGTGAATGACTTGGATGTGGGAAAAATGGTCTAAATGGCCCCTAAAGTAATACTGTAAAAACACCTCTCTAGTGTAGTGCTTCTGTAGCACTGACCATATTGATTTGCATCTGAAGTGTGTTTTTCTGAAACAGGATGCAAAATTAACACTTTGAAGTGCCGATTCAAAGTAAAAATTGGGTACCAGTGGGTGGGAAATTCACAATGCAATCTAATGAATGGTTTAAATGGAGTTATCTGCTTCAATCTTCTTCAATGTTTTTCCAACCCGATCTCACTGCAATTTGTACGTATTGTACGAGGTGGCTAATTCGTACGACCTCTTACAAATTCGTAAGTTTTTTTTTTGTTAAATCGTTCATATTTTACGAGTTACCAAATTCATATGAATTCGTACAAATGACCTTAAACCTACCCGTCACTGGGGTTTAGACAATTCGTATGAATTCGTACGAGGTGAGGTCATACGAATTCATAAGAATTAGCGACCTCGTAAAATATGTACAAATTGGTCTTGATATAGCATTGGTTTTTCACTTTATACACAAGCACAAAGCAATCAAGAAATAATGCAACACAGTTTCATAGCTGCTAAGACATTTTTTTTCAGTAAAGTTTCTCAGGTCGCTCGTTATTAGTAGTTGCCGCAAAATGTTAATTTTGGACCCTGCACTCGTGAGATTTGGACCCCTCAGTTGCCATTTGAAATTCATCTATAAATACCGTCTAATTATGAAGCACTCAAACTTTCTGCTGTAAAATTGCTCTGAATTTCTCAAATTATCTATTCATTGTTCTTTTGTCTCTTTTAGTGCTCTTTTTGTGTGAAGCAGCATGAGTCATTATAAAAACATATCAAGAGACATCAGTAGACTCTGGCCTTTCAAGCTCTCCTGAATAAATCCTGCTCAACCTTAAACCTCAATTTATTGAAGAGTGTAGACCATCTTTGCTCATTGAAGTAGCAACAAGCTCTGGCCTATTTATTTTAATTGTTTCTGTGTTGGTTTCCTCTGCTTCTTGAATCAGGGAGAAATGTCAACAGCTAACCTATTGAAAAATGCTCTGATGCTCGACCTTGGAGTTGTGCTGTTAGTTGATGGCATGGTTTGTCTTGAAGAGTTCTGTAATTATGGCTCATCCAAACCTGTTTATCCTAATTATTATTAGCACTTTAACTTTATAAGTGGCGGATTTGAAGGCAGCAAATAGTGATGCTTGCATGAAGTGCAGGGGGCAGTGAACTCAAATTATTTTGCCATTAAATACAAGCAGCCAAGTAGGAACCAAGTGAGTCAGGACTACCACTGGTGCGCCCTCAAAAACAAGTTGTGAGCTTGTCTATCATGCCTTAAAATGCTCCCCATGTAGACAGCTCACTAGGAATTTTGCAACAGAGCTGTATTTTAAATCTTTTTTTGCCATGATTAGATACAGATACAAGTACATTCCTAGAAAAGTAAGATGGGGTAAAGCAAAAATAGAAATGCAAAGACTTTTACCTTATCTAGCTTCCGACCTTAACAAGATTGTGCTCCTCTTTCTCCCAGCCAAGATCTCCTCACCCACCCATTTCTTTTCATCTTCTGCAAGTCGCTGAGTCAAAGTATCGACATGCGTAGACTCTCTCTGTTTCTCAGTTTCACATTTGAGTTTAGGGTTAGAAGGAGGTAGAAGAAATATAGCTAAAAATGCATCTCAATGTTTTTCAGACTTTTAACAATATTCTGTTTATTATGGTTATTGTTGTCCTATCATGTATATTTATATTTGATATTTCAATTATCTCTTTATATATTAATGCTACATAACTTATATTTTAGACACAATATTGCCAGTTCGACAAAAAAACATGGCAGATGTTGTATGTCCAAATTTCATTCATACTACCCATATTCACACTGTATAGAACATAGTTTTCTTATTTTTAACGGTCATGAAGTTGGTTCATGTTCAGTACCTACTCAGACCTTATGAAGTTTTGGACACACCAGGTGTTTTTGAATGAATCTGTTGAGTGAATAATTCATTTTCGTCCCTATGTGAATAAATGTTTTTGAACAGATCGATTTGAATGAACAATTAATTGACTCAATCATAAAGTCACATGTAGAACCTGCAGAAATAGTCGCTTAATATCCCTTTATTGTACTATTGCACAAATGGACAGTTGGTCTGGAACCCATACTTCTGTGAACATTTTTTTTGAATGGTAGCAAAAATGAATAATTGGGGAAACTGAAATTGATTTTGTTCAAATGAACAGTTGACCATTTTGTATCACATTTGTGTGTTTCTGCATTTATTAGTAGTTATTTAAGGTCAAGTTGTTGATGCCGCTTATGCTAATTTCTCTCCTGGCTCATCTGTAAATGTTGTCAGATTTGCACAAGATAAACATTTAAGTGTCAACATTTCTTACTAATGTCAGCCAGGTGCATGAAAGATTATGATTACTTCTGCACTTCTTAAAGCATATGGTCC
Source organism: Opsariichthys bidens (assembly GCA_037194245.1). NCBI lineage: Eukaryota > Metazoa > Chordata > Actinopteri > Cypriniformes > Xenocyprididae > Opsariichthys > Opsariichthys bidens. Next base: position 9,242,648 of record CM074281.1, on the reverse strand, counting down.
AAACCACAGAATAAGTACTTTTACCTCACGAAATGGAAAATGCCAAAGTCTTAAACGCATTTCTTTCCCCTCCCCACATCTGTCCACACAAGGTGGTGGGGGTGAAATGATGGAAAGGAAAGCAAATTTTAGGATAATAAAGGAAAAGAATCTTTTAAAATATTCTCAGACCTGCTGATGCCAAGACTAACACAGCCCCACCCAGACCACTCTACTTCTTTTTGGAGATGAGAAGAGAGCGTGGCTGTACTTTTCCCCATATATATGAGCTGTACATTTCCATGTCTGCTGTCTGCCTAGTGTCTTGGTCATCTGTAACAGTTGTGACATGTTGAATAAGGCATAGGTGTCATATTTCAGTGAGCGTAGCACCGTTAGCTGCCAAAGTCCTCTGTCTTGCACTCAAGTTGCTCTGTGGCTGAAGTATGAACCAGAAATTTTGTGGTTGATGTTTTTTTTTCTGTGGTGGAATTTTTTTTTTTTGTCGTTTTCCTCTGTTCAGCTGGAGTTAATGTCCCTAACTTTTAACATCTTACCATTCTTAGGGTTCTTTATAGGAGAACAAGTTTTGATTATTAAAATATTAATATGTTCTTATCAAGAACCATTCACTGACTGGTATGGGGAACCAAAAATGGTTATTCTGTGACTTTGCTGTGAAAAAATCCTTTTGGAACCTTTATTTTTAAGAGTGTTGGTCAGTTACTACAGTGTTGCTAGTCACATGTTGAGTTGCAAGATAGTGCCAATTATTTATTCTAATGATGAAAAGAAAAATAAACGGGAGAAAATTCAAATGAAAAGGGAGCAACAGTATGGAACCATGAACAGCGGTCAAATATACAGTTTAATGGTCAATATACAGAGAACTTTGATTGTGCAGTGCTGTGATGGGCCCATCGGAATGAAGTATTCCAGAGATATAAATCTAAATATTTTCCCCCTACACAGCACTTATTTCCGTCCTTCATTCTTCCTGTCTCCTTTCTTTCAAGAGGTTCTCTCACACTCTTGAGACACCTCGTTTTGCTCGCAAACCCGCCGCCCCTTTTACTTTAGTACTTCGCATAACCCCATCTGGCCCACAGCTGAAAACTATTAAGCACTGCTGGAACTTCCTCCTTAGTATCCCAGCTTGTGTGAAAGCGAATAAGTCGCCCGGCTCTGCATTTCACCCATCTTTTTGCTTTCGTCTAAAAGCGATCTCCCTTGGCTTCCTCATTTGGTTTGTATTTGGCAGAAGACACTGGCTGGTGCTTTGGAAATCTCCTCTCATTATTGGTAAGAATGTTGGCATTTTTATGTGGAGAGGTTTGTCAGAAAGGACAGGAGTGTTTGGAGTATGGCTCCGAGCTCAGCGGTGAATAACAACTGATCCATGTAAGGAATGCAGAGGGTTGAATTAATAAACATTGTTTTTCTATTTGAGCTCAGTGAATGGGGTTCTGTTGAAAACAAAAGATAGTTCATTTCATTTAGTTTTACTCAGTGCAGTTGAGGTAGTGAGGCATAGATTTGTTGCAAATACTGGCAATGTTGACTCAGATGTAAGTCATATCAGTGGAATGCTCATCAGCTTTTTTTTTTTTTTTTTTTTTTTTTTTTTTTTTTTTTTTGTTGCTGTGGATGTTTACATTCCTCTGTTATTCCAGAGCTGCTGCATGTTTTGAGCTTTTGGAAATGTTGGATATTTGAACACAATCATAAAAGAAATTCTGGTTAGGAAAGTAGGTCATTTTTTTTCTTTTAAAATTCCAAACTTTTCACAATTTGTTAATGTTTGTGTCATCCATAGGTTTTTTATATATATATATAAAAGAATACATAAGAACTATATACTCTATAAATATCTTTCATTATACTCACCATTTTGTCACTGAGTCAGCGTTCTGACGTAGAACCCGGAAGCGCTAATGTAAACAACGTAGGAGAATGAAACAGAAGAGAAGAAATTGTTGAAAAAAGTTATTTTTGTTTTGTTTTTGCGCACAAAAAAGTATTCATGTCTCTTTATAAAATTAAGGTTGAACCACTGTTGTCACATGGACTATTTTAATGATATCTTTAGTACCTTTCTGGTCCTTGAATGAAAAATTGCTGTCGATTGAGGAGTCAGAGAGCTCTTGGATTTAATTCATTCAAGATGAACGAAGCTCTTACCTTATTCAAAACAGCCTATTTCACTGAAACTGACAATTCCTAAATGGAATGGGTTGGTAAAAAAAACAAAAAACATCTGTTGTTGTTTTAGAATTTTGGGAGCTATTGGGATAAAAGACTAATTGCGCTTGGATCCCAATAATTGCTGTTTGCAACTTTATTTTCATTTTTAATCCAACAAAAAGGACCAAAGCAACCTCAGACCTCATATCTGGGGGACCGTAGCTTCTCCACCCATCAATTATAAAGGGCTTTGGGTTCTCAGACATGCTTAAGCTGGAGTTCACTTTGAAGATACTAAATATTATCAGCAAACTTTACAGATCAGCATAAAGGAAGGTCTCAGGGTCTCCCCTGTGGGATAGAGTGACCAGCCAGGATGTGATAAACGGAGAACAAACACAGCTGCTGTCAGTCAGACGGCTGGACGGCACAGCCAGGTGTTTGCCCAGGTGTGACCGGGCAACAGATAATATGGCATAGAAGAATAACTGGGAAAAGGTGGGCATTATAGCAACCGAGGTTTTTTTTGCTCTCTGTGGAATATTGTAATGAAATGGTATTGGCATTTTTCCTGTGACGTTGTGGAGCAAATGTGTTAATAGGTTAGGAAATTTGTGCAGTGTTGATCATAAATATGACCCAGTTTATCTATGTAAGCCCTTTTTCACAAGTTTTCTGTACTTTGACAGAACTCCTAATGATTTATGAATTCTTTTCGAGTTGTTCCAGTTCTTGGCCTCTTTAGGCTGCTGGCAGGGGTGATGAGACAAACTTGTGATTTCACCTGCTCAGTCAGTGATGACCGCTGTCCTTGAGCATTTGACTCTCCATGGCTCTTTATGACAGCTCAATTGCCTGTGAATGAAAATACAAGCGCCTGCCTTCCAGTTCAGCCCCTTTGCATTTAAACTTGACAGTCTGTCATGTTACTGAAGTCTGTTTGGATTGTTCACTTGGGAACTTAAATGTGTCTGTATACATGTAACATAATTTCATATTTTCCGACTCTAATTTCACAGACAGACAAAGGCATTTAATTGCACAATTATGCAAACAACGTTAGAGTCATAAAGAGCCGCATTGGGTTATTTCACCCAAAAATGAAAATTCTCTCATTAATTCCTCACCCTCATGTCGCTCTACACCTGTTAGACCTTCGTTCATCTTCAGAACACAAGTTAACATGTTTTTGATAAAATCCGATGGCTAATTCATTATGACGGCTAATTAACACTTTCAGATGCTCAGAAAGCTACTAAAACATATTTAAAACAGTTCATGTGAGTACAGTGGTTCAACCTTAATATTATAAAGCGACGAGAGTACTTTTTGTGTGCCAAAAAAACAAAATAACGACTTTTCAACAATATCTAATAATGGCCGATTTCAAAACACAGCTTTACGGATCTTTTGTTTCGAGAATCGGTGGTTCAACAAAAGATTTGTAAAGCTTCAAAGCAGTGTTTTGTAATCTGCCATCACTAGATATTGTTAAAGTCATTATTTTGTTTTTTTTGGCGCACAAAAAGTATTCATGTCGCTTTATAATATTAAGGTTGAACCACTGTACTCACATGAACTGTTTTAAATGTGTTTTAGTAGCTTTCTGAGATCTGAAAGTGTTAATTACCTTGGTGGCAATAGAGGAATCACTGAGCCATCGGATTTCATCAAAAATATCTTAATTTGTGTTCTGAAGATGAACGAAGGTCTTACGGTTGTAGAAAGTCATGAGGGTGAGGAATTAATGACAGAATGTTCATTTTTGGGCGAACTAACCCTTTAAGCTGCTCGCATATTGTCGTCATCATCATGTAAATTATACAAAGTGGGGAGAATGATATGTTTAAGATCTAAAAAACAAAATAAACATGCATTGTCCTGTCATGAAACCTTAAATCACTTTCTTCTGTGCCAAGATATCATCCCAAAATACTATAATTTACTGCTTCCCTCCAGTGACGCACCACACCCTTCACATGAAAACACACTATAAAAATCATAGGCATCACTTCATACACTGCGTATTTTGCAAGATGCTGTGTGAAAGGATTTGTTTAAAGAATTCTTGGTCATATTTAAATAGCATTTCAGACAATAGGGTTTAAATGAAGCTTAGCATTTCCTCTTAGGACAGCACATAACAGGGTGCTTTCCTGTTTTTCACCCTTTCATTACTATTTGACCATGATGTTTCTTAGGAGAGAACAGTTTTCTATAAAAAAACTTCATACTCACCATTGTCAGTTGACAATTAAACGTAAGGCTCTCATTCATAACAAGAATATTAAATGTATGTGCTCATATTCAGTTGCGTACAGCCTTAAAACGGCAGTCTTCTATTATTGTCTTTTTGCATTTTGAAATGATATTAACATGATTGCACAATAAATTCAGTGAAGCCATGCAATGATGAACATACCCAGGGAAAAAAAAGATACTCTGTATCATGTTCAAGTTAAGATGACTGCTAAATCACAGACAGGCAGTGGGAGTGATGAGCTTCCATTTGAAGTCATTGTGAAGTCAAAGATACATTTCTCTGGAGAGCCTCTATGAAAAGGGTTTGTCTTCCTTGCATCAGGGAAATCAGTAATGCGCACATGGACCCCCTGGGGAGATCTTGCAATCTCTTCTTTCACCATTGATTCATTCATTCATCCGTTAGTGCTATTGTAATATGTCTGCCCATTGGGCTTAACATTTGAATAGTTAGTCTCATAGCCTATATAAGTCATTGGTTTAGCTTATCTCCTGATGTTTAACAATGCCTGAGAAGGAGAAGCTTAGGAACTAGCATGCAGTGAAAAGAATTCTTTTTTTTCTTTTTTCTTTTTTTTTTTGGCTAAAGTGTCTTAAAGGCTTAAAGATATGGAAGCCCGTTTCCGCCACTGAAAAAAATAAAATAAAAAGAATATTATTGTGACCTTTTATCTCACAATTCTGACTTTTTTTCTCAGGATTACATGATATAAAGTCACAATTGCAAGTTATAAAGTCAGAATTGTGACTTTTTTATATCTCACAATTCTGACTTTACAACTTGCATTTGTGACACTATCAAGCAATTCTGAGGAAAAAAAAAACTGAATTGCGAGTTTATATCTCACATTTCTATGAAAAAAGTGAGATAAAAAGTCACAATAATCTTTTTTTTTTTCTTCAGTTGCGGAAACGGGCTTCCATATAAAGATCCACTGAAATGAACACTGTTTTCTGAAACGGGATGTTTTATTAAAACGTCCTACTGCACCTTTAATTTCACTGTCTGACTTTTGAAAACACGCTGCATCCATCCTCCACAAATAGATGTTAAAAAATATTTGTTCCATGAAGGGCATATTTGCCCATAAAATTTATAGTTTTGACAGTTATTTTCCCCTACCTGCTGTGGTACTTCTGGTTTATCTGCCCAAAATAATTTTTTGAGGAGATATTTGTTTTTGTTTTTAAAGGTGGTTATTTCTTGTGAACCCAATAGCTTAACCGCAATACCACACCCTAGGAGATTTAACCTTAAGGCAAATTCAGAGAATTTAGTTTTTGAAGCATGTAGTCCTACTTCTCAGACTCCATGGAGTAAATTTCCATATACGCTCTCATCCCGCCAGGTAGAGGTGGCACATTCCAGGAAATCGCAGCCGAGACGGAGCGTTTTCAAGCATGAACCGGGCATTTAACAGAAAAAAAGGTATGTGTTGTACCAGTTTTCATTTTGCTTTCCTTACTTTCCTCTGTCTGTCCATCCAACAGAAGCTTTAGTGCTGTCAAACGACAAAAGAATAATGATGATTAAAAAAAAAAAAATTTATTAATTACACTGTATTCTGCTTATTTAATTGCAAGTATTATTTGCCTATATCAATATTTACTAAAAAAATAATTGATTCAAAGACAAAATATGCTTTAAAAGTAAAAATATTGATAATATTTTTTCATATCATTTAACATATGTGAAGGTGCTACTACACGCTTGAATTGCTCTGATGGTTGGAAAATGCCTTATTGAGGAAAGGAGTACAGATTCGAGTACAGATAAGGGAGAATGATTTATTACATTTTTTTTTTTTAATAATTATTCACATTACATTTAATGTGTTGAGATTGACAGTCCAGACACCCTTTATAAAACTACTATTCAGACTCTTCTTTCTCATACTGCTGTCTGTCTGTCTGTACTTCTCTCTTATTCTTTCTTTCTCTACCTCTTTGTTCTTCCCTAGTCTCTCCTCCCTTTCTGTCATTTCTCAGTGGCTTGGAGCAGACAACCTGTCTGACTCCAGAGGTCTGTTTTTTTTTTTTTTTCTCCATGTATTTACAACCACCTGTCCCACCCTTCTTTCCAAAATGAATTAATGGATCTTTGATGCGATAAACCCAACTGGCCAGTCTTCGATCCCAGATGGCAGGGATTGCACTGGTAATATTTCTGTGTTAGGAGCTCCTGTTGCCCTGTCTGGCTCGCTTTGAAGATATGGACTATAATGGCAAGTGCTGTCCAGTGCTAAAATCCCTCAGGATGATGGAAAATATAATGTTTAGAGATATGTGACAAACACATCTATTTTTTGCATGAATGAGAGATTATATTATAGGTGTACAAGTTCCAGTTGTCTTCCATTACCAGTAAGAGTGTGTGTGTGTGTGTGTGTGTATATATATATATATTTAAACGCAATATGCTTAAACTCGCAATATATAATATATATATATATATATTTTTTTTTTATCAGTGCAGTAATTTTCAAGTACGTTATATTGAGACTAATGATTTGAGGGTGGCTTGTTTAATGTCTTCATGAACTGTTTACTCCACTGTTAAGAATATCAAGTAAGGCACTATAGCTGATCACCAAGGGCTTTGAATTTGTGAATAATTTTTCCCCTATTCCAATATGTAAACAAACCAGTTCATCATTGTATTGGATCATGCATATTGGTGCGTCTCTAGAGTATTCAGTTATAATGTGCTCATTTATCCAGAAAAAAGTTGTAATCTGATTTCATAAAGAGGTTAGGCATAACAAAGTAATTATTTTGGCACTGAAAAAAGCTCTTGCGGCCACAACACATTCTCTCCACTGCCTTGCACGAATGTTCCTGCTGTCACAATTGCCTCTTTTCTGGAGCTCAGGACAGTGCTGTTGGACCGTAGAGAACACCAATAGCCCATCTGTCTGAAAGACGGCATTAAATTCTCCAACTCGCACAAAAAGGTCTATACAAGCCACTTATGAACAATAGCGACATTTACCAGCGAGAGACAGTAATCATTTTATGGCCATGCATTCATTACCAGCAGTGTCTGGTGTGAGTGCTGATGTGACGTTACAGAAGATTCACAGAGAGGTTTCTGTCTAATGAAGTCTGACTAATGCCGCCCAGCATTGAAATGAGCTGGGTGATTCGTCATTGTTCAGTAAGATAGTGTAAATATGTCTTTCTTTATTGTTTGTTTTTGGTCATAAATTAATATTATTATTTTTCAGAGTTAATGGAGGATCATTTGTCTCATAAAACTGGGGGGAAAGTTTATAAAGATGTTAATGCCTTATGAATACTTAAGGATGCATATAGTTTAATGGATGGATGGATGAATTTGCAAATGCAAACTATTAGTTTCTAGTTTATTCAGAGTTTATATATTTTAGTCTCTACATTTTACAACATGTATACAGTTCTTCATTCATTGTCACTGTAATTAACACAATTATTGTTGTTTAATCGGCTCATATGTAAAGAGTTAGGTGATGTTTTTTTGGTGTTGTTTATTTACCGTAAATAGTTGGTCACAGAAAATCTGAAAATATAATTAAGTGCTTTAAAACAACCTATTTTGAACAGAATACTAATGCATTAGTATTCAGTGTTCCTTGTGTTCCTGTTTACAAATACATTAAACATAACATACAGTTAAGATTTTGAAAAAGACAACATCTTCCTTCAGAGAGCCTCTCCTGGCTATCCAATTTCATTTCAATTTTGTTCACTTATAAGGGGTAGATACAGGGTTAGCTTTACCTTCCCTCTAGGGCTATCTCCGTTAGGGTTGGATTAAGTCCCAATTTAGTTAGGGGATCGAATATACAGTTTGTAAAAATCCTTATTTCTATTGAAAGTACCCATAAAACATCAAAAGCCAAAGTGTGGATGTGTGTGTTTATGTGTGTGTAAACATTAAGAATCACTAATGAATGTAATTTTTCAATTTAAATGTTGGTTTAAAGCACTTAATTAATGGCGTTTTCCAATTTTTCAATAACCTGATCTAAAGTGAGAACTATTTACCCCTAATAACCACGAACGACTCATTTACTACTGGTTGAAAGTACCGTATATCACTTATATAGTTAATAAGTTAACAAAGGATAACAAACATTAATTTTATGAGCTATTTAAACAATAAAACTTAAAAATGACAATGAATGAAGAGTTTTAATTCACTATTTGTATATAGCCTATTAAACAATGTAGAGACTACAATATAAACTATAAACTACATTTTACATTTTATTCATTTGGCAGACACTTTCATCCAAGGGGAGCAATTAGGGGTTTCGTGCCTTGCTCAATGGCACCTTAGTCATGGTATCGAAGGTGGAGAGAGTGCTGTTCATTCACAATCCCCACCTTCAATTCCTGCCAGCATGGGAATCGAACCAGCAACCTTCAGGTTACAAGCCACGACTACCCGAACTAATAATTTTCAAATTATTTGTATTTCTGTATGCTTATTATAAAGTGTTACCAAGTGTTACATCTTTTGGGATATCTGCTGAAATATAGAATAATGAAATGTAAAGTTACAGGTTCAATTACTGCTCACATACTCAACAGGTATAGACTTTGTTTCTGAATTAGATGGTTGGAAATTCACAAAGCTCGAAGGCAGAAACACTCTTTGTGTGATGACAAAGAAATAATTGGACCCAGATTCTTTCCAGACTTATGCATCCAATTACCAGACACAGAACATTAAATAGCAACAGTGTCTGTTATTTAGAGCATAATAAATTCAAGTTTGAACCCACACATGATCGGCTTGAATAGCCCAAACAGCACAAAAGATTTCTCAGTCGTGCGACTTTGAGTTATGATTTGGCATAATCTCAGATGTGATTAGTGCTCTTTTTCTTTTTCTTTTCATGCTTTTAAGCTCCGAAATGATTGTGTTTGGTGAGTGCGGCTGGTTAATTAGTGACAATCTTGGATTTTCCAGAATACTTCACAGTATCCTGTAAATAACCTTAGCTAAATTATGCACAATACTACCTAATTACTTCTATTACAACGGTTGTTGTGCTATCTTTTGCTATTCTTTCATTTTATTTATTTCCCTGCAAAACGCTTGAAGAAATGTCTGATCAAGTCATCATCGCATTAATACCTCCAGGCTTTCATAGCATGTAGCTGGAGATGACAGAAATACCATGAGAATATGGATAAAGCATAATCTTTATTTAATGAAAAATTGCTTGGGTGCTTACAAGAACTTGCAATCCAGAACATGTATTAAAATGCGTATTCAACACTTTAATCTATTTCAATTGAAATGCAACACAAAGGTTTAGTGCTCAGGGAATTTCTTTACTGTTTTGTTAGTGGCTTAATTAGTGGCTTAAAGAAGCATTACTATTGTAAAAGATCGTGCTTAACTTATTTTTGCTATAACGTCGTTTTATTGCCATTCAGAGCTCCATGAATCAAAGCAGTGAGGTGTAAAATTAGATGCGGAGATTACTAAGGCTCTTACGCTCCTCTGAAGCCCTTGCAGAGGAATCCTGTTAAGAATATGCCAAAAAATTCTGATTTGACAGACTTGATAGTCACTCATTGATCATTGGACGTTAGAATGGGAAACGTTATCGATATTTGGCCGCTCTTCCAATTCAATAATATTCATTAAATGCAAAACCCTCCCTCGACCTGGTATTAGTTGATAGTCGAGATGCTCAGATATGCACAAGAATTGTTTTGATGGCACCATATATTGACGCAATCACTTTTGTCACATTTCAGTGCTTTCTGTAATGACCTTTTGACAGATTTTCCTTTTTATTTGTCACCCATTCTCCATTTATATTGGTTTGCCTTCAAAAAAATCTAAGAATAAGCAATGCATTTCTCCAGACACTCTCAGCATCACTGTGATCCTTATGAAACTCCTGCCGTTCTTACACACAGATGTACGGAGGAACACTGTGACATTTTGAGGTGTTCGCTCTTCATTTGACCTATGAATCACACTCCATGAGGAATCTCAGCGGGCAAACACGGAAGAAGAAAAACTGGCAGATTTTCAATAAGCAATGGATTTATGAGGATAACAATGAGATCAAAATATACAACTTTGGTCCTTGATAATGAACTTTTGAAATTCATATACATGACATGTTACATCTATAAGTCAGCAATTTAAACCCTCATTGCTCTGAATCCCTCAAAAATTGTGGCTAACTTTTGTAATGACCGCTTATCTAAGAGTCATTTTTCAGTCCGTAGGCCATGTCTTTTTCTGTATTTACAATTAACTGCTAATTAAAATCGATCACTGCTTTCTTGAAATACCAGAAGAGATTTTTTTCTTATTTTTTAAGAGTCCTCAGGGGTCTTTTTTTTTCGACCTGCCTGAGTTATACTTGGCTAAATGGGAGATTAATTGGTCGTTGTTTCCTTCTAAATGGCTGTATGGCGAATATCCAGAATACCGTTGCATAACACTCTCTCAGAAGCTTCACATTTGTAGTACATTAAAGCAAAGTTTAAAGAAAGAATTGGAAAAATGGGGAAAAAAAGTATGAAGAGTGAGGCATTGCCTAATGGCTGACACCCTGTATGTATTATATAGGGAATAGGGACACACAATGGTGTGGCTGTCTCTGTTTGTGAGCTCCGGGTGTTGATGCCGAGTAAATCTGCAGGCGCTCTGAACGTTGTGACTCATGCGGCTTGTTCGTCACAGTTAGGCCTTGCAGTTTCCTCTAAGCTGTCACACAAGCACAGGCATGTCGGTGTCTCCTGTCCATCACATCTGACCCCCTGTCTGCACTCCTTTAAGGCCAGTAATTCGCCCTCTGACAAGCCAGTTTGGGCTACACTGCAGCATTAGCTGAAATCCTTCTTGTACACAGGCATATGGCTGTTCATCTTTGACAGTCTTTGAAATTGTTTTATTTAACAGTTACGTAAGGACATTAAAGGAGAAATAATTATTTGTAATTGTGTGTTGATGTTTAAAGGTATTTCCAAGGGTTTTACTGCTAAGAGGTCTGAACAACAGTTAATAAATAATCATTTATAATAACTGGTTTGTTGTGTATGCACATTTGCACTAGAATTTTCCCTGTTTAGAGGTCTGAACAGCAGTTGATTTAAAGGACTGACTCCGTTTTATAGACTCTTTTGTCTTAAACGTTAAGAATATCATTAAGATATTGCATATTTCAGAAAGTACTTTATTAAGTTAATAGTGTTCTGTGTCTTTCTAGATAAATCATGGATGCACACTCCAGAGGCTCTGGCCAAGCATTTTATACCGTACAATGCCAAGGTATGTGTTATGAACCTCTTTTTCCAAATATTTATGTCTTAAGATTTATTGTAAATGAATGTGTTTAGCCAATCCATGCTTGTTTGTATTATTATTATTTTTTTTACTACCTTTGTGCACTTCTGTACTATTGTTTCAAAGGTTTGGAGTCAGTAAGAGAGATTTTTGAAAGAATTCTCTCCACAAAGGTTGCATTTATATAATCTAAACACAGTAAAACAGTTGCTGGTCCCCTTTGACTTTCATAGTATTAAGAAAAAAAAACAACAACTTTTGAAGTCAATGGGGTCCAACAACTTGGTTACCAACGTTCTTCAAAATATCTTATATATTTCAGCAGAACAACGACTCATACAGGTTTAGAACAACTTGAGGGTGAGTAAATGGTGATAGAATTTGTATTTTTGGGTGAACTATCCCTTTTAATAATTTTTAAACGTCTTTGAATAGAAAGTTTAAAAAAAACAGCATTTGAGAGAGAAATGTTTGTAACATTATTAATATATTTTGGTAATTTCAATGCTTTCTGTTTGAATAAAACTATTCATTTAAAAAAGAAAGAAAAAGAAAACTAAGTGACACCAAATTTTTTGAATGGTAGTATGTATTTAGGCCTATATGTCTATCCCTATATATTTAATGTGTTTATATACATACACACACACACACATATATTTATTTATATATATATATATATATTTATTTATTTATTTATTTATTTATTTATATATATTTTTATTTATTTATTTACTCCAGTTTGTAAGATGCGTGTCTTGTCCACCAGAAGAATTTATTTATATTTATATATATATATATATATATATATATATATATATATATATTTGTGTAGTGCCTTTAAAAGTTGGCGCTATACAACACAAGCAAAAACAAAAGCTCTTGTATTATTAACTATGACATAATAACTTGACTTTATTTGAGGAACAGTGAATCTTGCAGAATAAAACCAGGAATGTGTATGAAGAAAGATAATGGGGGCAGTTTTGATTTCATGCTGACTTTAATGCTTGCTGGCATAAATACAGCAATTGTACTTACAAAAAAAAAAAAAAAGACAAATATCCAGAGGTCTAAACTCATCAATACAAACGCTATATCAATTTTCAGGCTTTTTTGTATAGTCTTTTCAAAAAACAATGAATTTGTTTGTGTCTCTTTTGCTATTCATCAAACATCGTGTGGGAAAGAACATCTCGTATACACTGTCAGTGCTGTTTTACGCTCCGTTTCACCAAAGACTCATCTTGTGTTCAGAGCTGAGAAGCTGTCTACTCCTGAGCAGTGCTTCTAAGATGTCTTACTGAATTCCTCCCAAAAACAAGAGAATTTTGTTTCTCAGAACTGCTGAAGTTTCAGCTGTGTTGCCTGCCTTTTGGAGAGGAGAAGAGAATAGACAAAGAAAGTGAATTAAAGAAGGAAAAAATGGTATTCTGCCAGTGAAGCAGGTGATAGATGAGCAAAGGCTGGATGTCTTTGGCAAAAAAACACCTTCGAACAGACCAGCAGGGACCAGTCGTCAGGAACAAGAGACTCTCCACCCAGTGTAATGTAGTGTATCTATCACTCCTGCCTCACATTCTGTCCTACCGTGCTCACTTGCCCTTGAGTGTGGACGGCATCCATCATAACTACGTGCTGCAGATGCGTTTACGGAGTCGGTTTTGTTTAACTCCAGTTTGTAAGATGCGTGTCTTGTCCACCAGAAGAATTTAGTATTTCACATTACACATGTCTGTGGAATGATCGGATTAATCATGAATCTATTTCTTCCCATGCATTCTTTGAAAAAGGATGGCCAGCAGTAATGACTGAGTCACAGAAATTAGAGTTTGGAAAGGTGGAGGGTCCTTTTAATGGTTCTGTTTATAACCTCATCAGAGAAAAGTAAGCTTTTTGCGATGAGTGAAAATGGGTCAGACAAGAAAATCATATAGTCTGGGAATCTTTGCGATTACTGTTCATTTATTTATTTCAATAGAGTAGCCATTAGACTAAAGAAGTAATGGCAAGGTGTAAGCCATTAGAGTATGTTATAAGGACCTTTGTTAAATTAGCTAGCACAGCATCTTGACCACAAGGACTGGGTAAAAGGTTAATAGCTCCATCTGTTGGAAGCTAAATGTAGTGTTGTACATTTTATGTATATACACATACATACAGCCTTTTAATGAAATTCTGTTATTTTGGGTTTGGTTATAATTTTATAATTTTTCATTTATAATAAGTACTGATGCGGTTTGGTTTTGTGGTCAATTTTTAAAAATGTCCTTATGATTTTATTTTATTATTTTTATTAATTATTATTTTCAAATCTCTGTTCAAGCATAAAAATGTTCCACACCATATGATTTTCATGTTTCTCCCATAGTTTCTGGGGAATACAGAAGTTGATCAACCCAAAGGTACGGAAGTCGTAAAAGATGCTGTCAGAAAGCTCAAGGTAAGTTAGCTTCACATTGGCTGCACACAATAGGCACCATTGTTTTTATCTGGAAACAGGATGTGGTATTTCTCTTGAAAGCACTCTCCCACTGTTTCAGACCTTAAGTGGTGGAAGGCCACAGCTTACCTGTTTAATGAGGCATAGAGAACTTCATTTAATAAACCCTCCTCTCTTAGTCTTAGATTTTCGCTTATAATGGGTTTTTATAAAATAAGAAAAACTATTTAAGGTTACATTTAAATAATAATAATGATGATGATTGTTATTGCTGCTGATGATAATACATATCTGATCTTTTTCAATCTGATTGTGGCCTTTTTCTAAAGTTTCAGAGACATATCAAGAAGTCAGAGGGACAGAAGATCCCAAAAGTGGAATTACAGATCTCCATCTACGGAGTGAAAATATTAGAGCCTAAATCAAAGGTATTTGCACAGCCTAACAAACAGATTTATGTAACAAATTGTGTCAATAATGGCCCTATAAAAAGCATTTGGACACTTTCTGGTTGTTAAATGTTAGTAGATCATAATCATATTCAGTATGATATACTACACCCGTGGTTACTCTACTAGGACACCCGTGAGAACATGAGGGGAACTGAGGGGAACTTTATAATCACCGTAGGACAAGTTGGTTCATAATTTGTTGTTTCATTTACATTAAAATATTTTATAAGCGTGTCCTAATACTTTTTGGTGCCACTGTATGCCCATATCTATCCAAAGGCCATATATTTTGTCTATACTGTCTCTAATCTTGTTTTCTTCTTCACAGGAAGTACAGTACAACTGTCAGTTGCACCGGATATCCTTCTGTGCAGATGATAAGACGGACAAAAGGATATTCACATTCATTTGTAAAGATTCAGAGTCCAACAAACATCTCTGCTATGTGTTTGACAGTGAAAAATGTGTAAGACAACTGATAATATGATAATAATAGTCCTAATTCTTTTTAATGAAATGATTGTCACTTTTACATATTTATAAATTATATATTAATTGTATAACTATATTCAAATAACATTTATTTAAATGTATAAATGGATGTGGCTCAAAAGACAAACAGCCTAACAAGACACTGCTGATGATGTACATTTGTAATTTATCTGTCGATTCCAGGCAGAAGAGATAACACTGACCATCGGCCAAGCATTTGACTTGGCTTACAAGAAGTTCCTAGAGTCTGGGGGAAAAGACGTAGAGACAAGGAAACAGATAGGTGGCCTGCAGAAAAGAGTGAGCTCGATTTAACAGTTAAAGAACTGCTTTTACTCAACGACTCGTATACTGTAGGACCGCTTGTGTATGACAAATCAATATCTGTTTTTATAGATTCAAGATCTTGAAGCTGAAAATTCTGAGTTGAAGAAGCAGTTGCAAGTCTTAGAGGAACAGCTGATGATTGCTCAAGTTCCTCCTGTAAGCACTTCCTGTCAGTAGAGTGCTCCTAATTGCCGTTCACCATTCTGTTAATTAGCTGCATATAAAACAGACATCAGCTATGCCTGAAGACATTTTCTAAACTCATGAACTTTTCTGTTTTTTTTTTTTGTTTTAAAGAAAAATCCCAGCAGCGCTGACTAGTTCTGATCTTTCCACAGCTTCTTCACATTAACTCTTCTAATGAGGCCTATATGCTTCAGAGACCCTCATCTCTCTTCTGGTGTCACAACGTGACCTCGTTCTCTTGTCTCGAAATCTCTTCTGTTACACTAACGCCAATGAGCTCACCTGACTCTAACCTTTCTGCTGGTCTTCTGACTCCTCCACCTCCTAAACCAGCTCTGTCAAAGCCTCCCAGTGGAGCCTGTGTTCCTCGCCCTCCTGTTAAGCACTTTTCTGTTTACTCTTTCTCTGTTTGTGGTCTTGGTTGTTGGTTTCAGTGTTTTTTTTTTTTTGGTGGTTTTTTTGCAAAGCTTAGAAGTTTTACCCTCAGATTTTAAAGGCTAGTTCACACAGCCCCAACAAATGCCAACACTAAATTCCAGCAGTTGTTGGGCGTTGGTGGATTAGTGTGTTCACCCTGTTGGCATTTGTTTGGGGCAGTGTGAACCAGTCGTAAGTGGTAATGAATGACCCGTTTTACTTCTATAAATCATTCATTTTAGCATGCAAAAAATGTGAATTTATAATTTGGGATTTGATTGGAGCATGAAAATATGGAAGCTTGTCTACGCCCCTGAATAATTGTGAGTTTATATTACGCAATTTTGAGAACGGGAAGTCAGTATTGCATGATATAAACTCGCAATTCTGACCTTTTTTCTTAGAATTGCGTGATTTATAAATTCACAGTTGTGAGTTATAAAGTCAGAATTGCATGGTATAAAGTCACAATTGTGTTGTTCAAAGGAATTGTCAGAATTACAAGATATACTATCAATTCTACAAATTGGACTTTATAACTCATAATTGAAAGTTTACATATAATTCTGAGAGAAGTCAGAATTGCTAGATGTGAACTCATAATTTTTTCATTCCATGGCAGAAACAAGCTTCCAAATGAAAAGAAAGTGAGAGGAATTTGTAATGTCAGCGAAGAAGTAATGCTTGTTAACAAGTGGATTTGTTTTTTTGTTTCTTTGTTCATTGGTTGATTGATTGAATGGGGTCTGTTTTGATTTCATGTTGACTTTAACATTTTATATACTCTTTAATATGTAGCACTTTATTCTTATGTTTAAACCGATGAAAAGGGTTTTCAAATAAGTTATTCTTCAGAATGCTCATCTACCTCACCCATTTTTGCAGGGACACAGCATGTCCTCGAAGACTCCCACTGACATATTTGACATGGTTCCATTTTCTCCAATGACCCCATTGGTTCCATTACCAGCGAGTAATGGCTCAGCCCCTCCACCCCCAGCCAGGCCTACAGAGATTAGTAAGTTGTCTCTTTTACTTTACCAAAAGTTGAGAAATGTTGGCTCATTCGACCATAAGGTCAGGTTGTGTAGGGAGTCCTTTTACTTTCATATATTATAGAAGTTAGCTTCAGTGGCCTGTAAAATGAAGGAAAAAAGACTGGCCTCTTCTTCTTCAGGGAGAGACGTGTTTGGTGCAGAGCCATTTGACCCATTCACCTGCGGGGCAGCTGACTTTCCTCCTGACATCCAGTCAAAGCTGGATGAGATGCAGGTGACTGCATGTCTGTGAATTATTAGCAAAAGGACTGGTGTGAATGAGCAGCTAATGGAGCTGACGGTAGGCACTGCTGCAGCTGTGAAAAAGGCCCAGTAGGATGATTTCATAAAATTTTGTTCATTTTGGATTTGTCTTGGGAATGCTATATTTGGATGAAAAACTTTCAAGAGAAGTGCTAAGTGTGCTTTTTGTTAAGTATGCTTTGAACCCGATTTAAATAGACTAACATGCAGGAAATCTTGCATACAGAGCAGTTACATGAAACATTTATATCATTTGCCGGTTTTGCTCTACTAACAACCTCACTTTTCCGTCTCTTTGCTCTCTTTCTGCTTGCAGCGGCAAAGATGGTTTGTATTTTAAGACAGTTTGATTTATTTGAGGTGTAAGTTGGCATGCTTAACTGTTTTAAAGGGATCGTTCATCCAAAAATCAAAATTCGAGAAAACTCGGATGTCGATTTCTCTCGCTCATTGTCCACACTTCTCTTTTTCCATACATTGAAAATAAATGTTGACTACTTTAACTACATAAACTGTGTGCGTAGTTTAGTGTCCAATATTCTAAGTCAAGAAGCCACAGAGTAATTTTGTGAGGTACAAAACAAATTTTTGAATCAGCATAAAATCACGATAATATGTTGCATATCATTGCCAAACAAATGAAATTTGAGAGCTTTGGAATGGGCTACATATCACTCTGCTTGGAATATCTTTTTTTGTGCTTTTCATCACTGAAGCGTGACTGTCACCATTCACTTTCAAAGTATGGGGGGAAAAAAGCAGTCAATATTCTGCTAAACGTCTCCTTTTGTGTTCCTTGGGATGAAGAAAATCACACAGGTTTCGAAAAAATTGATGGCAATTTTTTTTTTATGTGAACTATCCCTGTAAATATTTCTAAGATCAATTATTTACACCTAAACTTTAAGCCCTGTGTCATTTTCATCTTCATCTTCCTTATACCCTGCTTTAAAAAGCCTTTTCACTTCCAAGATTTGCATAAATGTTTGTGGATACTGTGGGTGTTTTAGAAGGGTTGTGGATTGTTTAGAAGTAATACTAATGGAGCTTGTTTTTTCCTGTTGTTTTCCCTTTCCAGGAGGGGTTCAAAATGGGACTAACAGTAGAGGGCACTGTCTTTTCCCTTGATCCACTAGAAGGTCGTTGCTGATGCCAAGAAGAAAGTTTTGTCACTTTCATGTTAAACCATTTGTATTAAAGTGCCAAACTCGGGTTTACAGTCAAGATGTCAATGTCTTATCTTACATTTTTTTTATGTATTTTCATTTTGAATTTGGTTTACAGAAAGTATATTGAAAAATCAGAAGCAGTAGATCACTATTTTTGTAAGAACTAAAAAAAAAAAAGAACTAGTAATGTAGTTTTAACACCCCTTGCTTGTACAGGCAATGAAGGATGTAGAAAGTATGTCCAACTGCACAGTCTGTCAAAGTTTCCTAACCATTATCAAACTTAAATTCTTTAAGCTTGTGTTACACATACAAACAGCTCATAAAATCATTATAGTGAGTGCCCTTTACATTGTTTTATAACTGTATTTAACATTTAATGTTACTGTACATCATAACCACACTTCTTTTTTTTATCAGATCATATGTAAAATTATGATATTGTTTTTTGTTTATAGCAGTGGATCCATTAAAATACAGTATTTTTTAACTGAACAGCAGTGCCATAAATTGCAAGACTGGGCTATTTCCACATTAACATGTATTGCAGTTTAATTTTATATTACATATTTTAGTACACTCTTGCACAAGGAAGCACTTTGGAAGAGCTCTGTTTATGTATTATTGTTCATTCAGTTTGTAAGCAATATTTTAGCCTTTGCTGTTGTAGTCATTAAAAGAAAACGGTACATATTCTCTGTGTAAGTTGTTTTGTAACATGTCTTTCTTAAACCTTTACCTGCATTAAAGAAGAGACTCTGTATGATTTGTTTTTTTTTTATTTTATTTTGGTGGCTCAACAAATGGTCACTCACATGCGTTAAAAATTTTTATTTCAAGTGTAAGATAAAGTATTGAAAATACAATGTTAAAGAAATTGTAATATTACAGTAAAATAATCATTATATACTTGAGTACCATTAATTTTCAGCACACTTTTTCTTTTTTGGTTTGGTGTTTTAAATATACTCTTAAAATTAGTAAAATGCTATGTTTTCCACCCTATTATGTATATTTTTTTCAATTTCAAAATGTAATTTGGCTCAGTTATGTAATGTTCTGTGTGCTGTTCATAAGTGTGTCTTAAGCACCATATCTTGGAGCGTAACTTCATTCTTCTCGAATCGACGCTCTGGTAAACTGCTCTTTCCCATCCTTCGAATGTTCAACAAAAGCGTTTTTCCGTTTATAGTCTTCCTGGACCAAGATATTTCAATCAGTGCAGAAACCTGTAGAAAGTCTGTCTGCAGAGCATATACAAGGCATAATAACATTCACACCGGATTCATAAAAGCACACTTCCTGTTAATTAAATACCCATTTTTTTATGGTTCTAATTTAACAAAGTAGTCCTTGTGATCCTAGACATTTATGATTCTGATCATATGATTTTACATACAGAAAAAGAAAAAAAGAAACTAGTATTATCCCTGCCATGTCTTAGTTACTCATAGCAAAAATAAAAAGCAAAAATATTCTGACAGTTTTAACAAAATCGCATAAATAAATCACTCTAGCAACTTATAACGAAGCAAAGCAATATCTTACATTTTTATTCATTAAAAATATATTTCATGCTTAAAAGGTGAGGAAAGAAACAAGCATCTTCAAAAGTCAAGAAAAAAAGAGGAAGAAAAATTTGGATCGATTCAATAAAATGGTAAATGGTACTGAGCATATGTTTAATTTGCAAAGCAAATACATGAGATTAGCCCCAAAGCCATACCAAATGGCTTAAAAGAGTTCTAAAATAGGATAAAATAATAATAAAAGAAGAAAAAGCGCAAGAATGATAGATATACCTGCATGCTTTAGAAAATATGACATCATAAAAATTGTGACTTTTATTTAACTGCTCCAGCATTTTACTACATTGTGCCTTTTATCTTTACAAAACCTAAAACTAATGCAAGGGCTACTTTTAGATCACTAGAGGCAAAATATATCTCCTGCATTGCACTTGTCGTACACTTGACTTTCATTTTGGGAAAGAGAAATAACAATGCACCTTTTAACCATAAGTCTCAGATGCATTCAGTTTTATTTGCATTTCCTTGCGCTGCTGTGAAATACAACCAGTCGTACAGCTCCTTATCAGAATTCACGTACAGCAAGTCTGTTGTCAGCTTTCGCAAGTTTGTAGAAACGAGGTAGCTTGCACTAATGAATAAATGTTTTCATCTTTAATAGTAAATTCGGTTCGAAAGTAATTACAGGGTGAATGTACAAGAGTACAGTTTTTGGAGTCAAAAAATACTCAACTGAACGCAAACTTCCTCTATAGCACCATTTTTGTTTGTAAAAATAATAATACAAAATAAAAAAAAAAAACATACTGTAGTGAAAACAGGCAAATCCAGATCATTTTAATTGCAGCTAGTGTTGGTACAGTGTGTAGAATCATTACTCTATTACTTGCAATGGCCATGTCAATTTAAAACAGCAGTTGATGGATAGTCTTGTTGTATAAAAATTCAGTTAAATTGAATTTCTTTTATGTTTTAAGGGACAATTCTGTCAAAACCTTGTGGAGCAGTTGTTTTCTTGAAATGCTTGGAAGGCACAATAAATATCTCGCTAAAGGGCCAGAAAAGTCCAACGCTCTGTATGTACAAGGCTGATCTCGTCAGCAGTCACTTTAAGAGTCTCAGGATTCTCTTCAATGCATCTCTACTCCTTGATTTACAAGAAGCACACAGGCCCAATATCAATACCAAACTCCTGGTCTGAACCTCCAATGTCCACAGGTGCAATATCCACAATAGGTAGTCTTGCTGTTTTCTGGGTCCTGTATTCAAACACTGTCTTGCCCCACTTACCATTTGCTTGCTGTGAAGAGAAATACATTCATTTAGGTTTGTATGGGGGCACTGGTAATGTTATAAGGTATCTTGTGAACTGTAGTGCTGATACTGTATGTGCATGTGTTTTAAATGTGACTCAAACTTGTTTTTTTCCATGGCTCCGTTCCAAAACCTAGCAAGCTGTCTACATACAGGTTGTTCCCGATATAAGCTGCTCTGGAAGGTAAGACACCTAATTTTGGACAAATTCTATGGTAGCGTTACTTCCTTAATAGAGAAGACCGTAATGAGTGTTGGGGAAAGTTACTTTTTAAAGTAATGCATTACAATAGTGCGTTATTCCCTTAAAAAGTAACTAATTGACCCTTCGTCTGCAGTTTGATTGACAGGCGATCTAACCAATCATAGCCCCGTCTAGTAGATTAACGTTGGTGAACTTGAACTTGAAAAATTGTGTGTACTCACGTCTTTCCGCACTTCCGAAACAACATTCCTTCTGACTTCCATTCATGTTTATTTGATACCCCTTTGCTCCGCAATGTATTTTTCACCTCTTGAGAACATGATGTGTGGCATGAGAGCGCATGGCTTGTCGGACATAGCAACAGTAACTAAAGGGGGCGGGTCTTTGCGAAGGGCCAATTGTGTTAAAGTTACTTTTTATGGAAAGTAATGCATTGTTACTTTTTTCAGCTGTGCTCCCATTCTGCACGGCTGAAAAATTTAAACAAATGTGATGTCTATCATTTTTGCTTATTGAATTGAACCACTGAAGGTCAGCAGCAAGATATTGGTTAATAAAGTGAGATTAAATACATAAAGTAATCTGATTAACTAACTTGCGTTATTTGTAATGTGTTACCTCCAACACTTAGTAATGTTTTGCTAGCTTAGCAACATGCTAAAATAAACTAGTGCTATTTGTGTTGATGCATAGAGCAGAGCTTTCTAAATCCAGTCCTCACTTATGAGGTTCTATTTTGAGTTAGACTGCCTTAGAAAATGTAGGCAGTAGAGAGCAAAACAGCTTACTAGGTTTTGAAAAAGGGCTTATGTCTTTATACAAATGATGTTCTGCAGTGTACTTACTGAGCAGCTGTCCTCAAGGACAGTGTATCTAAAGCGGTTATTTCCCTCAGCTTTGAGCTCTAGATCATTAGAAGCTTTGAGGATGACTGCTTTCTTGAGGTTTCCAGTTGATTCATCCTTGTAGCCCACAGTGTTCTTGCAGTGGTAAGTGATAGTTTGCGAAGCCTCTTTGGAGAGCAGACGGATGAAAGTCATCTGGACTGTGACAGTGTTGGCTGGCTGGTCTTTGTTCCCGTAAGTGAACTTTACAAACACAAAAAGAAATAAATAACAGGCACAAACGGTTTTATGTGATGGATAATCCTATTACTTCTTGCCACATCTTGTATTCTAAATTCTGTAGCACTAATTGAGTGCACGCAATTTACATGATTAAACAACATAATTTTCAGATGAGGGCTAAATATGCTTACATATGTTCCTCCATTCATGTTGGCTCCAAACCACACAGGTTTACTTCCTGGGGAACTCCACCATGACTTCCGGGGGATGCTGGAGGGGATTGCGGAGATGCATGTCTCGCCAGTGTCCATATTGCAATGAACTTTAATGGCGTCCTCTGCGCTTCCCTGGTTTGGATCCACCCAGTATTCACCTGTGATGTAGAGATGACGATAGTTTTGATTCTTATTCAAAGTAACAACTATAATGATGTAAAGCAGCAATGAGGATGTTTTACAAACATATTGTAAAAACGGCAAGTGTCTAAATGTAATTCAGTGTAACCGTATGAGTCAACCTAGGTTCATTGGGGAAAAAAAAACCTGCCTCTGCCTACATTTTTTTTTTCTTTTTTGCAAAACTCCAAAAACGTACCTATATATACAGCTTAAATGACCACGGGTGGGAGTAAAACATCAAGTTTTTACTTCTGTTCACACAAATAATGTTTACAGAGGCAGATTGATTGTTAAAGGCATTTTCGTGTGGTTCCTTGCACTTAATATGGTTTGATCTCAAATTTACCATATTGCCACATTCACCATAGTGCATCATAAACTAATACATTGATGTTTTCATTCCATAACCAAGGTTGTGTATCCCAAAAGCATCGTTAGCCTAAGTTGATCGTACAACAATTGCCAGCAATAATTTCGCAGCCCAGCTTCATGTGTGCGGAACTCGAGTCAAGTTGTGAAAACCACCATAAAAGAGCTCAAATGGCAAGGTTGCTTCAGCAAATTAATTTTTATCTAACAATTTTGTTAAGACTAATTTTAGGTTTATTTTCATATGCGATAGAGCATTAACCTTTCAGTGCCACTGACTGGAGATTTCAGTTCAGAAGTGCCATGATACCTATAACCAATGCTATGAAATAATACCAGATTTACATTAATCTGTTTCAGATAAAAATGAAGGTGGTTTTGGCACTCATTTGGAAACTGTTGTGAAACTTGCAAGAAGCAACTTAATGTTTCAGTTGGTATATATACTGTATATATATTATATATATATATATATATATATATATATATATATGAAGTGAAAGTGAAAGTGAAAGTCGTGGTATGGTCAGGTATGGTGACCCATACTTGAAATTTGTGCTCTGCATTTATCCCATCCAAGTGCACACACACAGCAGTGAGTAGTGAACACACATACACACACAGTGAACACACACCCGGAGCAGTGTGCAGCTATTGCTACAGCGCCCGGGGAGCATGTTAGGGTTAGGTGCCTTGCTCAAGGTCGTGGTATCGAAGGTGGAGAGAGTGTTGTTTATTCACAATCCCCACCTTCAATTCCTGCCAGTGTGGGAATCGAACCGGCAACCTTCTGACTCCCTCACCATTAGGCCACGACTACCCTATATATATAGGCTACTGATTTAGCAAGTCAGTGACTTCTTAGCACAGTTGGTTGAAATGAATTAAATGCCTGTGCAATACTATTAACTTACCACTCTTTTTTTGAGGGTAGCATTGTTTCAAGTCCTCACAAGTTCTGGCAGGATGCTTTCTACTACCGTCAGGGCTACGCATGCTATCAATCTGGCTGCTCAGAGCCTTCAAAGTAGCCTGAACTCCAGGATCAGCCTGGAACATGGTTGTAGAGTTACTCTTGGGAAGAGCCTCATCCTCATTGAACTCTGGGGGAGGAGGACCAGCATCATAATCTTGAGGCCCACCGAAAAAGTCTTCCATAGCCGCAGTGGGAGGTCCTGGAGATCCAGGAGGGCCAGGTGGGCCAGGTTCTCCGGGAGGTCCCTAAGCATGATGACAAAAATAAGTAGGAATCTAAGTTTTAATACTATATGAGATGGGATGAAAGTTTAACTTGCCTCTGGACCAATATCACCACCAGACCCTCTTGAACCAGGAGGTCCCATAGGTCCAGGCTGTCCAATGTACCCTTCCTTTCCAGGTGGCCCAGAAGGCCCGGGAGGTCCCTGTGACAAATTATTTCATTGAGATCAATCACCTTTTGACTAGTTGTGAATCACTCACATTAAACAAGTTGAATGCTTACCCTTTGTCCACTTGGACCAACAATGCCTGGGGCTCCCTGTTCTCCAGTTGTGCCCTAAAAATTAAGTAAATATAAAAGGTTATGATGGGGAAAAAGCTTCTCTGATATTATATTGCTTGATATTATTATATATTGAATTATTTGTAGACTGGGTGCATATGGTGCTTTGAAAAACCTTTCTGTTTGTTATAACTTACAGGTGGTCCAGGAAGACCTTGTAAGCCGGCAAATCCTCTGTGACCCTTCTGTCCTCTTTCTCCATGGTCACCCAAATCTCCCTTATCCCCTCTTGGTCCTTGCGGTCCCTTAAATAGATAGTTGCAAATGAACTAGCAGCTGTGGTGTAGTTTTATCAGGAACTTCATGGTCAATAAAACCTTTTTAAATTATACCATGTTGTGTTATTTAATAGATTTTCTTACGGTGAGTCCTCGTTTTCCAGCAGGACCTGGAGGGCCAGAGGGTCCTTTTGAACCCTGACAAAAAAAATTAAGAAGTGTAAGCCAGAATGCTTTAGAGATGCCCTTATAGTATACATTAGATACTACTTACAGACTCTCCTCTCTTTCCAATGCCTCCAGTTGCACCGACAGGACCAGGAGAACCAGGTTGTCCTACAGATCCAATCAAACCCTCTGGGCCTGGATCTCCTCGATCACCCTTTTATAATGAATCAGCTCTGTAAGATTGGCACAAACAGCTTGAATTAAAGATTTAGACATGTGCCATGGCTCACCTGGGTTCCTATGACACCTTCCTTTCCTGGTGGGCCATCAGATCCAGCCGGTCCCTAATGATCAAAATTTGCATTACCATTGTGTTAAAAAAAGTGGTACATTTATTTACCGTGCCAAGTAATTATTTTCATTATAAATGTATTTCTATAACAATTATATTAAAATTAATTTACATCAGGTCCAGGATCCCCCCGAGGTCCATTAGCGCCAGGCACCCCAACTGGGCCAGGAGGTCCTTTGTCTCCTGGGGCTCCTGATGTGCCCTGTTTTCCTGGAGGACCCTACATGAGACAATCGTGAGAATATCATTTAATATGTACACCATAGAGAACAGTAAACTATTACCTGAGGCAAAGCTCAATTTCTATTCAATATGCATTTAGTATTTTAATATTTTGTCATGTAACAACTTGCCATTTTTATATATATATATTTTTGAATGTTTTTTAATCGATACTAACAGCTGGTCCAGGGAGTCCCGGCATTCCACGTTCTCCTCTTTGACCAGGAAGGCCTACAATTCCTCTTTGGCCCATTGTTCCAGCAGGACCTGGTGGACCATCAGGTCCCTAATGGAAATAACTGTTAAGATTCTGGTTCTTGTATATACATTATTTCAGTTGAGAAATGTCTGGTGTCCTTACCGGTGGTCCATCTTCTCCAGAATCTCCTTTGTCTCCAGGGCCTCCAGTAGGCCCAGGGGGGCCTCTCTCTCCCTGCCGTCCTGGGGGTCCATGGTCTCCTCGAAGACCAGCTGGACCCTCTTTTCCAGGAACACCAATTGGACCTGGCTCTCCAAGAGGACCCTAAGAAAAAAAATTCTTAAGGGTTTGAAATATGTTTTGAGTTTTCTTCAATTCTGATTTGTAACTGTAATCCTCAGTAGTCCGTGCAACATACCGTTGGACCAGGTGGGCCCACTCTTCCAGCAGATCCAGGGAAACCTGTTGGGCCCTAAACAGTATGAGGTAGGTTAGCTGACTAGTCATTCAAAAACATGATACAGTAATTATCACATTTACACTTACGGGTGCCCCCTGTGTTCCTCTACCACCCTTTGGTCCAGCCACACCAATTTTGCCCTGTGGTCACACATATTAGAGAGAGATTATTAATTTACTAGCATCTTCATAACATCTTCTAAAACACGTTTTCATGCAAGTTTTTTTTAATCACCTGTGGACCTGGAGGACCAGCCAACCCTTGAGGGCCAGGAGATCCAGCATCCCCCTTTTGTCCAGGCTCCCCTGGTGGTCCTTTCGCACCAGGCTGACCATCAAGACCCTGTTTTTTTGAAAGGTTACCATGTTCAGATCTGGTTTACTCATTGATCTGAAAAAAAGCTTAGTGCATACAATATCAAACAATCATGAGTTTTCTGTCAGATTTTAAAATTTCTACTTACAGGTGGTCCAACAAAGCCTACAGCACCTATTGGCCCAGGTTCACCACGAGATCCCTTGGTTTTAGTACAAAGATTTGTTAATAAATCATTACATTCAGCTAATTTGAAAGATGGTTATCTTTTGTATTTGAGTGTCAAATATCAACTCACTGGCATTGCTCTTGATCCTTGAGGTCCGGGCGGTCCCTTAGGGCCTGGTTCTCCCTGTTAAAACACTATGTTAGAATTATGTGGTCCATAAAAGAAAACAATATTACAATAAAATATAGACAATAATATGATACTATGTACCTTTTCACCACTTGGGCCAGCGGGTCCTGCAGGGCCAACTGGGCCTGTCAAGCCCTACATACATGAGAAAGGCAAAATGTCAGTATGGGATTATCCTTTCGTGTATATCAAGCATGAGTTATAAAGAATAATTTCGTTTGTGCATCTGTGATCGGGCCTGCTTCAACAAGTCTTGTTCAGGTCATTCTCTGTTCAGTTCATAACATGAAATTTTGTTACAGCTTCTAATTGAGATTTATCCTTTCATCTTGTAAGTCTTAAAATGTGTCTATCAAATATAATTCTCTGAAAATCACTGAGAGATAAATTAAGACAGTGGTTCTCAACTAGCTGCTGATTATCAAAATTACA
This sequence comes from Opsariichthys bidens, assembly GCA_037194245.1. NCBI lineage: Eukaryota > Metazoa > Chordata > Actinopteri > Cypriniformes > Xenocyprididae > Opsariichthys > Opsariichthys bidens. The sequence goes on along the minus strand of CM074281.1, from coordinate 9,214,984 downwards.
CATAAATAGGAATAGTCTGAATAGGCTAATGGTACTATCAGAATGTCTTGCAATCCAACAGATCAATTAAGATGTTTTATAAATGGGAAAATACATGATAATTACCCTGGCACCATCACTTCCTGGAGTGCCTTCTGATCCTTTCTCACCAATAGCTCCCTAAATGTGTGGGAAAAGGTTTATTTAAAAATGACAATATGCAAATATCTACGTACAAATCCAATTGCAATCCTACTTACTCGATCTCCTTTTGGACCAGGTGGGCCAGAGATCCCTCTTTCACCTGGCATTCCCTGCAGACCAGGAGGGCCTGGATCACCCAACGTACCAGCAGGCCCAGGGCTACCCTACAAAAATTCAATAGAATGATGAATTAGCATTTTAAAGCATTAAAAACAAATCTGATCTTAATAACGCATGTCAGGGTTATAATTATATAAGTTCACCTGCATAGTAAAACTGATGAAGTGGGCTTATTTCTAAAGGTGTATTCTGTTTTCAGTAAACAGTAAGTTAAGCTCCATCGACAATCAGGAATGTTACTGATCACCACAGAAAATAATTTTGACGCATGCCTTAGATTGTTAAAACAGACACTTGAAATAGTTTTACCTAATAAAATCTCATCACTAATAATAAACACTTGAATCACTATTTAGTTCTACCTTTGGGCCATCAGAGCCAGGTGCTCCTGGGATACCTTTGGCTCCAGGCAGACCAGCAGATCCCAGCTCTCCTCTCTCTCCCGGAATTCCACGTTCACCCTGTTAAATGAACAGAGTGACCATTAAAGACACGTCTTGACATCAACAATGTGTGTTTACAGAAGCGACAGGTAAAACTAGAACTCACCCTTGGCCCAATTTGGCCTACAGGGCCGCCCTCACCAGGGATACCCTTGAAAGGAGGAAGAGAGATAATAAGCACTGTTTTCTGCGATATTGTCAAGAATTTGTTGCTTTATGTGTGTTGAACTAACTGTACCTGATCACCAGGTTTTCCTCCCTCTCCAGGAGCACCTGCTGGTCCCGGCAGACCCTGAGAAATGGATAAGGAGATATTACAAAATAGCTAAATACAAGAAAGAAAAGAATAATTTTGAATGATTAAATAGTCTATAATCAAGCACCTGGAAACCATTCATTCCGGGAGGTCCCTGTTCACCTCTTTCACCCGCTGGACCCTAAAAATCATGAATAAAATAATAGATTGCACTTAATTGCACTTTTCTAATTGTGAATATAATAAAGAGACAAAATAGCACACTTACATGTGGGCCTGGTGGTCCAGCTGGGCCTACTTCTCCATCTTTCCCAGGTGGGCCCTACAAAAAAAAAAGTCAAAGTTGAAGGGTACAGCTACATTTTATTTAGAACAAGATTTGGTAACACTTTACTATGGGGAACACATTCACTATTGCCTTTATAAACTCCTAATTTACTGCTTATTAATAGTTAGTAAGATACTTGTTTTGGTAGTGGTAGTGGTTAAGGGGTGTAGAATAGTCATGCAGAATGAGGCCTGAATATGTGCTTTATAAGAACTAATAAGCAGCCAATATGCAAGTAGTCAAAAATGAGTATTGTTACCAAATATTTATATTTTGTGAAGAAAATGTTAGTGGAACTTGACCATAAAAAGAAGCTGCTCTTATGTTACAGTGCTGCTGCCACCAGGGCATTGAAATGAGGTTGTTGCGATGTTCTAAGGTGTTTTTTTGTTTTGATTTTGGCATGTTGCTATGCAGTCGCTTGGGTGTAACAAAGTCTAAAGTAATTCTGTAAGATTTATTTGACTATAATATGTTTGTCCAGAAAGTCTGTAGTACAGTCATCCACTCATGTTTAAAGCTTTGTGCTTTATTTTTGATTTTTTTAGCATTAACAAACTATGAGCAGCTGTAATAATAATTCTAGCCTTAGCAAGCACCAGTAATTACTGTGGGCAATTTGATTTAATAAATGTTTAATACATGTGAGGCTGTTACTCACCCTCTGCCCAGGAACTCCTGCAGATCCCTGCTCACCTGCCTTTCCTGGATCCCCCTAAATTATTGTTACAATTATAAACGTTGTACTTATAAGCAATCAATTAATATAGGTATAAAAATTCCACTCACGCTAAAACCCTTTGGGCCGATAGGCCCCATAGTTCCAGGAGGGCCTCTTGTTCCAGTTGACCCTGCAGGGCCTGGCCGCCCGTCCTCACCTGGAGCACCCTGTAGAAAAGTGAATAGAAACATTTCTTTATTTGCTGTTAAAAATGTGGATAACTTATTCCAGTCATCAATGGAAAACATCAGCTAAATGTACCAGTGGTCCTGGCTTTCCTTCGGCACCCTGAACTCCAGGTGTCCCTGTCAAACCCTGATAAAAAGAGGATGCAAAAAATTAATTAGAGCTGTATTTATTTATATTAGAGCCAACTTTTCTATGATAACGATACAAGGCGTGACATATTTCACTTACTCTCGCGCCTGGTAGACCTGGTTCACCTGTTCTTCCTGGATCTCCAGTAGAGCCTTTAGGGCCAGAGGTTCCTGTAATTCCACGGTCACCTTGTGCACCCTTAGATGAGTTTGAATAGTATTATTTCAGTATTCAGCTAATTATATTCTATACTAGTTAATACTTTGTATTTATCTTAACTCTCTTATTACCTTTGGACCCTGTAAGCCATCTTGACCAGGGAAACCTCGGTTTCCAGGTGCTCCCTAAATTAGACAATAAAAACCCCATGAAAAATTAAGTTGGTTTCGCAATTACATTCACGTCAGTTTGCTGTAGCAAATGCAATGTAAGGAAAACTAGACTCACTCTCTCACCAACAGGTCCGAGAGGACCAACGGAACCAGGATCTCCTCTAGGTCCACGTTTTCCTTCCTCTCCCTGAGGTCCAATTACTCCCTGTGATCCTGGTGGACCCTATGACAATAGTAAATACATCTTCTGTTTTTTTTACCGGTTAGAAATTTTTTGTGCAAATACATTTGTGATGAGGTGGTGCATAAATTGCATATACTTCACATTTAACTTGAAAAATGAAAAGTATGAATATGTTTACAGAATTATTCAATCAAAACTTACAGGTTCTCCTTTAGGTCCAGCCTCTCCTTTAAATCCAGGAACACCTACATCTCCCTAAGCACAAAACAAAAGGCTGATTGGAGATCACTTTTTAAATTATTAGTTTCCAGAGACACTTTTTAGTGCACAAATACCACTTACACACATATTTATATGTGTATATATTTATATGTATATAAATATATATATATATATATATATATATATATATATATATATATATATATATAAACATAAAACATCATTAAATGTGTATATATATATATACACACACATTTAATGATGTTTTATGTTTATATGAACACAAAAGTCTTAAGTCTATGAAAGATATATGCCACAACACGAATGAAGAATGTCTTACCAATTGACCTTTGATCCCAGGCTGTCCAGTGCTTCCCTGAGGTCCTGGTGGGCCAATTGGACCAAGCAGACCAACAGGACCCTGAGGACCAGCAGCTCCCTGGAGATAAGTATATTTTGTTAGTTGCCAATGAGACAGAGTATGAAGATCATCTGTTTTTATTTACTAGGTTCACATCAATAATGATTTTAGTTTGCATTGTATTGTGTTGCTGTATTCGTAAGCCAATGAAAATTGAAATATTTTAACATTATAACATACCACTGGCCCTTTGGAACCTGGACCACCATCAGTACCCATAGGCCCCTGAAAAATTCAGAATCATGTTTAATTTGCATTGCAGATGATTAAATAACTGACTCAGGATTTGCGATCGTGTTCTGGTGTACAAAATGCGTATCACAAACACACTTGTAGTCCAATTGGTCCTGGTCTGCCTTGATGTCCCGTCTCTCCTCTCTGTCCCTGTGGTCCCTCTGGTCCCCTCACACCTGTAGGTCCTGGTTGACCCTATAAAGCATTTAAATTCCTTTTTAATAGATTTAAAAATAATGCAAGTAGCTTTGATGTTCAACTGAACTACTACATTTTATAGTAAAATATGTAAAGGTATTATTAGTAGCTATTTACTTAATAAATTATGCAAAACATATGTATAGATTCTTATTGCCAACCTTCATGCCTGGACCGCCAGGATACCCCGGGGCACCACTTATTCCCAAAGGACCCTTAAAACAATTAAACAGTTACAGATTAGCATCACGAGGTTTGCGGTTGCTTGGTATTTCATACTATCTTCTGGTTGATTCAAATCTCTTACCATTGGACCTGGCTTTCCAACATTTCCTTGAGCACCACGCATCCCCTGAAAATAAAGAAGTATTAAAAATAATAACAAAATCAATACAGCTTTGATTAAAATCATCTGAAGAATACTATCACTCTTAATGTTTTTGCCCTCACCGGTGTGCCACTAGGGCCTGGGCGTCCTCTTTCTCCTGGCATTCCCCTGGGACCCTGCATTTAGCAAAAGGCTATTTTAATTTTATTGGAAATAAGGCTAGATGCATTTGTGGCAATGTAAGTATTATGATTAATAATGATTTTAGTTCGCATTGTATTGTGTTGCTGTCTTCTTACCATAGGACCAGGGGCACCCATTGCACCAGGTCCACCAGATTCACCCTAAAATAATAATACAAAATATAATATTTGATGTAAATGTGCTTGGAAACATGAAATGGTTAATAAAATCACATTTAGTATGTGTGTGTGTGTGTGTGTGTGTGTGTGTGTATAAACAGACAGCTATGAGATACTCAAATACTCTTTGTCAGTATTAACGGTTAAGGTCTATATGTGGCTACTTAATAATGAAGCAAACCTTTGATCCCAGAGCTCCACGTTCTCCTTTAACACCTTCTAGACCTTGATGCCCCTGAATTATGAAAGGAAATAACAGGATTATTATTTTGGTAGACTCCACCTAAAATAAACAATAGAAATGAAATTTTGAACTGGTAACTTGAATATCATTTGTATTTATATGAATTGTTTGTTTTTGTTTTTTCAACCAAGGGAACTGGATAGTTGATTGGTGCTTTTGTAAAATAAGCTGCAATTACTGATTTTCAAACATGACAATTTTTTTTAACATTCAGTGAGTGAAATCTGACTTCGTTTCTTGTCTGGCTTTTGGGTGATTCATGTGGCGTAAGCACTCAAGACAAAACTGATGGCATGATGGATGATCTGTAAGTAATTCCAAAACAATGATGCTTTTAAAATGAATGTGAACTCGATTTAATCTGCAGACAAAGAGAGTGAGATTCCCACACTGGACATAAAGTGGGATGTGATATTGAAAGAGCACGTAAATCAGTGAGATTCAAAAATCTGAGACTAATAACAATGCTTCTAGTTAGTATTCTTTTCCAAATTAATACAAAATGAGTTCACATGGTCACTAAATTGGCTTATTAGTGACCTGTAGAATCATAAATATTTTGTATTCATTATTTTGTGTTTTTCAAAAAGGTTCATTTTAATATAAAGTCTGAATTTTAGACCCCACTGTGAGCATGTCAGACTTTTAAACCTTAAATGAGGCCTAGTGATTAAGAATTTACTCACTCTGTGTCCCTTTAAGCCCGGAGGCCCCGGCGTCCCCGGAAATCCTCTTGCTCCCTGTGCACAAAAATTATTTAAACATACATGTAAATGCAACCACCATCCAATGATAAAAGCTGCTAATGAACAATGTCAAATATTAACTAACCGCAGATCCAGGAAATCCCCTTTCTCCTGCACTTCCTGGAGTCCCTGATTCTCCCTGTGACAACAGAAAATTCCATTTCAGATCCGACTTAATTTTTCCACATTGTTGTGAGGATGCCCATGATGACACCGTAGAGTACTCACATCTTCACCAGGCTTCCCTGGAGGACCCTCTGGTCCTCTCTGGCCAGAGCCACCCTATACAATACAGAAAGTAATTACCAAAAGATGATTACAACAAAAAAACGATGAAGCATTGTACAAAAAGGGTGCTTGTTTAGTAACAAAACAATGTATTACCACCACAGTAATGTAATTTGGGGATTTATAAAGGGTGGATCTGCAGCACTGATGGAGGTCATTCTCATGGTCTCATGCTCACAAACTGGCTTTGTCACAGTATTGTTGTATATTTAATTCTTAAATAATACAAAACTATCTACTAAGTCACTTTAGTTAACAATAATCTGCAAAGTATAGTTCCAGATGTCTTCTGTGCATCATAATGTCAAATCATTTGCAAAAAGTTTCGTGATCTAAGTATACGTTTTACCAAAGATTACAGTTTCAAGTTTCAAACTGATAACCAGATGAATTAAAGCACTGAATGGTGGGAAAAGAATGTTAAGTATATGTATAAAACCACTACAACAATTTCTTTTCTCTGAGAATGTGAATAGCCAAAGTTGTGGTTCCCTTTAATAAATGAGCCATGAAAATTGACTGCGGCAAGCAAACAACCAGCAGTTTTGAGTTTATCCTGGCTGATGTTTGCACTGAAATAAAGAGTGTGGGACAGACTTCCCCAGTAAATTATGAAGTCTTCAGAGACAGTACACAAATAATCATGTTCCCTCACCATTGGCCCTGGATCTCCAACATCACCAGGAGGTCCTTGTGGTCCTGCCGCCCCCTAAAGGAAATTGCATAAACTTAAAATATGCTACTGCTGGAAGCAATGTTCTTTTTACCAGAAATGTGTAAAATAGATTTCTTATCAAGTGAATACTTACTGGTGACCCATTTGGCCCAGGTGGTCCCCTTGTTCCAGCCTCGCCCTATTGAAAAATTGCTTTGTTAATGGAACAATCACAGACTGCTTCAGAAACAGCACTTTCTGTACTCTGTGGCACAAATCAAATACTCTAACTTAGTCTTTTTAACTCGAAGTTTGATACAGTTCTTGTAAGGTTTTTCATTTATATGCAGTTTGAGGAAAGTTACTTTTAAAATAATGCATTACTATATTGTGTTACTCCCTAAAAAAGTAACGCAAGTCATTAACTAAAGTTATTTTTGCTTTGTGATGGGATCAACGACGGCTAAAACATTGGTTAATAAAGTGAGATTAAATACATAAAGTTTATTATTTAACATATCTATTATTGCAGGTTTGCGTGGTTCGTATTTCAGTTTTGAGGAACACTGAATTGTTTTTGTGCAAGTGAGATAAGGAAAGGCATGCTCACATTTTGGGCCAGAATTACAAAAGAGGGCAAATTAGCATAAACACATAATTCCAAAAAAGAGCACCAATGACAGTGGAAAATTCTGCGTGTGATCTACTGACGATGCGGAAATTAAAAACCTCAGCCGGATCATTTCCATAATGATCAATGCAATCTACCAAGAGCAGCGTAAATTAGCGTCTGGTTTGTGACATTTTTTTTGGAAAATAATGGCACAAATACCAGTATGTTGACTAGCTCAAACTTAGTAAATCACCTTGCATGATTCATTTCAATACTCTCCTCCCATAAATTTTGTGTCTGAAAGGTGTCCACGCCTTTTCAGTGCTAAATTTTCACTGCATGTATTCGGTAAATCCTAACGGTAGTTTTTTTAATGCCAAAAGAGGGTTTGCGCCAGCTGTTAGTGAATCTGGCCCTGCAATAACCATCATGGTTACAGCACACCTCTGCACCTAATTTCTCTCAACATGGCGACAGGAGAAGTGTCAGTCAATAAATGGAAAAGCAAAGTAACTTGTGTTACTTATTTGAAAAATTAACTCTGAAAAATTAATTGTTGTAAATTTAAAAGTAATGCTTTACTAGTTACTTGAAAAAAGTAATCCGATTATGTAACACACGTTACTTGTAATGCGCAAAACATTTCTTTTTTTGTTTTAATTACAGAATCTCCACTTACCCGAACTCCAGGCATCATAGCATGCTGAGCTCCTGTTTTGTCAGCAAATCCCCCGGCCATATGTGAAGACAACTCACCCTAAGTAACAGATGAAAAGATGCTTTATTTATAGTGTCATGCTGTACTTTGTTTATTATTATTATTGTGTCGTTTATTGTATTTTATGATCCTCCGTTCTTTATATGTTGTCTTAGTCCTACTTTTAACTGGCCTTTAACTTAAAATCAAATCGGTGTGGTAATACTCACTCCTGGGGTATGTCCTGGGGGCCCTGGCTCTCCTGGCTGTCCTGGAATACCAGGCTCTCCATCATATCCTGGGGAACCTCTGAGACCCTACCAGAGACATTAAAATCAGGCTAAAATAACTTAACATTTCAATGATATTACACAACATTCTTTAATCAAAAGTGATTTGCAATTTCTTACAGGTCGACCTTTCGGTCCGCTGTCTCCTCTATACCCTGGTGCTCCTGGAGGCCCCTATATACATATATAAAAAGCATGATTAAGGTAAAGAAAAACAGCGTTTATAGCATTAATAGTATGCTATTAATTAGCCTAATGCTAATGCTTGCATTTGCCAATGCAAGTTGTTGTCATAGTCTTACAAATAAAGTGTTGGCTGTATGAGTGCACATCCAGATTTTGAACATATTTTGTTGATCCTGGAACAACATTCCTGTCTGAAAATTTAATACTTACCATAACCCTACCCCTAAACCTATCCCTAGCCATAAGTTATCCCTAAAATCAGATGGAAATGAATAACACCGATATAGAAGCACCTAACCCTGGTTGTAAGCCTAAACTTGACATGAACTGTTTACTTGTTTCTCAAATCTGATTGGTTGATTGGAACGTTGATCCAGCAACATTATTTACAAGAATGATTACTTGAAAATACATTCAAATAAAGACATATGGAAATACACGGAGCTGTGCTCTGTCCCCATCTAGTGTCTAAACATCAGAAAATATATAGCAAGTAAATTACCAGATGTGACAAAGCATTGTATTTGAATACAGCATGAAAGGATTGGTTTATTTTACTATGTTTAATTGTATAATTTGATCCATTTGATTTCTGTTTATTTATTCATAGTGATCAGGACAAAAGTCAATGAAAGAAAGCTCACCATTGGTCCAGGACGACCTCTTATTCCAGTAACCTGAAATCAAGATGGAATGTTTGTATTATTTACAGACTGTACAAATATATCCATCGTCATGTTCAAATGAAAGGTAAATGTTTATTCAAACATACATGAGGGACATCACCGGGTTCCCCTTTCTGACCCTGAAATCAAGAATAGTGAATCTCAAAGCCACAGGACCAATACATTATTTTTTAATTAATTTATTTATATTTCAAATAATTCACTGAATATTGGTAGTGCTGAGTGTAACTAAATAGCTCACCTTAGCAATTCTGCCTGCTGACAAGAAAAAAAGTGAAAGATAGAGACAAAAATAGTTGCTGTTTACCTATTCTTACATTTCAAAACAATACAGGTTTTTATTATTATTATTATTATTAATTTGTTTTGAAGGTTTTTGTGGCGCTCATCCTCACCAGGTCTGCCATTGCCAGTGTTATCTGTTGTGTCGCAAACAGGACAGCACTCTCCTGGTGGGATTACTACCTTTGCACAGTTCGACACTTCATCACATTGCACCTCATCGCACAAGATGGTCCCGCTGTCACAAACACAGATCCTGCATGGTTCAGGTTTCCAGATGTCTCTGTTTGTGTACACCTGCCCGTTCTCTGTGCAGCTCAACTCATCCTCTACAAGGAAAAAAAAAGGTAAATATTATATTAAAAAATGCATAAATTTGTACATGTATTATGGCTATTTTTCTAAAAAAAAAATCCACAAAATACAATAACTCTTGTTTAAATTGCCCCCCCCCCCCCCCTCTTTTCCATGAGAATGTCATTAAGTCTTTTTCCAGCCATATTTTTCAAAAATTCAAATAGTCACAATTTGAGCTTGACTTATGTATTCACACTTCATATTTTTCATTCTTTATTTGATCAAATGTTTAAAATCATACTTTTCAAAATGGAAACTGCACTCATGGAATCTCCTGATTATGTGTCTCATGCCATGCAACTAGTCTAGAAGCCGAAACAGAAGTGTAAAAGCAGTGTTATATCCTGAGAAAGTGGCTCAGAATTACTGGAAAAGGTGATTCCTTGTCCTTTGGAAAGGGTCTTGTTGGAAGACATGAGCTAATGCTCTCCAGGAAGTCTGATTCATTTTCATACCATTTCCAGCAAACCTCTACTGCAATGTGCTATTCACTCCATCATTGAAATAAAGTTAAAATATTTATAATAAACAACTTCCTAATACATTTGTCAAGAAATTAAGTACAAGAATTTTGCAGAACAGCTGTGGCAAATATTTTCAAAATTTAGGAATGCAGCTTGATCCTGTAACACCAATACACCAGGTGGCACCCTTGAGCTTCATCCACCTGCCTTCAATGAAACCTTATGGTATTTTTGCTCACCTGAAAACTTCATTCTGAAGAGGATGTTTTTGTACCCCACTAAGTGAGAAACTAGGTTAAAATAGTAAATGAGGACTATGAATACATCTCATTATAACTGTAATACTCTAATCTTTACAATCCAAAACCTAGTAGCAACAAAGTAGGAAAAGAGGTCAACTTTAGCACTGTTCTCATAAAGCATGCTCATCACGTATTAGCTCTGGGATGCAGATCAAATGTGACTGCACCTTATGGCTAAAGGGGAGATACAACCATTAAATTCTGAATGTGAGCATGCCAAAAGTGCGTGCACAAGCTAATGAATAAAAATAGCATAAATGAATAAAACGGATGTATTAGGAGGGTGTTGATTGGAAATACCTTTTTGACCAGAGGGAATGAATGTGTCAGGGAAGGATGCCAATGAAAAGAGAGATCTTTTCATGGCTGCGGACAACCTCAGAGAACATACTAGTTTATAGGTGAGGAATAATTGACAACAGGCAGTTGAATTGTTAGAAAATAATGCACACTTGAGGTGGTGATGCAAAGCAGAGTGTGCATTATTTTCTTAAAATTCAATGGACCGGAGTCAATTATTCTGCTTATTCTATGGTTACTACACCTTTAGACGTTGCTCGAATGTTGTATTCAACAAATTTGTCAGGTTTTGTCCTTATAATGCTCTTGTGTGTAGGACTAATTTCTAATTTCGCATCTCATTCCATCCCATCCCTCCGTTGCCAATTCCAAAACGCCATTTTAGAGCAAGTGGAGGCTTGATCCATTGATTGCAGACTAATGCTGTTATTTATGCAGTTAGAGAGAGAGAGAGAGAGAGAGAGAGAGGGAGATTAAGTGCAAATTACATGAGTCTGTGCATCTCTCAGCAGTTTTTGGCAGCAGTGTCTCTACTAATAGCGAAAATGTAAGTTTACCTGGTTCAAGAACAACGTCGTTATTACCTTGCTAGTGAGAAATATCATGTAGTTCTTAAGTTTCTAAACTATTTAATGATAAAATCAACAATGCTGACAACAGTGTTTCGGTGCATCTATGTTAATGCTGTATGTGTGTGCATTTGAGCGGGAGGAAGAGAGTATGTACAAAATAAAATGTAATTTTGTGGCAAAAAACACGCAAATAATATGTCGTTTTTTATCCTGTTGTTTTCTATATTAATTTGCCTGGTCAGTGTCGTTGTGGGGTTTGGTTCTTTTGCTGTTGTAGGCTGTTAGGACCTTTGATATAACTGAAATTATTTGGCAAAGTGATATAGACATGTAATGTGGTCAAGACATGCCTGGAACCAGAGTCCCCTTCAGGCAAGTCATTTCACTTATGGAATGTCAAGAAGCTCAAAAAAATGTGAATTTTAAGATGTAAACAACAGCGTAACTATGCATTGTTTGCCAATTTTCAATGTGCTGTTTGCGTGTCGGTTACGTGTCGATGACACGTCGAACTTTAACAATTAAACAACACATAAACAACACACATGGTTGACACATTGTTTGTTAAAATTCACGTTTTTGAGCGCTCTGGCATTCCACATTCACTTTGCTTTGCTTAGCTATTTAAATCATGCAAGTGCAGCTCCTATCTCACTAAATGGAGACCATCAAATTCTTCAAAGCTGTTCACCAGTTATTCATTAAATTGCATATTTGAAATTACCTACGAAATCTGACAACATCTGTCTCATGAAATTTCGAAACACTCAAATCATGACAAAAAACTACATTTTTCAGGCTGGACCAGCCAATATGCATGCGCAATCCTAAGTGTGCATCTAAGAACACTGACTGTTTCTATAGCAACTGAGTTTCTAACTGCAGTGACGCAATGACTTTACTAATTGGAGACTGGCTCTTTTACTTAGAATTTGTTCATAGTAATACGAGTGCATCGTCTTTGTATATCAAAAATCTTAGCTGGAACTACTTAATGCGTTTCCCTGAAAATAATTGCACTCCTTAGAATGTTCATCAACCAATCAGATTCAAGTATTCAATAGCCCCATAGTATAATAACTTTAGACCGGTGTTCAGGCTGGTTAGGGACACTTGCTTGATATTCAGCAGTGTTTTTGGTATGCCGTTGTATGCGAACTGAGCTGAGCCGGACGATTACGTCACTGTTTTCTATATACATAAATTAACTAGACTAAAAACTATTGATCTTTGCAACGGAATGAACCAATAATATATAGAATAAGCTGCACAATGACACCATTTTCTTTGGGTGCTGCTGTGCAGCCCAAAATTATTTGCCAATTATTACTGTAAAGCTGCTTTGCCACAATTTGCATTGTAAAAAGTGCTATATAAGTAAAGGTGACTTGACTTGACTTGATTATATATATATTTCACTATCTGAATCATTCCAGGCCGGAATATGACTTTTGTAGATTGGAAGTAGAGCAGGGTTTAGAGATAAGCTGGTCAAATTTTGTTAGTATATCTTGTTTATAGATCTGTTGTGTAACAACATTATAGCCGCATTCGTGCAGTAGGCATGAAAAATTACAATAGCGTATTCTAGCAGTATTGCTCGTAAAAAGCACTTTCCATTGTCACAGTCCATGGCATTCAAGATAATTCACAGAAATCAAATGGAACTAACACACATCTATGGTAGTAAAGTGGATTGGTGGTAAGAATTTTAGACAATACAGCTGGAACTGTCTGTGAATGTTTCATAGAAAAAGTGTTTGAGTCATTACAAATTTATTGGAAGGGAACTATCGTTCTCAAGCCACCCCTGAAAACCTCACGATTAAAGGTGAAGAGAAAGCTCACTCTTTCCCTCGGTTAGCTAATTCATTGCAGACTCTACGCTTTCTACTGCTATACTTCAAATCCCCCAGTGATGATGATAGCAAAAGCATGGTCCTTTGTGGACTTCTGACGTACATTTTCCACCAGTCTTCCAGTCTGGCCTGACCTGACCACACAGAACATGCTCAGCATTACTCCATGTCAGCTAAAGTCTGTGGTTCCCTCCCAAATGCTCAGGCTTCCGTATGAACGGTCTTGGAAAACAATGGACAATTTCTTTACAATTTACATCTCCACCAAGATACTGCATTGTGGGAGTTTAACTAATATAAATCACATGTATTTTCCTTTGGTTTATGTGGAAATACTCATAACTTGCTGTGTTCAGGGACATTGTTGTTGGAATAAGGCTGTATGGGTTAGAAAATGACCTTATGGAAACAGTGACTCATCTGAGTCTGTCTTTCCAACGCCAAGTATTTGAGTTTATGTGGGTTTCATCAGAACATCGAACAATGCTGAATGATAATTTGATAATATGATGATTTTAAGAACTTTATTGATGAATGATGATGTATGGTAATCACACAATCCAGGAAAATGTTTTTTTCCCCCCAATAAAGGAAGCATCTGTTTAACTGTTTAAATAAGTTGCATTCAAGCTCCAGGCTTTTTAAATCTCAATGAGACAAATAAATTATGTGTCTCACAGACCTCTGACCTTTCTTGTAATTAACTGATAGAGTTCCCCTCAGTTCACACACAACTCCCTCTTTTTGAAGAAGAATCTGTGTGAAAATGGGATGTTGGTGATTTGTCTACATTGTAATTCGGACTGTCACTCCAGACATATAGACCTCAAAGTGACTATGAAACCTATGATTATTCAAGCCTTGACTCTATGTTCTTGTGGCTACCCTTTACTGAGATACAAATGAGGATCTTCAAATGAAGACTCACACTGATTTCAGTCTCGGGAGAACAGCCTCGTTTGTAGAAGGAAACATGGTTTCCTCTGGTTTGGACATGTCTTTCACCTTTTTTTTTCTTTTTTGTGCTTTCGATGATGTGCTGTGAGAAACTTGGCACAGAATTTTTTTTTTGGACTGCATAATTTTATTGCCACATCACACTGCGCTCTACCACCAGTCCTTGATGAGCAAATTTTAATATTTAACTTCTTTAAATCTAAAATTTTATGCTTGATTAGGCTTAATTAACACTATTTCAAATGCAACCCATTCTTTAAAAATATCTATAATTGTAATGCTAAAAGCATTTGAGGTGGGTTTTTTTTTTAGGTTTTCTTTTTTTTTTAGATAACTTTCACCACATGTCTGCGATATCATGAAATTCATGGTGTCATAATACACTTGGCTAGAAATAGAGCTGGGGTAGATACAAATATTTGCTGCAAAGAAATGAATGAAAAATGGCAAAAACTGTTCATAGTATATTTTGTCATTTAGCCTTTTTTAGATCGATTGATCGATAGATAGATCGATAGATAGATCTTTAACTTGATTATTAATAACACAATTTGAAATCCTGCACTTTTTTAATTTTAAAAACTTAATAAATGTTCAGACATTGTAGGGTAAATGTGTGTCTCTGTGTGAGTGTCAGTGCAGGTCAATACTAGTCACATTGTTGGCTGAGAGCAAGAAAATCTCATGACCAGACATAGGCCTACTCATTGCTTTCCTGACCTCTTTTCATGCATCATGAGTGAAACATCTGGACAGTTAAAAAGTAACTTAAATTTAAAATGTTAATGATTCATCATTCTTAAGAGAAAATATACATCAATGTTTTTCCAGGCTGTGGATTTAATTTTTTTAATGTTTTTTTTTTTTTTATTAAATCTCTGTGCATCCTGTGAGGAACAACCCTACTCATTCTTTCCAGGGATTGGAAACATCCCTCCCTTATGTTTCTCTTTGTAGAGTGTTTCCTCCTCTTTGCTTTGTTTGGATGTTGTGAGAGCTTGCAGAGCTTCCACAGCTGGTCTGTCATGATTCGAGCTTACATTACACTCTTTTAGATGGAGAACCTTTAGGCATCAGCGGAGAGGATTTATATAAACATTTACTTCGTGTGACCCCACACTGTGATACTGCCATTTCAGATCATCCTCTTGCCTTTTTCTTTTTTTCTATCTTGCTTTAACTTAAGGACCTCAACCATCAGCTTCAACCTTTGTCATTAGAAGCAACTGTAAACTTGAAATGCATATTGGAACAGTACCTCTGTCTGTTATATTTATCTGAAATCAGCTGTAACGGACATGATCTTACTCCTATAAATGTGAGACTGCAGACTACTCCACTAGAAGGCATCCCACTTGCTCTGAGAAAACCCTTTGAAGTTTATAGCGTCTTATATCTTTTTAAAGCATGACATTTAGGATGGTCAAAAGGTCAGCTTAAAGGTCAGTTCTTGCAAAGGCCATAAATTGTATCGACTGTGATACTGGTTGGTTGTGTACAGAGCTTTTAACTTATGTACTTAATTATGTATTGCACCCAGCATGTATAATATCAAAACATAACAAACACAAAGTACTAACTGGTTTTCTATAGCATACTTTATATGAAAAAACTTACACTTTGTTTCGATGGTCCACTTTAGAAGATACTTTGCAAATACATGTCAACTCACTCTCATTAGAGTATTAGTAGGCGGTAATACACTGACTTAAGCAGAAAGTATATTTAGTTTTTTTTAGGCATAGGCTAGAGTACGGCCACAGTCAAACG
This sequence comes from Opsariichthys bidens, assembly GCA_037194245.1. Lineage (NCBI taxonomy): Eukaryota > Metazoa > Chordata > Actinopteri > Cypriniformes > Xenocyprididae > Opsariichthys > Opsariichthys bidens. The sequence goes on along the minus strand of CM074281.1, from coordinate 9,199,066 downwards.
CACAGACTTGCCAAGTATACTTCACTTGACTCGTACACATACACAGGTGTTCAACGCATGGTCATTGCGACAAATTGCAATATCTCAATGAGTTACACCCCATATAAATAACTTTGCTAGAGTACTTTTTAACCTCACCGCACAATCTCTTGTCTATGTAAGCCTCCATTGTTGCTGTAGCTTGCACGCATTCAGGCCTGTTCTGTTCATTCAGTTTTTCTTCGACTACCTTGTTAATCGACACCCCCAGGGGATGATTTACACCTTGTGGATAAGCTAATTACAAAAATTCGGCAGCGTTGAGTACGCGCATACTATTCTGATGATAAAATTCACATCACAAGTAAAAAGTGAACTTTGGATATTTTTGGATTGTTCACCCAAAAATAAAATTCTGTCATCATTTACTCACCCTCAAGTTGCTCCATACTTGTATGAATTTCTTTCTTCTGCTGAAAACAAAAGAAGATATTTTGAAGAATGTCGGTAACCAAACAGTTAATGGACCCCATTGACTTCCATAGTATTTGGGGACAATCAACTGTTGAGTTACAGACATTCTTCAAAATATCTTCTTTTGTGTTCAGACAGAAATTCAGACAGGTTTGAAACAACTTGAGGATGAGTAAATGACAGAATTTTTGTTTTTTGGGTGAACTATCCCGTTAGGGTTCGGCTTAGTAGATGGGGAGTATCAAAATAAAGTGTTAGTAGATATTAAATAGACAGTCTAATAATACATGTAGTTGCAAATTTACTCGTAGAATGCCTAAAGTGGATCATTGAAATAAAGTGGTAATACAAATTTTCTTTATATAAACGTGCTTCCGTCCGATCTGGTTTCATAAATGAAAGAAAACAGATGGACTAGTGAATCTTTCCAAACTCAGATTAGAAAATGGGAAACACGAGACTCATTGTTGATTTGATTAGAAATAGATAAGCGAGTCAATGCTTTATGTCCTTTTCATGATTCCATGGTTTTAGTTCTTCTCTTTAGAGTTTTTGAAAATGTCCGATAAGTTATCAGCAGCTGGTTTGACTGCAATGTTTTGTGTTCTGGATCTAAGTAATTAACCGCAGAATAATTTCAACCCTCCTAATCGTTTAACCAGCAATCTACTGTACCTAGAAATACATTACGCTCTAGGAAAAACAAAAAAACATATACTACTCTGTTTAGAGATACAAAATACTGTAAGATATTTATTCAGATATATTATATTATAAAAATGTACATATCAAGACTATGAAATTCAAATTGGAAAGTGTTAATCAAGCCTAATCGAGCATAAAAGTTTAGATTAAACAACAGGTTAAATACTGACATTAGTTAATTAAGGACTAAGAGTGCAAAAATTGCAATTTGCATAGGGGTCATCTATGTGAGTTGCTTGTTACTCGCTAAACTGCACTCGTCAAGCAATTGCATGGGGTCTTTAAATGCACTAATATTAAAAATACTTCATTAGTGTCCACTATTTTTTTCAAGAAAATAAGAGCATCCTTATTATCTAACTAAAACGTAACACAAAAAGGTAGATTTGCTGTAACCATTATGGGATGGCAGGGAATGAAATCATTGCTCAGACCTAGACATTACTCAGCGTTCTCTCCAGAGGAAATACCAGTGTGAGCGACTTCCTGCTGTGAAGATACAAAAATGAACTAACTTACAAGGTGGAAAAATGTCTCTCTCATGAACGTGTCTTTGAACTTTAAGCTCATGCCAGACTGAATTCTGTGCCTGGATCACATTTTCTTCCTTAATATGATATATGAACTGTTTTGGCAACATTGGATAGAGAGAGAGTATGGCTATTTTATTTGAAGGACATATGAACTATGTTTAATGTAAAAAGTTCAGGCATTTCTTTAATTTAAACATAGAATGAGGAAGGAGTTGGTATAATTGGCCAAATACAATTACAATAATTGAGTGTACATTAGATATACAAATGGCCTGGCAAGTAATAGAACAAGAAACATTAATAGAAGTTTGCTACATCATTCGTTGATTTTCATTTTGAGAACTACTTCAAATTGAAGCTGTACTTTTTGTAACAAATGGATATTACAAACAAATGAAAATGAAACATATGATTTTCTAATAGATCTCTGGCATTTACAAACTGATATTTGCCTGCCACATGGCAATCACAGCGTCTCTTTCACACGCTATTAGAATCTAATCTTATTGTGTCCATGACTCAATAAACTGCAGATGTTTCCACACAAACGGGGCTGACTCAGATGGCTTAGTTATAAGTTTATGAAGTGCTTGTTGAAAAGCACAGTGCGTTCTCATGCTCAGAGTTCTTATTTTTCTCTCGAGTGGACTCGGTACACTGTTAAATATTTCTCTGGTAAAGTAAATGCTACAGAAAAAACAATAGCTACTTGTCAACTTAGAAAATTAAGTAAAACCTACTCAACTTTCTGATACTGGTGTTCCCATCATGCACTGCGCCATAAATGATTAAGGTTGCTTTTTTTCCAGTTTTCTAGTTGTTTTTTATTCTGTTTTATCATTGCTTTTGTTGTTAGGTTTAGTAACTTGCTGACATCTAGAGTTGATCTTCTCATCAAAATGACCAATTCCTACTCAAAAGCTACCCCTTGGGTACCTCATAACCTATATTGTTTTAAAATGTACAAACAAAGAGTGAGTTATACTTGAAACAGGGTATTGCAAAGTAAACTTTCAAATGAGTAAGTAGAAATTACTATGCAACCTCTCACTGGCTAAGTTAAATGTACTTGTTCTCTTTGTACATACTTGGTTAAATAGATTTTACTTAATTCCTTGTCAAATTTACTGAATGACAAGTTCTGCAATAAGAGTATCACTAAATGTGGAATCATTAATGACTCTTATAGCCCACAAAAATGTTGGTATGCATCCAAACTCAATGAACGGATTGAGGATGTTTAGCCCCCAATCGCTGTTCTACCCTGAATGACATCTGTTTCATTTTCAGCACACAAGATATAATTATAAGGCTGTGCTCTATTAGTCACTGGAAGAAATGTGGAATAGTTTTGTTGAATTGATCTTATGGTCTGAATCCAAACCCTATGTCATTTCATCTTGTCATAATATATTTTCAAGCAGGCCAGCCACAAGGACTTTATGTACTTTAAGTATCAGTATCAACTTTAAGCATCGGTATCAATGCCATCATGATACTGTAAACTTCTCATATTGTGAGAAGCTTGTGAAGGGTATGGCTATATATTAGTTAAACATTTTTTTTATATTAGTCACTCTTTCAGTATTGTACAGATGCACTACAGCAGTGGATCATTGGGGTATCTTTTTCCACATTTGGGAGGCCATCAGCAGGATTTTACTGGACAGGTGGGCTAATAAAAATGAGGCAGCGGATGTGATATGGTTCAGTTTGAAGAATTACTTGTTCCATTGAGCATGGTATCTGTCCTTCAAGGAATAGTTCACCACAAAATGTCAGTTCTGTCATTAATTTTACTCTTCCTTATATTGTTCCAAATTTTCTTTCTGCTATGAACACAAAAGGTGCATTTTTGAAGAAGAGTCTGGCCATCTATAGTATTGAAAGTGATCATGGGAAGGTCAAGCTCCAAAATTACAAACTCCAAAATGAAAAAAAAAAGTATGAAGATATGACTCTGGTGTATTGAAAAACTTTTAAAGACATATGAAATTTAAATAATTTTTGAGTCAGATCTTATCAACAATAATTTTAATTCTGTTCACAAAACCTGCCTAAATGATTCATTGACACCTACTGCATTATTCAAAAAAGAAAGTCATACAGGTTTGTGAGTAAATGATATGACCCAAGTTTCATTTTTGAGTGACTAGGGCCCTATCCACAAAATAATTAGTACATGAAATATGCTAATCTAAACTTCTTCTTTTATCCATGGTTTTGAAAACCATGTAGCAATAACAGATAAACAGATATGACCTAAAACTTACATAGACCAAATCCAGATGCTATCCAGACCAATTGGAACAGCTGTGTAAGCTTATGAACTGTCTCAAGAGGAGTTCTTGTCATTTTCTCCACTGCCAACCTCTGCATTCTCACACAGTCATGTTTGGCATATGTATGTCTCATCCTCCTTGTTTCCTGATCCTGTAAGACTGCCAAAAGAATATTTGAAGGTTTTTCGCTACATCTATTGTACATGAGGCTGAAGGCTTGCTTGTACATGACAAATGAAATATACAACAGACTTTGCTAAACTATAGTGGTAAAATATGTGCATTTGTTCTTATTCTCTAACCCCCATTGCTGTTCGAAGACACAGTGTTCTTTACATCGACTACGACTTCCTCCACAACCACGTTTTAGCCAACATTTGTTTTAATATTTTACAAATACTGCCAAAGCAACCAGTTTAACATCTGGAAGTCATCCCCCGGGCTTGCATTTGCTGACTGCCATAATTTACTTTATAAGTAGTTCCCATGGAGCAGTCTAAAGAGCGCGCTGAACATTAAAAATACATCCTCTATATTGTTTATTCCACAGAGACGCCCAGTGCCATCTCTGCAGGAAATGCAAAGGTGCTACAGATTGTACAGTAGAGGTTATAGAGTTAAAAATTGGTGTCATGTGGAGAATAGGCTTCTCTCTCACTCTCCCTCTTTCTCTCTGACTCTTTCCCTCCCTCTTGCAGGACCAAAGAGGCATGTAATCAAGTCATAGCTCAAAAATGCAGCACATGTTTTCCATCAGGACATAAGCTGTGGACTTGGTCGAATGCACATATTTGGATATTTAGCTGTAAATCGAAAACACCCTATTTGTTGTAATATAATAGATGTGGAAACAACTATTAGAACCAGTTTTTTAAACAAAAAGCGCAAGTAAAAAAACATAAAAGTAGAATAGAACAGAAGGCTACACAACCTTATAATAAAAAAGTCCAATCAACAGTATAATGCTAAAGACCATCTTCTCTTTAGGTCAGAGAGAAATTACTGTGTTTCTTACTTTATTGTGAGAAGTAATTTGTGTGGATTTGTTTAACCAAATTTACGTAAAATTACACATTATCCAAAAGATTAGGGCTATTTAAAACTGTTCCATGATATAATGCTCAGATGAAACAGATGAGGTTTGGGTGGGTCACGTGGAACGGACGAAGAACAGAACAACTTCACTTGGACCTTTTGTGGTGCGTGCTGGCATTGAAATGACTGTGTGAAAGGACAGGGTGAGAGAAACTACATCTTTTATGCATTAGAGAGAAAAATACAAGCAACCTAACCGCGTTTGCCTAAAAGCACATTTCATTTTTTTGTTGTTTTGTTTTTCTAGAGCAATTTTCTTCTCTTTACGTTGCATAAATATTACCGTTGTAACCAAACTATTTAGATAGAAACATCTGCTTTCAGTTAGTCACTTTAACTAGCTTGAAACCAAACCAATTTAGACATTTTCTTCAAGTGAGAAATAGTATGTACTTAAAGTGACTTTAGGTAAGTTGGTAACACTTTATTTCGATGGTCCACTTTAGATATTCTTCTAACTACAACTACTTAATATCTGCAAACACTTTATTTTGATGCTGCCCAACAGACATTCTACTGACTATAAGTAACTATGCAACTATGTCAGCTTATTCTAACCCAGACCCTAACCTTACAGTCTATAAATATTCTAAAGAGAGTTATTTGACATGTAGCTGCAAAAGTTACTTATAGTTAGTAAAATAACCATTAAGTTTTTTGTTTTTTTTTGAAAACTTATATGGATTAGGTATTAATTGTATTTGCGAAGTACTATAGAGATTATTCAAACAGCAAACGTGCAGTTGCATGATAACGCCACCAAAATACATAGTTTTAGAGAAGTGCTTCCAATAATATTACAAAATCCACCTAAAAGTTCTTTACCCAAAAGCGCACATACTGGTGTGAAAAATAAAATCTCTTTTTACATTGAAAACCCATTATAATTGTGTATTTTACTCTATTATTAACTTGAATTGTTATTATTACCACAAGGCGGCGCACTGCCTGTGAAACCCTAACAATAGGCTCTGAATCCAAGAGGCACACGCAAAACATCTTGTTCAGATACTCATATATCAAAATCTGCAAAACATTCAAGATCAAGAGAACCTCCCCAGAAGTGTTGTGTCTGGTGACATCATTTAGGGAAAAATATACGTCACATGTTTGAAATGCTCTAAACCGGGGCATGACTGAGGTAATAGCACTCAGGTGTTTTCTCGGCTGGGTGGTTTTTTTTTTCTTTCTTTCTTTCCCTGCATGTTCAGAGTCAGAGCCTTACTCATAATATCCTCACACATCTGCTCTGCATTAGGATGCAAGATGTGTTTCTGTAGAGACATGTGAGCGCAGTGCAAAAGCTGAAATCAATCCTGCAGATGTGAGAGGATATCGATACAAGTAGAAACCAAATATAATGGTGTATGTCGAAGAGTCAAGAGTAAACTGTGCCCTTTGCCCATCCTCATATGTCACGAAACTGCAAGTGACATCACCGTTAATCATGTTACAGTGTGGTGAGCACATGGTATAACTTTCTGGTCAAAAGTACAACCAAATCCCCAACTTATGGCATAACTACAGATGTTTGCTGGTCAAAAGTACAACCAAATCTCCATCTTATGGCATAACTACAGATGTTTGCTGGTCAAAAGTACAATCAAATCTCCAACTTATGTATAACTACAGATGTTTGCTGTTCAAAAGCACAGCCAAATCTTATGCAGATATATGCAAAGCACTTTGGAATTAAGCTCCAATTTTTTCAACATTTAAGCAGCTTTATATTCAAGTCGTTAAAGACATCTTCACTTTATATACCTAAATAAATCTTACTGGTAGTAATAATAACAATACAATGCTAATAACTAATAACTAATAATAACACTAATACAAATCTCATGTCTTTACACCGAGATCAAAAGCATCAGCTTTAGCACCAGCACAATTAGCTTCATGAATAAACAGCAACTTACCATTTTCTTGGCATTTCACAAATTGTAAAAAAGCCACCGATAAAGCCAGAAACAGGACAGTCCTATAAGGCTCAAAAATCATCATGCCCATATCAAAGACATGAGCTGGTCTTGTGTGCAAAGTAACAGGGAAGAGGAAGGAAAAAAAGAGTCCAGGTTATCGCTGCACCATGAAGACAGACTGAGGTTTTTCCTGCTCGGAGCAGCAATCAGACCCAGCCCCACTCTCCACTGCCTCTTTTTTAACAGCTTTAAGTAAGAAGAATGCTGCCAACCCTAATTTTCCTCCCCCTTTTGTCAGTGCTCTCTCATAAGCATCCACTCTGGCTCTGTAGAATTACACTATGTTCCTCATGAGTCATGACTATTCTTTAAAGATCTGCTGTTCTTCGCTAATATTGTATATTGTAACATTAATACTTGAATGTTTTTGGTGATTATTTGTTGATAATGTAAGAGTCTGTTGCCAAGAAGGACAGTTAAAACTGGCTTTATGACTTTATGTCTTAACTGAGCTGGCTTTACTGCCGTTGCTTATAGGTTCTCTTTTTACAAGGGAACAAGAAAAGAGTTTATATCCCATTTGACTTGGGCTGCAGATGACAGATTTAAACCCCTTGTTGGAAAACAAGAAGGGCAGACAATGGTGAAAGGTAAAAAAAAAATCTGCAGCTCTGAAGGAGTTTAAACTCATTGTTGCTCAATCCTCATTGTCTCAGTATGGAATACTAGACAACAGGATCAGCTAAACATTCCCTTTGCTTGTCAGGAAGCGTTCACAGTTCCACAGACTTGTCCAGTTCCACATTTTATTAAGCTGGACACGTGAGTATGTTATTGTGAATTACTTCATGAACACAAACATATATGTTAAAGATGATCTTGCATGTGGTTTGGCTCAATATTTGTCTTTATATTGTCAGGGTTTTTTTTAATTGATTTCAAATTCAATAAAATTATATACTTTCATTTGAAAATCAAAAATTTTAATAAAATTAGGAGTATTTGATCAAATTTCCTCAAAACATGAGGAGCAATAGTTAATGTGAGAAATTATGAATGAATGTTTAATGCTCACAACTGACTATGAACTGTAAATATTCCTGTAATATTCCAAGAAAGAGAGAAACGTGTCTGTACTACCTTACAGATATCACTGATTTAGATGTCCTCACACCTCGAAGTAAGAGTCAAGTAAGCGGCCAGTCCATTTTAGCCTATTAGAAAACGCTCCCTGCGTGTTCAGATTTGCTGACGTCAGGCTGGCTGACATGTCTTTGGAGGGCAGGGTTTTAGTGAGAGGGTGTGTGAGATTGGGGTAGGGGGGTCTAATTCTAGAGGAAGTTGGCAAAACAGCTGAAACAGCTTACAACTCTCATGATAGCAAGTCCCCTCTGTCTGTCTGTCTGTCCATCCATCTGTCTACGATCTATCTATCTGTGCGTCTGTCCTTCCTCATTTCTATCATTCCATTCACCCATTTATAAATACATTTGTCTGACTACGTTCATTCAGATCTATCTATTCATCCGTCCGTCTTCGTTCTATCATTCCATTTACCCATCCATCATCCATCCATAAATACTGACTACGTTCATTCAGATCTATCTATCTATCCGTCCGTCCATCTTCGTTCTATCATTCCATTTACCCATCCATCATCCATCCATAAATACTGACTACGTTCATTCAGATCTATCTATCCATAACGTCCGTCTTCGTTCTATCATTCCATTTACCCATCCATTACCAATCCATACATAAATACTGACTACGTTCATTCAGATCTATCTATCCATCCGTCCGTCTTCGTCCTATCATTCCATTCACCCATCCATCATCCATCCATAAATACTTACTACGTTCATTCAGATCTATCTATCCATAACGTCCGTCTTCGTTCTATCATTCCATTTACCCATCCATCATCCATCCATAAATACTGACTACGTTCATTCAGATCTATCTATCTGTCCGTCCGTCTTCATTCTATCATTCCATTCACCCATCCATCATCCATCCATAAATACTGACTACGTTCATTCAGATCTATCTATCCGTCCGTCCTTCTTTGTCCTATCATTCCATTTACCCATCCATCATCCATCCATAAATACTGACTACGTTCATTCAGATCTATCTATCCATCTGTCCATCTTCATTCAATCATTCCATTTACCCATCCATCATCCATCCATGAATACATTTGTCTGACTACACTCATTCAGATTTATTCTATCTGTCCATCCGTCTGTCTTTGTTCTATCATTCCATCCGTCCATCCGTCTACCTGTCAGTCTATTTGTCCATCCATCCATCCATCCATCCATCCATCCATCCATCCATCCATCCACCTATCTATCTGGCCTCCATCTTAACCTATATAACTGATATTGTATATAGATGCATAAAAAATCAGTTAACTAATGTTTCAGCAGATAGTAATTTTCTAAAATATATTTTAGAAACAAAATATGTTTTTACTACTGATCAGCTTCTCCTTTCCACTCCCTCATTGCATCTGAACATTACTGGCAGGCAGCAGAGTTCTGGGACACATTTGAGTTTGTATTTGAATTAGTCCGGTTGCCAAACAAAGCTTTTATTTCGCTAGCATATTCATGAGGAAATTGATTCTGTGTGTCAAGTGGTGTGTAAACTTGAACGTTTTTTAAGATGCTGATCTTATGTGCTGAAAATATTTCACACCTTTTAGGAGTAAAACCAACTACTAAATATGAGAATATTTCACATTAGGTGAACCAGAAGACTTAAAGTATTCAAAATAATGCATGACTAATGTTGTATTCGAATCCTCCTCAGTCTTTTAAAAACTTCTAAGGGAAAGGGGAGGAAACAGCTGTGAGCCATGTTCTCCGAGCACTTGATTTACTCTCCATCTCCAATGCTTGTACAGCACAGAGGAGCAGAAGTGAGGAGGGGGTGGGCTGAGTCGCAAAGCAGCTCTGCTGGTGAAGCCCAGCCCAACGGAGTGGCCAATAGCCCTTCCAAACCTCTGTAATATTGCTTGCAAGAAGCAATACTCTCACGCCAAGGACAGGTTTTTTTTTTTCTTCTTCAAACTTTTCCTATAGGCTGCCAAGTATTGGGTCATAAGAGAATGTAGCCCAGAGGAAGGTAAAAGTTGTAGGGGTAGACACTGCAATGAGTTATAGTGCTTTCCTTGCTGGCTGCTTTGTGTCCACTGGCATGGAAGAAATCTGCTCAGTATAGTCAAACATGCCAGAAGTTTGCTGCTGTGAAATGTACAGCAAGTGTAGTGTCTTCTGTGTGGTCAATGATTTCTTACAACACAGCGTTAATAAAGTCATCAAATATATACTGGACACTGTCATAAATAAGGCGAATCAATAGTTTTATTTAGCAAGCATGCATTCAAGTGATCAAATTTGACAGTATGCCTTTTGTACATACAATTGTACAAACAAAAACATTAAGCAGCACAACTCTTTTTAACATTATTAATAATAATAAATATTTCTTGAGCACCAAATCAGCATAGAATGATTTCTGAAGGATCATGTGACACTGAAGACTGGAGCAATGGCTGGATGACAATTCAGCTTCGCCATCGTAATAAATTAAATTGGAATATTTTACAATATTAACGTTTTACTGTATTTTGTTTAATCAAATAAATTCTGTCTTGGTGAGCATAAGCGGCTTCTTTTGAATACATTTTAAATCTTACATACCCAAAACTTTTGAATGGTAGTGTACGTAATTACAGTTTGAAAAATGCTAACTTTTTTTTTAAATATGTAATTATAGTCCAACTTTTTTTTTTTAAGCAAAAAAAAAACAAACAAAAAAAACTAACTGCACATTTCCATTTGCAGTGTGCAAACTGCATTGGAAAACAGAATTAATATAATTTTAATATAGTTATTACTATACAAATATTACTATGTGACCATAGTAATATTAATATAGTAATATGCAATATGCTAAGAACTATTGGCAGCAGATACTGAAATGCTTACAACATGTCCTCGACTCCTTGTCTTATCCATTGGGGAGGTCAAAAAAAACAAAAAAACACTGTTTTTCATGTTAGCAAGGATGAAGTGATAATGTAAGTTGTTGCTTCATAAATTATATAGGTTCATAGGTATCAATGACTTTAACGCAGACCAATGTGTTTTAGCTGACCGTTTGTGAACACATTTTAATACTTTGTGTTAACAGGGGCAATGGTGAGTGACCAAAGTTAGTATTTTCCAATGTTTTTACGTAATTCTTTAAAATAAATGATAGTGCACTCTAGGAGAAGTCTGTTAAAAAGGGCATGGTGTACTGTGTCAATATGAATGAATTTTCTGTATTGATTTTTCACAGGTTTCGTATTTTTAATTATGCATTGCATTGTGTTGTGTTTTAGGTTTAAAGGAAATATTTGTAAATTTAACAGATAATGTCCTGGCAGAAAGTTACCAGCACTTTTTCCTTTTTTCTACAGATTTCTTTTTCTTCAGATTTTTTTTTCTATTTATAGTGTGGTCTGAAAAAAAGGAAAACTGAAATGTTTAAATTTCAGTTTAAAATCAAATTTAATATCGATTATAAACTGCAGATTGATCTTTCATTCTTAGCAGGAGATGCATGCTTTACTGACTGTGATGAAAGGCATTGAAAATGGTGACAAATGCTGAGCTCTTTATTGCACCACCCACTCAAATACAATGACTGATTTATTCAAAGGAATGTCTCGTCTGGAGAATGGCCAGATTCTGACTTGCACTGGCTTGTTTTTTGTGTTCAGTTTCCTCAAGTAAACAGAATATAGAAGCTCTGAATGTGATATGGTGTTTTGTTATTTGAGGGAAAAGTCAAGGCCTTATAGTTGCTCAGCTCAGCTTTTTTCTGTAAAAAAGAAAAAAAAAGAAAAAAGAAAAGAAAAGAATAATTTTATGTGCAAATCTTTGCATTAAGATTTTCCTCAAAATTTACTTTGTACTCAGCTTAAGAACAAAAAGCATAGATATTATTTTAAATAATTTAATATTAATAATTTAATATATATTATTTAAAATATTACATAAAATATTACAGACCAATGGTTTCCATAATCTTTAAGTTTATGATGCTGGGCTGCAAGGAATACTGGTTCAAATACTATTTAAACTATTGAAAATGAAATAGTGGCCTATATATATATATATATATATATATATATATATATAAAATTAAAAAGATAAAATACACCTGAGCTCAGTTGTCATTTTTCTCGAGACATTCAAAGCTTTAAAACAACCCTCTTCAAAATCCACCTAAACTCAGTGACAGGAATTATTTTGATACACTCCACTGATTGTGACTAAAAAAAAACAACACTTTTTTTTCAGCCCATGTTTGGGTCAAATATGGATAAACCAAACTTTTGGTTTAAACTTTTTAAGTACATTTTTAAACCCAGTGGGTGGGTTTGTCAATATTTGACCCAAACATGAGTTGAAACAACTCAGCATTATTCTAATGTTCTCATGACACTACAAAGTCCAACAGGTAAAGTGCTTATTTCAATGAATTTGCAGTTGCATAGGTTTCTTCATGATGTTTGATGGCCAGCAAATTGTGTCTGCTAAATGCATTGACAATATACAAAGGTGCAATTTTGAATATTGCTATGAGAGAGTGAGCTAGAAATGTAAATGCACATGAAATAAAACCACAACACCTTATAGAGACATGCTGGTGGTGCTGTTTGATTAAATTTAATCAAGGTTGCTATTGACCCACTGCAAAGGCTTACAGAGAATGGAAATAATTAGTACGGTTTAGATCTCCAAGGAAACAGCTGCCAAATAGAACTATAAACAAAGTTTCCTGCCAGTGCTTATACTCCCATATAAAATGAAGCTGGATTGGATTGCTGCCCCACCATTCAAATTATTTCCCAAAATTATCAAATCAAACTGTTATCTTATCTGTAAGTATTTATGTACATAATAATTTTATCACATGTTGTATAAATAATTTGTTGTTTCATCATTTTTACTCTCTGACATATTGTACCAACCTCTAAAATAGCCCTACTGTTTTTTGTTTCTTTACTTTTTTCCCCCTCTTTCTTCGCTTTGATACGTTTTGCTGACTTGTGCCAATCTGTACTATTGTTAGAGGATTTCTGCAACTCAGATATAAGCTGAACAAAGACTTCATCCTGCTTGAATCCTCCCACATACTGTGTTCTGCTTGCCGGCTCTAACTATTTCTGCACATGGTGGAGATCCCCAGGCAAAGCTATGATGATCCCTCCAATGTCAAACCTTGGGCCATGTTTTCCTGCTAAGATCATCTTTACTAGATACATCTGCATCCTATCGAAGCACAAATAAGCACCGGAAACGCAAAGAATGGGACTGTCCATTCGAAGTAAATTTGTAGATTTCTTCAATGGAAGTACATATACTTTTTGAATAATAAGTCATAAATTTCATGACCATGGTCTCAGTGCTAATGGTCTCCATGAACTGCAGTCCATCAGGTCTCTTGGGACAGTTAGTTTCCAGAAACATGTTGCCACCACATGTAAGGAAGTTCCTGTTATATGTGGTTGTCTGTATTTTCCATGCATGAACATTCTCCGTGGCATGTGAGGAAGTTTCCACATTCATATAATGGTTTTTATATGATATATGATAAGTATAAAATAAAATAAAAAGAGGGTTGTGATTCTTAAATATGTAAAATTAACTAAAATGTATTATAATGTTATTAGAAGGGTCTTACAAGCAGTGTTGCCAACTGCTTTCAACTGAAAGTAGCTAAAACTGGTAGCTAAATGTCACTAGACATCATAATGGCACATTCATTGATCTATGAATATAGATCTGGTTTGTCCAAGAAAAAAAAAAAAAAAGTCTGAAAAGGGGTGAGGAAGTCACTAAATCTAGTGACAAAATTGCTAAATTGGCAACACTGCTTAGAAGAAACTGAATTTTTAGAGTTCGTTAAAGAATTCAAATATAAAAAAGTAGCATATTTTTTCTCATTTTTTCATTTATGAATGAAAAACTGTGCAGGGAATAGTAACAAAATAATAAACTTTATAAGAAAAGGTGCCATTTCCAGAAAGTCACCAAAAATACAAATCTTTTTCTAATACAGAAGTTTGGGGGTAATCGTTTTAAATATAGGCCTAAAGCCTATCCTGTGTGTGACCCATTGACATAAACTTATTTTAAAAAGTTGCTGGGACAGGTGCGCACATTTATTATTACAAAAGTTATTGACACAGACCTCATGTTTAATCATGAGTCAATAAATAAGTGAATCCGCATTTAGAATTGTTGTTTGATTGACTAGTTGTAGAATTTTTGCGTGCAGAGGTTTTGGGTTCTAATCCACCCACCCTCGTACAGGTCATTATTTTTCTAATTAGATGAGAGACAAAGAAACAAAGACGTTCAACAGTGTTTTTATATGAAGAGCAGGGACAAGTTATATGCATTTTGTTTTGTGACACACCACAGAAAAATGTATTATTAACCACTCAAATTTGAATGATTAAAAAACCACCAAATAAATGAAATAAGTTGTCAAAAATTTGAGGGCGTGTCCATTGTCGGCGCTGAAACCACGCCCACCTGCTAGAAAGAAGCCTTCTCACTTTACTTACTCTAAGTCAAACATACTTGTGCATATAAACAAAAGAATCACGTTAGAGGGTTGCAAAATTTAGTAGAGTTACTGTGAACTATCTACTAATTGTAACATAAGCACACAAGGCAACTTTCACTCATTGTTGTGCACCGGACTGCCAACTGTGGCACCGGATGTTGAAGGCTGGATGAAGGCCGGGACAGGAGGATGAAGACCGGGGCGGGAGATAATCTGTTCGGCCCCATTCACCAATAACAATGGACTATCAGGGAATCCCAGTTGTTTGATGAAAGTTTGTAAATCTATCCAGTGTAAAATTATCCCTGTAGAGGAGGGTGTTGGTGGCTCTTCACAAAATTAATCTACCTCTTCTTCATATAACCGTTTTTAGTAAATTTAAATAAGGAGACCGAGCTGTTTTGTATATTATAGCAACCAGGTAATATGCATTTGCGTGACGAAGGCATATTAGCAAACAAAATGTAGGCTGTAGGTTAGTAATTAACATAATGACAGTTACTCGCGATTGAGCCAATGGCCAGGCGAGTCACTGCACTGATGCTAATATTGGGGCGGAGCCAGCTCGGTGGCTCCAGTGTGTCATCGAGGCACCGTTTTAGCCCCGCCCAAAACATCCTCAACACAGAATTGTTGAAAAACTATGACGGTTTTCCTCCACAATTGACCCTTCGCAAAACCCGCCGCCTATGGCAAGCCGTTTTAGCTTTAAATACTCCTTCCCGTACTAGTCATAAATCAGTTTTGACTAGTCATAATTCCATTTCCAGATATCTCTTATTCAATTTTGACTCGTCGTAATTGCAATTGAGATATCTACAATGTCATTGTGACTAGTTATAACATGCATTGAAGATATCTACAATGTTAATTTGACTAGTCGTAATATACATCACAGATATCTACAATGCTTTTATGACTAGTCAAAATCTTCCATTGACTTCAATTGGAAAATATTTGCAGATATCTACAAATGAGTTTTGACTAGTAGAAATTGTAATTAAAGATATCTCCAATTTGATTATGACTAGACAAAACTTAAGTTAGAGATATCTCTAACTGGGTTTTGTCTAGTCATAATTAAATTACAGATATCTTCAATTGAATTGCCACTAGTGCAAATCATAATTTGAGATATCTCTAACTGGGTTTTGTCTAGTCATAATCAAATTGGAGATATCTTTAATTCATCGTTTTTTAAGATATCCAAAAATAAACATGTAGATATCTTTAAATAATTTATTACTAGTCAAATTACATTTGTAGATATCTTGAACTGGATTTTTGACTAGGCAAAACTTAATTAGAGATATCTTGAATTGGAATTCGTCCTAGTCAAAACTCATTTGAAGATATCTTCAACTTAATTATAGATATCTCAATCTGTCTTTGGAGATATCTGCATTCCGTTTTGTGACTAGGAAGAATTACAGAGTAGATATCTTGAATGAACATTCTGACTAGTCGAAATTATTTTATAGATATCTGAATTGCGTTCTCAAGCCACGCCTTTGCTAAGCCCCGCCTTTTCTAACCATATTGTCTGCGCGCCAAAAAATCTCAACGGGCTGATCTGGTTTTAAGGTAATAAAATTACTGTAAAAGTAACTGTATATGTTATTAACACTGGAATAGCAACTGCATTATTTGCAAATCGCGGGCTTGTTTTGCGTTGTCAACCGTTTTCTAAGGTAATATAGTTGTCGAGATGGCGGCTCTGGGTGGTGCTGAGGAAATGTAAGTTTCACGTCACTCATGACGGATTCGACTAGGAGCAATTACAATTCAGATATCTTCAAATATAATTGTGACTAGTCGAAACCGAATTACAGATATCTCTAATTACGTTTGCGGATACATGACGCGTCTTTTAAAGATATCTATGACGTCATTACAGATATCTTAAATGGAGTTTTGACTAGTCAAATATATATTACAGATATCTCAAATCGGATTTCTTACTAGTGCAATTATAATTGCAGATATCTCTAATTCTCATTCTGACTAGTTGAATTATAATTATCACTCGTCAAAATACAATTGTTACTATCTTTAAATATATTTATAGATAGTCAGAACAAAGTTTAAAAGCTAAAACGGCTTGCCATAGCCGCCTGTTGCAATGCCCGACAACCCATCTCTCACGCCACACATCATGTTCTCCCGCAGTGAAAAATACATCGCGGAGCAAAGAGGACACTGACAACGTATGAAACAGTTTCATATTTAAAATATTCTAATTTTTTAAAGCAGTTTAAACACTAAATACCGTACAGTGGCTCCTTAATGTGTCGTGACAGATCCTTCAAGCGGCTCGTGAACCGATCATCTCTTCATACTAGTTCATTTATAGCATCAAATAAACATGAATATACATCAGAAGGAATGTTGTTTCAACGGTGGAAAGATGTGGGTACACACAATATTTCAAGTTAACCAACGTTAATCTACTATAGGCTACTCCCTGACTGCGTTGTCGGATAAGATTGCGGATGCGGCATTATGATTGGTTAGATCGCCTGTCAATCAAACTGTTTGCAAAGGGTCAGTTCAGTACCACATAGTTCACAGTCTTTGTAATGTGTTTCCCCAATACATTTGTAACATGTATAATGTGTTAATAAAGTATTTTGTATCATGTGTTTACAGGGACTTTAAGCAATAGATTGAAGCTCTCATAACTGCGCAGTGAGCACGAGCGCCACTAATAACAGTGGCAAGGAGCACTCAGCATGATTTCAAAAACAAATCCCAGCGCCAGATCGCCTATTATGTAACACAAACGAACGAATTACTACTAAACTAGAGATGTTTCTTTTGAATTAGATGAGATCCTTCAAAAAGTGGAGGGGGCATGTTCCACCCTCAAATTGACCCTTCGAAAAGACCCGCCCCCTTCAGTTACTGTTGCTATGTCCGACAAGCCATGCGCTCTCGCGCCATACATCCCGGAGCAAAGAGGACACTGACATATGAAACAGTTTCATATTTAATATATAGTAATTTTTTGAAAGAATTTTAAACAATAAATACCATATAGTGACTCTTTAATGTGCCATGAACCAACAATCTCTTCATACTAGTTCATTTATAGCATCAAATAAACATGAATGACCATCAGAAGGAATGTTGTTTCAAGCGCGCAAAAACGTGAGTACACAATTTCTGACCTTCAAATTCACCAACGTTGATCTACTAACAACCATTACTGCTTTGTCAGACAGAATTGCGGATTCGATGTTATGATTGGTCAAATCGCTTGTCAATCAAACTGCCTATGCTGTGACCTTTAGTGCTCCGAATTCGTCGCACCATATCACTTTCGCTAGCGCGCGAGTGATGCGCGGAAATATGATTGAATGAACCTACCCGCTTTGCACTTTGAGGGAAAGCAGGCGAACAAAAACGATACGATTTCAATCGTAATCTGAGAATTTTGATAGAAAGCAGCGAAATTTGAATTGCTTGTGTCGATGTGCTTCCTCACACAACACCCCATAACAATCGCGCATTTAAAGGTACAGTACTGCTTCTGCCTAAAGACTGCGTTCTCAAATCTTCCCACACAAAATGTTTTTAAGCTCATAACTGTGGTTGGACATATATAGGCTCAAATAGAGTAAAATAAAATAAAATCTTTCTTTAAGCATATGTCTGCCTAACCCAAAGTTGTAGGCTATCAGTCTTGACCATCTTGCTAAGGTATTCCATTATCTTTTGCCCTTCAGCCATGTTTTGGTGATGAGTACCACTGAACTAAAACATGTGGATCTGATCTCTATCAAAAACTTTTCTGCTGTGTTAAAGATAGGCCTGAGTAAATTGGAAAGTTGCTGTTTAATGTAAAAAGCTACAGTCATTTAGGAGCTACAAGATATGTTTTTCTTTGTTTAGATCAATTCGATACCAATTAAAATTTGAATCATTTAAAAGTGAGAACATTTAAATTCAATAAAACATAAGGAACCCCATTTTTTGTTAGATTCATGCAGTGCAGTAAAGGAAAAATAGGAGGAGGATTCTTTTGAGGTTTCTAACTCAGGAACCACAAATGAAATTGGTTTTTCTTGGTCAGGGGAAATGATTTGCACCTACTGGAAAATGTTAGCAAATGCAAGACGGCTGGATATATGACTCACTGCTGGGATATCTTGGGGGGAGGATGGTGGTCGTCTACTTGAATGTGGGGCTGAGACATTTGTTTACTTTCCAGACAGTTTGGCTTGGAGGCTCCAAAAGGGGACCGCCATGGAGAGCATGATTTTCCAGAGCTGCGTAAAACAGGGGAGGGCTGAGGTCAGAGGTGACGCTTCAAAATGGCTTCAGTATAGAAATACTCTTTGGGGAGATGGAAAACTCACATGAACAATATTCTGATTCTCATTTTTCTCTTTTGCTTTCCTGCAGTTTTAATCTCAGTCAATAATAGATGTGCACACAGCACAGGTGGTTTTGGAAGTATGCATGCTTTTCAAGGTAGACAAAATACTGTGTCACACACTTAAATGCTCACAGGAGTTATGACTAAGAGGTCAGCCTAAGAGCATAACCACATTTTCTGAAACAGAGTTTGCTGATATTTAGGTATGCCATCTCCATGTGTGGACCATGCAAAAAGGTCACCAATCTTATGCTTTACTTTAAAGCCGTTGTCTTGAGGATGTTAGTTTTTACTATTTACTAATATAAATTTATGTAATTTTTTTTATAGAACAAGGAACACCTCAGTTTGGCTTATAAAGAGAAATATGATTATTCATGTTTTGTGTGTCTGTCATATGTGAGACAAAATGTTTTGAAAGCTTATTTTTTCCCCTAATATAAATTGCGCTGCAGTTGTTATTTTTTACTTTTTTTAATTTGAGAAATTCTATTTTGTTTTTAAACTAAATGATTACACTTGAGCAAAAGTAAATAGCCTTGACTGGTGAAATTCAAATTTCAGGGACATGTTGTTAGACATATTTTATTATAAAACTTCCAGTCACGCTGCTGATGTCATTTTTTATGTAAAAGACTTGTATCAGTGTCGACAGTAGCCACACCCCCTTCCCCCTCCCCCCCCCAACCACCCTCCATTATAGGAATGTGTGGTCTCTTGCCTGTCCCATTGTGGGGGTGTGATTGATAACAGCGCTGCTGAAAGTTAAAAAGCACAAAAACCATTGATAGACTTGTAGAGATATCCCTGGTCGAACACCAGCATTTGCTAGTCATGCCTTAAGAAAGCGCATTTTGAAACAAAGAATTGTGATTTTTAAATACTTGATTATTGTGTAAAAATTTGGTGATGTCATTCTGTGTTGTTGTTCTGTTGTTACTGATGATTACATACATGTTACATGCAGAGAAAGTCGATACATTCAAAAATGTGTCCATATTCACTTCTTCATGTGGCTGATTGATGGCAGAAGAAGGATAAAAGGCAGCCCCAAGCAAGTTTTCTTTCAAATAGCTGATAGCTGAGTAATGACAGCCAAGCATAGCATTATTTTTTTTGGCCCGTTGTTAGCATGTGTGTGTCGCTACTTGCAGCTCTGCATGTTATGCTCCCTCAATTCAGAATTAAGTGCTTTGAACAACCAACTGTTGTTCATTACATGTAAAATAACGCACTTTTGCTTCACATGCTCCCTTTAATAACCAAGCGTTTGCGAGGGAAAAGTTGTTACTTGGCATTTTAAGAAATTACATGTTTCAATGTTTATGTGTTTATGAATCTAAACCGCCATTTCTAATCCTGGGATTAGAATTGCTCTCCTCCTCCTCCAATAAAAAGCTCCATTGGTTAGTAAAACCATTGCAAAATTGCGAAGAGACACATGTTTCTAGTTTCTCTCAAAACTGCCTGTGCTTGGCGCAAGTTCATTTTCTTCACTAAAGTAATAAAATCTGTTCAAAAACTCGGATCCGCATGTCTCGTCCTTGTTCTGTGTTCACAAAATGTGACTGTTTTACATTCTCTTCTTTTTGAAGGATTTTGAAGCTTTTCATACAAAACAAACTATAGTTTCCCGTTGTTTGCGAAGCATAGTGAGAAATGCAGATGTAAAGAGCAGTGACTCTCCGTCTGTGTGGGGGGTGCTGTTAAGGGAGCTGGGGCTTTAGAGTGTAAAAGGGAAATGCTAAAGCCATGATGAATAGGATATGTATGACCTCAGTGCTCAGATCTGTTCTCCACATTGGCTACAAGCTGCTTACCTAATTGAACTGTTTTCTGGAAGAAGTGAGGACTAACTGTTGGCTTGAACAAATTGTTTAGCTTAGCATAGATATGTTGTTTGCATATATTTGATGTGATTACCCTTTTGGTCGAAGCTTATTTGGAATTAGTTTATCTAAAACAGAAAATTCTGTCAAAATTCTCAAGACTTGCATTTTTCCGTGGAACACAAAAGATATGTTGCAGAATGTAACTTAAATATAAGTTTGCAAGCTTCATAATCCATACAGGATTTGTTTGCTTTGATATGTTTTCGAATCGTTTGTATTTTCACTCTCCAATTATAACCAAACAGGGATAATGAAGGAAGAGACGTGTTTGCATCGCCGCCGAACAAAATGTTGTATTTGTTCAGATCGTCTTACGTGTCTCTAGGCCATCCTCCCATGTAAACACGTCTGGTTAGGTGTTTATTCAGGGGTTCTTTCTGTTGCCATCCTCATAAAGTGCAGACCTGTCATGTCTGAATGTCCACGCTTGATATACGGCTTACATGTGTAAAAATAAAACACTTGTAAACTATCAAACACCTACATGCTGCTGTTGTTTATGCAGACAAATCTTGAACATTGTTTTTAGAACAGCTTTGGTGATCCGAACTGAATGTGCCAAAAAAGGAGAGAAGTGCTTTAAGACCAGAATAAACACAGCAAACATAGAGAAGACAGATGGAAATTGTAAAACCAGTTAATAGAAAAAGTTTAAAATGGATTTATGGCACACTATCAATTCTGAGGAGGCTGAATGGATTAAACATGTTCTCCTCAGTGTTGTGGTATTGCCATTTGCTGTTCAAGGGTCCTGCAGTATGTGAACTCTAGGGATTGGAATTGGATTGGACTGACTTTATGCAGATGTTGTTTGTACTGTTGTTGGATATCAGTGATGCTGTTTCTCTGGCTACTTGAATGGTTAGCCTTCTTATCCCCACTGCAACAGTAACGTTTCAGCATTTCATTTGTCTTTTGAGATCACACAAACATACAAAAACATTAGACGCAACTGTCAGTTTGTAGGTGAGATCTCTTTGGATTTTTCTTAACATTCTATTTACCCTTAACAAATCAAACTCTTTTTGTTGTTGACTGATTATAATAAAGTCTCTAGGGGCATGTTTTGCAGCAATCGCAGTTTTGCGGTCAGACATTCCCAAAGGAAGCTTGGCTTCTCCTATTTCTTCTTTTTTTCCACAAAGGGGGGTGGAACAGCAAGTGTGTGTTTTAGTGCAAAGACGCTTGTTGATTAGGTGATCGTTATACTGCGAATTCTAAAATAATTTATGCAACGTCTGCAATGTTCTAATATTATAGCTCACCAGCTGGGAAAGTGTAGTAGTTTTGAGCGCATCTTTCCGTCTGTTTTCTTTATTAGAATTTGTCATTGAAAACCGTCCTCATCTGTTTTTTTTTTTAGTAATAGGAGGGCGAGGACAAGCATCAGATTTCATAAAGAGCTTCATTTTCTCTTGATGCCCAGAATGCTCTTTTCAGCTCACAATGCAGAGCACAATAAATGTGTTTCAATTTCAGACAAAGGAGCTTTGTTAAAATCCATGCAACTATAAAGTAGTTTTATTGGGATTTTGTGGGATGATTTATAATCAGTTGAAGCAGAAGTCAGACACCATATTCTACATATATAGGCTAGACAGAATTAAATGTAAAGTAATGACGTAAACTTTCTTTTTTTTTTACTGAAAAAATAGAGCAAACTAAGCCATGGGAATGGCTGAAGAACAGTGTTACACAAAATGACTGTTTTGGAGAGCACTGTAGTGGTCTTTAAGGTAGACCTCTAATCACCCGCCCTAAAGGCAAAACCACTGGACACCCATCCCATCCTAGCCATCTGTCTGTCAAACTTTAACAATCAAAGACATAAAGAGTGCTAACAATGCCAGTGCTCGAATGATTGTTTCAGGCGAATTAGTTTTTTTTCCCCCTCATATTTTATACCTAAAACCCAATGCATGCTCCAGTGGCGATTCGTTTGAACGCTTTGATAAAACCGCCATGACTTGTCTGAAATTGTACAATTTTCATTGAAAGTAAAACAGTCTCTGCATTTCAATATCTTCTTCTCACCCCTCTCCCTAGACTGTCTGGATCTGCTCTGAATCTTGGCACGGTCATGGTTTACGTCACTTTTGGCATGTGGGGAAGTTGAGGGAG
Source organism: Opsariichthys bidens (assembly GCA_037194245.1). Lineage (NCBI taxonomy): Eukaryota > Metazoa > Chordata > Actinopteri > Cypriniformes > Xenocyprididae > Opsariichthys > Opsariichthys bidens. Next base: position 9,176,041 of record CM074281.1, on the reverse strand, counting down.
TCAGAGTTTTACACGAAAACCAAGTTTTAAGTCTGTGCCTAAAAATGTCAGTTCTCTGCATGATAGGGTCTCATTTAATAGTATCTTTGACCTCTGGTTGCATGCGTTTAGTTACTACTTACATTTTCTTAGCGTACAATACAATGTTTGCCTATAAATCATTAAACAATGTAATTCTCCTCACCAAACAGATTCAAATCAAACAACGTTGTATTTTTTTCCTTCTCTTTTTTTCTGGTAAAGTTGATTACAAGAAGTTTTATTTTTTAAAAGCAATATCAAGGAAAGTGTTCAACCACTTTAAATAGTTGTATTAGAGAGCCACCTAGTGTTCCCAATTGGTATAGCATGATTTGAATGGAAAATTAATTCAAGTGTTGGTCTCTGCAGGTCGGAGCAATGGGCGTGCTGAAAGATCTTTACAATTGGTCGTGAAACTTGCCAGTTCCATATAAAGGCTGGATGTAAGCTTAAACACTACTGAACCTCAGATTAAAAGGAAGTAAGGCTTGTCAAAGAAATATGCCTTTTTTCTCTTATGGAATCCTGTGAAACGTGTCATGGAAACTTCTTTATTATTTCACAGCCAAACACATGGCAAATACATTTTGTTTAGCAAATACTGTTTAAGTCACTTATTAACATTATACAATGATAAAACTGGAATTTATATAACGACTTATATGCAATCCTTGAGAGCTTATCCATCTGAATTGTTTGATTGTAAATAGAGGTTTGTGTTCTGTGTTCGAAAACTCTACCTACACTATCTAAATTGTTGTGTATGCTCTAAAAAGTAGTTTTCGCAGCGATGCCACAGAAGAACCTTTCAGTAAACAGTTCTTGAACAATTTTTTTTAGTGTGAAGAACATTTTGAAAATCTGAGTCTTTTTCCACTTTTTTTATTTATATTAATATATTAAGAATTTAAAGACTACAATATATCACTATGATTATAAACTAATAGTTTGCAAATTACTTTCTACTGTATACTTATGATAAAGTGTTGCCACAACCTTTTATTTAAGTTCCATGGATGTTAAAATGTTCTTTATGGAACCATAGATGCCAATAATGAACCTTTATGTAGAAGGTATGTAGAATGTGTCATATCAGATATCCTGTCAACTAATTTTTAATGGCGCTGGCTTTTAAATGATAATAAGGTGTTAAAGATAACCAGCTTCACACAGAATGCATCAAAGCCTTTCATGTCTGAGGTTGCAATGTCATTATTCTTACACTTTGTACTGGAGTGTTGGAGAGACTTAATGTTTTTTGAGGCTACATTTGATAAATTGGAGCAGATGCAAGCTTAACAATATTGATTTAACTGCACTGACACTGCAGCCAAAATTATTTTCCTGTTATTGCTGCTTTGATACATCTGCATTGTAAAAAGCGCTATATAAAGGTGACTTGACTTGACTATTAGATAAGAACTGAACTGAGCTGGATGATGACATCACTGCTTTTCTGCAGAACTGCTTTATAGATAAAATGAGCTAATTTAATAATCGATCATTTTTACAACAGAACTGAATCATCGCTGAACTGACTTAAGTCAAGCAATGACACTACTTTCTTTTAGAACTGCTGTACACCCGAAATGGACTCTGCATCATTGAATAATTTTCCTAAAGCTGCTTTGAAACAATTCTGTATTGTATAAAGCACTAAAGGTGACTTGACATGCAAGCATTTTGAGAAAAGTTATAAAAGGTTTTAAAAAGCATCTTATCTATATAGTTTTTTGTTTTTTTTTGAATGATACAATCAGCACAAGTTAGTATTTGAGTCAATTTTATTCAAAATGTAGTGGTTTTTATCAAAACAAAATCCTTGAATGTTCAACAGTGTTGTCTAGTAATGTTTACAGTTCATCATGTCCATAAACATTGTACTCCTTGAGCGATAAGGTCCCATCAGCATTGTGATCATTCTTTTGGAACACGTCTGCCACAACATCATCAAAATAGGATTCATCTTTCTGTGAATTTAATTTCTTTGCTTCCATTTTCAGGTATTCTTTAATCTGCAAATCCAAAATAACAATATATGTAAATAATTATAAAATTAATCAGGTTGACGAAAGGAAAAACCTGATACAACAGTATTACATATTTACCTCCTCTTTTGTCAGGGCCTTGTCGTCATCAGCATCAATTTCTTTGAAGGCTTCTATGCTGCGCGGTCCTCTGGTTATGAACAAAAGCTCCACCTCAAAGACCACTGTTGCATTTGGTGGTACAGGACCTATTCCACACAGAAAGGTGATTGTTAATGGCTTAAATTTGAAATGTAACTCTGCCTGATTAACATATTTGATTATTTTAATAATCAGGGGACAATGGAAGAGAAAACCAAAAACATTTTATATCGTTTCTTTCATCGCCACTTTCCAGCACCATTCTGATCCTGCTCATTTTCTGTACAATGTAGTGAGTGGCATTTAAACAGCAATTGGTGATTCTCTGACTCTGACAAAACATTTTAATACTTTTAAGAGGGATCAAAAATTGCTGTTATTTTATTTAGTGCTGTCCTGACAAGACAAAATGACTGAATTTATATAAAAATTGCTCAACTGTCAATTCAACTTAACTGTCCTGTCATGACCTGGATGATCCACGACTGTTTTCATGTTTTGTGATAGTTGTTTGTGAGTCATTTTATAATTGTAAAAAAGGTCACTGCAACTTTTTCTCACAATTAGTTTTTTTTCCCCCTCACAATTGTGAGTTTGCATTTCACAATTCTGACTTCTTTTTCTCAGATTTGCGAGATTTAAATTCACAATTGCAAGTTATAAAGTCAGAATTGGGAGATATAAACTCGCGATACTGACTTTTTTTCTGGCAATTATGAATTTAGTAAGTGAGTTTATATTTCATAATTCAGACTTTTCTCAATTTTGTGAGTTTATATCTCATAATTCTGATTTTTCTCAATATTGTAAGTTTCTATCTCATATTTTTGACTTTTGTCAGTATTTTCAGTTTATATCTGATAATTTTGACTTTTCTCAATATTGTGAGTTTATCATAATTTTGACTTTTCTCAATATTGCGAGTTTATATCATAATTCTGACTTTATAACTCGCAATTGCAACTTTATATCACACAATTCTGAGGGAAAAAGTTAGAATTGTGAGATAAAAACTTGCAATTACCTTTTTTGTGTTCGTTCCACACTTATTAGTAATCCAAAGTATTCTAAAATATTCAGATTAAGTTACTAAACTTGAGTAATGTAACAAAATACGTTACAAATGACTTTTTAAAGCATGTATTTTATAATCTGTAGAGAAAGTAACCTACCCAGCCCTGAGTATTTGCTGCTTAATTATCATCTAAAATATGGTGTACTTAATTACTTGGTTGTTATTTTGTAGCAAATTAATGTAATTAACGTTCTGCATTTTTTACATTTTATAGTGCAATTTTTATATTTTATAGGCGGTGTGTTGCTGCTCTAGGCGTCTGAAGTTAAACACCCACCTTTTCCTTTCTCGCCATATGCCAGAGAAGGAGGAATTGTAACTTTTCTCTTCTCACCGGGACACATGTCGTTCAGCCCTATATCGAGACCCTTAATAACTTCTCCAACGCCTAACACAAACCAGTGTGGGTGACCCGTGTTTGTCGAACGGCTAGAAAAAGAAAACGAGCAGCTTAGGTTGGAAATAAAATGACTTTTATAACTTGTACAGTAACTATAACTTACTTTTTATAACCTTGACGAAGTTAAAATAACCTTTATTACATATTTAATACAGTAAGTTTGTGTAAAAACTTTACCTGCAGTAGAACTGAGATCCGTCTGTCGCCAGATATCCATCATAATGCGCATTCAGCATGTCTCCTCTCTTGGATTTCTGGCTGCAGTTTTCAGGCAGAAACGTAACCTCAATTTTAACATCGTGTTTTGATTCATTTGCACGAATTAATACGATGAAGAGATTGAGCGTTTGCAGATAAAAAATCAAACAAAAGTAAAACGTAGACCGCTGGGACATCTTGCACATCTGTCGGCGTGGCGTCGGAGGCCGGACAGCTGACGCGGCGGTACCGCCCAGTACTCAGATTTCTCAGTGTTAAATGTAGGGTTTTATCTGCTTTAGAATCGGAAGTAGTATATACAGGGAGTGCAGAATTATTAGGCAAGTTGTATTTTTGAGGATTAATTTTATTATTGAACAACAACCACGTTCTCAATGTACACAAAAAACTCATTAATATCAAAGCTGAATATTTTTGGAAGTTTTAGTTTTTAGTTTTTAGTTTTAGCTATTTTAGGGGGATATCTGTGTTTGCAGGTGACTATTACTGTGCATAATTATTAGGCACCTTAACAAAAAACAAATTTATACCCATTTCAATTATTTACTTTTACCAGTGAAACCAATATAACATCTCAACATTCACAAATATACATTTCTGACATTCAAAAACCAAACAAAAACAAATCAGTGACTAATATAGCCACCTTTCTTTGCAAGGACACTCAAAAGCCTGCCATCCATGGATTCTGTCAGTGTTTTGATCTGTTCACCATCAACATTGTGTGCAGCAGCAACCACAGCCTCCCAGACACTGTTCAGAGAGGTGTACTGTTTTCCCTCCTTGTAAATCGCACATTTGATGATGGACCACAGGTTCTCAATGGGGTTCAGATCAGGTGAACAAGGAGGCCATATCATTAGATTTTCTTCTTTTATACCCTTTCTTGCCAGCCACGCTGTGGAGTACTTGGACGTGTGTGATGGAGCATTGTCCTGCATGAAAATCATGTTTTTCTTGAAGGATGTAGACTTCTTCCTGTACCACTGCTTGAAGAAGGTGTCTTCCAGAAACTGGCAGTAGGACTGGGAGTTGAGCTTGACTCCATCCTCAACCCGAAAAGGCCCCACAAGCTCATCTTTGATGATACCAGCCCAAACCAGTACTCCACCTCCACCTTGCTGGCGTCTGAGTCGGACTGGAGCTCTCTGCCCTTTACCAATCCAGCCACGGGCCCATCCATCTGGCCCATCAAGACTCACTCTCATTTCATCAGTCCATAAAACCTTAGAAAAATCAGTCTTGAGATATTTCTTGGCCCAGTCTTGACGTTTCAGCTTGTGTGTCTTGTTCAGTGGTGGTCGACTTTCTGCCTTTCTTACCTTGGCCATGTCTCTGAGTATTGCACACCTTGTGCTTTTGGGCACTCCAGTGATGTTGCAGCTCTGAAATATGGCCAAACTGGTGGCAAGTGGCATCTTGGCAGCTGCACGCTTGACTTTTCTCAGTTCACGGGCAGTTATTTTGCGCCTTGGTTTTTCCACACGCTTCTTGCGACCCTGTTGACTATTTTGAATGAAACGCTTGATTGTTCGATGATCACGCTTCAGAAGCTTGGCTATTTTAAGACTTCTGCATCCCTCTGCAATATATCTCACTATTTTTGACTTTTCTGAGCCTGTCAAGCCCTTCTTTTGACCCATTTTGCCAAAGGAAAGGAAGTTGCCTAATAATTATGCACACCTGATATAGGGTGTTGATGTCATTAGACCACACCCCTTCTCATTACAGAGATGCACATCACCTAATATGCTTAATTGGTAGTAGGCTTTCCAGCCTATACAGCTTGGAGTAAGACAACATGCATAACGAGGATGATGTGGTCAAAATACTCATTTGCCTAATAATTCTGCACTCCCTGTACACTGTACACGAGTGTATATATAAATATATATCACAGCGAAAATGAACTAGGAATAATCATAAAATAGTTCAAGATGTGTTTTAGACAGAGCCTGTTGTAAAGCAGGCCACGTTTGTGTGTGAAAGACAATGAATGTTCCTTTAGTTTTTACTAAATATTACTTTATGGGTTTATTTTAACATGTTTTTTAACTAGTGCAAGAAACAGAAATGTTACGTTACTGATTCAGAAAAGTTATCCTATTAAATATCACCTGATGAAACTGAAAAAGAACCTGCTTTCTATGAAAACAAATTTAGTTTTGTAACCATACTACTGAAGACATGAAGCTGTTACTCAATAATCAAGTTTCATACATTAAGTAGCATTCGTTTATGAAATACAGACAAACATTTATGGTGCTGAAAACATGCTTTATTAAATCAGTAATTCATAAAACTCAAGGAGGCTGAATATATGGGTAACACTACATAAATTAGTACTAATAAATCAATGTGCAGGGTATTACATTAATGTATTTATCTTTTCTTTGCACAGCACATGAAGTCTCTGTGGTACATAGCTTGATGGATACCCTGGCTGCTGACAAAGTGAGATTCTAATGCTAACACACACACAAACACACAAAATATAACCTAGCAATCCTCCAAGAGTTGGCACAGCTTCTGCAAAGAAGCACTTGAACTGATTTTACAACTATTGGCCAGGTGATGTAACTTTAATAAAATCAAGGTTCAAACGGTCCTTTGCCAGAAACCGTGCACAAACATTATAATTAGCTCATTGTGCAGGCCGCTCGCACATTGAGCTTGTCATTAAAATGGCGGTATGACTTCGTCAGCCTGAACACAAGGCCCAGTTGTCCTGCTTACATGAGGGAAATGCAAACAGGACTCAAGGCCTTATGTTCAAGTCATAATTTCTTGTGTACTGCATTACTGCACAAATGTACAGTGCATAACTTTGTCTCTTTGATTTTAGTAAACTTCAACAGGGAGCCTCTCTACCTGTTGAGGCAATCTTAAGACTTCAACTTCTTGTTGAGGCACATAGTTTTGTTTCGTTTCAGGTTTTACAGGGTATTCGTTCCATGTGAAACTTTCTCCTGTTAAACATTTAGTTCCATTTGTTAATATTGTCATAAATAACAATGCATACATTTTCCATAACCGGTAAATTCGGCTATATACATTATGTACATGTCACAAAATGGTGCAGAACTTCTGGTCATAATTATCCAATATGGCACATTTTATAACAGCTTTAGACTTTAGTCTAGTTTGGCATAAATTAATGTCAAGTTTGGTATAAAAATAGTTCATATTTACAAGAACAGAAATCCAGGTCTTTATCAAGAACGGAGTATTTTTTTTCTCATTCTATAAATAAAAAGGTTTTGAATGAGGGAAATGGGGTGAGGATTGGATTACTATTATATAATACTTGATATCATTCTTTTTAAAAATTTTTTTTTTTACATGGATCGAATCTTGACGTTGACAGTAGTGGTATCAGATCCAAACTCATTAACAAGTTTTAAGGTGTATGCACCAGCATCAGTCTCTTTCACTCCACTTATAACAAGAGTGGTAACATCCTGAGAAGAGTCAATCTGCAATCGTCCACTCTCCTCCTTGCTGGATAGGGTCTTCCCTGAATGTGACCATTCTATGCAAGGGGTTGGGTCTCCAGTGAAAGCACAGGCTACAGTCAGGACCTTCCCTGACTCAATACTGATATCTTTAGGGGCAGCCTCAATCTTTGGTGGTATACCTGGTTAAAAGACAAAACAATTTTTTTTATTATTATAATGGTGATATATATCTCTGTTGATATCTGTTTTGTTGCACTAAATGCTGTTTTTTTTTAAGCAAAGATGCATATATTTTCCATCTCACCTTTGCGGGAATGAGAAATGGCTTTGATGGATGACCCCTCAACATGCGAATGACTGGACATTGCCATCATACTGCTGGAGCTCATAGCCATCATTCTTTCAGAGGTCATAGAGGTCATGCTAGACGCTGACATGCTCTCAAATTTAACCTCAGACATGCTGGCACTGCTGAAGGATGTCTCTTGCATTTTTGAAACCACATGCTTGGCAGCATAACTGCCCTGCATGCTCGTAGCATCAGAGGCTTTCTCCACAATTATCATTTTGGCAGGTTCCTCAACCAGAGCTGTGAGAGTACAGTAAATAATTACCATGTCACTGAAGCACCTGATTTCATTAAAAAGGTACAACTGTCAATTCAAATGGAGTAACTGGGCATATTCAATGTAAATTATACTTGAACATTTTTGATGGCTATTATTATTTTGTTATTACTACAATAAAAAATATTTTAGTCGCACCACTTGTACATTGTGCCTTTAAGGAAATTCATTTGGTATGGCTAATCAAAGAACACAGATGTGTAATTATATAAAACAGTGTTATTTTTTGCATATATACATAAAATGAAACTTTGTGAAAGCATGGCTAATGGATGGTTAAGAATAACGGTTTGGTTATTTAAAGCCTTGGATATTCGTGCAGTTACATGTTATCACTATGTCAACTGCAAATGCAGCTATATTATTCAATTCGTTATCATATTCAGTAGGTGTCTAAAAATGCAAATCAAGCTAAGTAAAGAAAATATCTAAAGAACAGTTCTATCTCTAAAAGGGAATGGTTGGATTTTGTTAGCTTGATTAGTGAGCACTGTTTATTAATGCGTGAGATCTTTTTAGTCAGAGTTTTAATCAAGCGACATCATGAACATGTGGTTGGTTTGACCATGCATTTTATGTAATGGACAGGATGCTCATACTTGGTTACTGTAAAAGTGTTAATTTATTCTTAGGAATGGATCAAACACTTACTGAGGACATTCAGTGATGCTGTTGCAGAGCACTGTCCAAATTTGTTCTTAGCTGTTACTGTGTATTTCCCACTGTTTTCCATGGTAGCGTTGTGAATCTCAAGTGTGTACACATTCTTAGAGCGGCTCAATTTCATGTTTGATGTTATAGATATCTGCAATGATGTAAGGAAATGTAAACAAAGTTAATAGACTGCTATGAGTGAAACACAAATAAATTGTTTTTGTTTCCTCCCCCCAAATATAATGACAAGCTACTCACTACTGCATTATCCTTGAGCCATTCGATTTCAGGAGAAGGTTCACCAGTGATTTCGCACGTGAATGTGACATTTTGTCCCTCGTTAACATTCTGGGAGCGTGGTTGCACGACGAAACTTGGTGCATCTGAACGAATTTCACTGATGGTCATATCAAACTGGCACTTAACCACGCCATGTTCAGTTTTGGCCTCACATGTGAGAATTCCCTGGTCATGGTAGCTGATGGTTTTAATTGTCAGGGTGTGATCATTGCCAGACACACCATATCTGTAATTTTCTGAATTTGATAGCTCAGCTCCATTCAGGATCCATTTCACATCAGAGGCTTCAGGGATGTTTGCTCGTAGTGTGACAGTCTGACCTTGATTTATTGTTATTTGGGTTTTTGATGCTTTAATTTCTGTGAAGGACTGCACCTCCTCATAGGCAATCTCCTTTTTCACTATTTGTTCTGTCAACTCTGCTTTTCTTTCCATGGCAACTGCTCTTGTTCGTGCTGTATCAGAAAGAGTAGGTAATTTTTTTTTTGGTTAAGTACATGCAAAATTACACAAAATTATTCTTACTAAAACAACATTATATGCGTATTTTGCGACCTAAATTGTGCAATACCTTGAACTGTAACAGTGCAGTTTGTAGTAACAGATCCAGCACTGTTTTTGGCTGTACATGTGTATACTCCACTATCAGAGACATCAGCTTCATAGATTTCAAGATGTGCTGAACCATGTTCTTCAAAGATTTCATATTTTCCACCTTGGGTGAGATTCTGGGAGAAAATGTATTAATTATTCAAATTAATTAGTAAATCCATCCAATCTACTATATTAATTCTTTTTTTTTAAATAATATAATAATAATAAACCTTTCATACCTTTCCATCCTTCATCCAGAATATTGTTGGTTTAGGCTCACCAGAAAGTTTCACCGTCAGCTTTATAATAGTATCTGCAGAGGCTGAGATGTCTTGTAGTTCTGCTGAAAAGGTTGGCTTTGATGTTTTTTCTTTTGGAGTAGGGGATTTTACCATGGGTGGAGACTTAACTCTTGGTGGAGATTTAATTGGTTCGGGTGATTTAATTCTCTGTGGAGACCTAATTCCAAATGGTGACTTTATACGGGGAGACTCTGGAGACTTTACTCTTGGGGGTGAAGCAACAACTTTCTGTACAGGTGTTGGTTTACGAATAGTTAGACTGAACTGTGCCTCTTGTTTACCTTCAGAGTTCTCTGCCACTACAGTGTAATTACCTCCATCAGACATTTCTACTTGGGTTATCTCAAAGGTAGATTTATATTCAGTTGAGGTAACATGGCGACGATGAGATGACACAATTACTTGTCCCTCTTGCATCCATGTTACAGAGGGTGCAGGATCACCATCAACATCACATGTGAATTTGACAGATTCTCCCTCTGATACTGTGAGTGACTGTGGTTTAGTCAGAATTGCAGCTGGAAGAGTTGGTTTCTTTTCTTCAACCACTTCTTCCACTACTGTTGTCACTTCTGTAGCTTCAATTTTGGTCTCAGACAATTTCTCAACCACAACTTCCTCCACTGCAGTCACTTCCATAGCTTCAAGTTTGATCTCAGATGTTACTTGCTCCTCTTGAATAACAGTCTGAATTGTCTCTTCTATCCTGTCTGTTTTAGTTTCGGATACTTCCACTTGTGATTCTGAGACAGTTGCTGCTTTTATAGAAGAAACATGATAAACATCTGTTTTTGTCATCTCAGGGACGAAGGGGGTCGGTGGCTCCTCATCTTTGCGTTGTGAGGCATATGCGGAAAATCCACCCCCAGCAACATCAAGAGTGGCATAGTCAGAAACTTCTCCCTTTGCATTTGTACAGACGACACGGTATGTACCACTGTCCTCTTCCTGGCAGTCAATGATTTGAAGAGACAAAACACCACTCATGTTAAACATACGGTATTTTCTGCTTTCTTCAATCTGCTGTCCATTGTGGTACCATTTAATCTGTGCTTCTGGCTTAGATTGGACATTCAATGTAAATTTGGTGTTTTGACCAATTGGCACACGGTGAGAGCGCATTCTTACAGTCACCCTGGGAGCATGGTCAAGAGTAAAAGGCTGCTGAGTCACAATTTCAAACTTCCTCTCGGTTTTCAAGGCTTTCTTTCTTGACTCATACCTTGACATATAATCAATTTTTGTTGACAAGTCTACTGTAGTGGCTGCTTTCTCAGTAGAATCAAGGCTGGGGGAACGTGGGTGTGTCTTTTCAGGTGAAGCCATTCTAACTACTTCTTTTTCTGCCACAGTTGCAGAAGGTTTCTTACGATGAGTTACTGTAGAATAGCCAGAAGAGAATGATGTTGTAGGTATATCAGTTGTGGTTGCTGCCTCAGTTACTGTTGACACAGATACTCTTGATTTTTCCTTTCTTTTGACCTTTGTTTTCTCTTCAAATTCAATATGTTGCAGTTGGCTCTTGTAGGAAGTTAATCTCGTTGTGGTAGACACTGACCTAAGGAGTTCCTGGTCTTCTTTTTCCTCATATAATCTTTGCTTTTGCCTAGGAGGTCTGTATGTTGCCTTATCATGACGCTGACGCAAGTCGATATAGCTTGGACCAGCCTCATATTTAGATGGAATACGATATGAGTCATATGTTGGAACCTCCTCCTCTTCCTCCTCATCATATGTAGCTCTCTTAGGTGATGGATGGCGCAGTGCAGAGAGTTCAAAGCGTACAGGGCTCAGACTTGGTGGAGAAGCAGAATAGCCTAATTGGAGTTCATCCTCAAGTTTAAGTCTTTCTTCCTCTGTCGTCTTCATTGAGAGGTATTCTTTTACAGGCAGAAGCAGTTCCTCATCAGAAAGATCACCAAGAGAACGTCTCCTGATTCTGTAGTAAGCCTCCATTTCTGGAGAAGGTGTGCGATGTCTTGCTGGTCTTACAGTCTCAAGGTCATCTTGTGAAACAGGAATATGCCATCTTGGCTTGTATTTGTCTTTAATTGCGAGAGGTATTTCATAGAACTGGTCCCACCTTGACAGGCGGATACGCTTAAGTCTTTTCTGGGGGAACTTTTCCATTGGCTCTGGGAACTCATATTGATCTCTGAGTTTCTTGTACCACTTCATATCAGAGAATGGCACAAAGTGTTTGATTTCCATGTCCTCCTCAAGGGCAGTAGGACCAACAACGCGAGGAGGAGGAATAACATATGGCATTCTCAACCTCTTTTCTTCTGCTCTCTTCTTTTTCTCTTCTTTCTCTTTGGCTTCATCAGCTTCGCTCTTGACTTTCTTGGTACTGATTGCTGGCTTGTACATGGTTGCAGCTTCTCTTAGCGCTTGCTGTGCGACTGGGGTAAGTGGGGTAACGTCTGCACCTGCTAGTATCTGAGTTAATCTTACTTTCTTGTCCATCTCTTGCTGATCAAGATCGTGTTTTTTCTTCTTTTCTTCCTCACTCCCCTCCTTCTTGATGTGTGTCACACGTTCAACCTTGAGTGTAGCTTGACAACTTGCAGACCCAGCTGAGTTAGTTGCAATTACTCTGTATGTGCCAGAATCCTCTGGAAGAGTATCTCTTACATGTAAGACATAGTAATCTAAGCCTTCATGCACAACCTCAATTTGTGGACCAAATGCCAAAGGCATGCCATCTTTCTCCCATTTCAGTGAAGGATGTCCTGACACTCGCATCTCAAAACGTGCACTCTGGCCTTCTCTGCATTCCAAATTAGCAAGAAGACGTTTGAACATAGGTCTCAGGGTATTATCAGCAGGAGCAGGACGAGGGACCACTGTGAGACGAGCCTTGCAACTGTCATCACCAAATCGGTTCCGTGCTACAACAGTGTATTCAGCATCATCATCTAGGTCAAGATTGTTAATCACTAATTGATACAGGCCCTTGTCACTAATAAAAGTGTATTTCTTGTCATCATCTCCTGGCATAATCTTTTGACCCGTTTTCAACCACATTACACGAGGTTCAGGATGCACTGTGATTGTGACACCAAATCGCACATTCTCTCCAATGTAAGCAGTGCGGTTGCAAATTGGTAAAGTAAATTCAGGAGGTCTTTGGAGAAGTCTTGCTGTGTCAACTCTGCGTTTTACTTTCTTTACCACACGTGCAGTAAAGAACTCACGATAGGATCTTACCCCTTTGACAAAGAGCTCAGCATAGGCACTGTCCTCACCATACTCATTGACAACTTTACATCTGTATGTTCCATCATCAGTTCTGTTGATTCCCTTGATAGTTATGGTAGCAAGCCCATCTTCATAAGTAATTTCATATCTAGCACCTTCTTCTAGTTGTCTTACTCCACAGTACCATGTTACTTCGGTACTGCTGTCGTAATTGTCGATGTTGCAAATAAACTTGATATCATCACCTTCATCAGCAACACTGTGTTTAATTTGTCCTGCAACTGGTCCATGTTCAAATGGTGCAATCTTCACTTTAGAGACTGTTACTCCTCGCTGACTTCTGATAGCACCACCACTGGCAATACGAGCAGAAGAAACAACAGTGTTCCATTCTTTCTTCACCATGGCTTGGTAGTATCTCTTATGGCGTGTAATCTTGATGGACCTAGTGCTTAGCTGCTCTGAGTTCATCACCAGCCAAGGATGATTCAAAGCCTCAGTAGCGGTCATACGATGTTTGCGCTCTTTGGTAAGTAGGCGGTCCACAAAGTCTAATGCCTCAACACTGACATGCTTGAAGGCTTCATCATCAAAACTGTACTCAGCATTGCAAATGCTCTCAATTATTTGCTGATTGGTTTCAGCGGCGAATGGATTAAGTCCACTAAGAAGAACATAAACAAGGACACCAACAGACCACATATCTGTCACAGTGCTAACCATCTCATTTTGATGAATTTCTGGTGCTGCAAACTCAGCTGTTGTATACTGAATCTTAATTTGGTCTCCAGGTGTAAGGTGTCTTGATTGTCCAAGCTCAATGATCTTGACATTATTTCCCTTTCTTGTGGTGTACACTATATTTTCAGGCCTGATATCAAAGTGACCATAACTCTTGCTGTGAAGGAATTCAAGAGCTTCACACACTTGTCTGATATAGTTAACAATTTCACACTCACTGAGTTCAAAGTTGGCGGTACCAAGGCGCTCAAATATGTCCACACCAGAGATGAACTCATAAATCATGACTAGCTCTTCAGGGCTGTCAAATGACTCATGCAGTAACAGGAAGTTCTTGTGGCGTGCCACATTCAGTGTTGCAATTTCTTTTTTTACTAGTGCCTGATCTGCACCTCTAACTTTAATAAATTTGGCCATGTAAGTTTTCTCAGAGCTGGTCTCAATACACCGGTGAACAATACCAAACTGTCCGCGGCCAAGCTCTTCAGCAATCATGTACTTGGTATGAACATTCTTAGTCTCTGAATGAGGAGCTTTGCTTTTGGAAACTGGCCTGGTGTCATCAACTTCTTCGTCATAGTTAAGAACTCTTGATTTGTCTTCTTTTGTCACAACAGGTCCACTTCCCTCGGACGGTGCACTCTGACCAAATTTATTTTCAGCTATGACTCGGAATTGATAGCTTGTCTTTCCAAACAGATTGACAACAGTGTAGTGGGTGTCACGAGACTGGCCAACACGAATCCACCTTTCTGCTGTGGTTGCGCACTTCTCTATGATATAGTTTGTGACTTTACTTCCACCATCACTGGCAGGTGCTACCCAGTGGAGTGTTACAGAATCTCTCGAAACATCACTGGCTTTGATGCCACGTGGTGGATCAGGCACATCTGCCACATCAAGCTCAACTGTTTGCTGGTCAATTCCAAATCTATTTTTGGCACAGACAATATAGAAACCAGCATCATTCCTTTCTACTCCATTCAAAAATACAAGAGATGTGAAGGATCGTGTGACAATGACTTGATAGTGTCCATCATTATCAAGAAGGTCCTGTCCTTTCTGCCAAGTGATTACTGGATCTGGTTTTCCACTGAATGGAATCTTGATGTTCACTATTTCACCACGAAGGGCAGGGATAGCCTCCTTTCCTTGTAGATTCTTAGGTAGATGAATCTTAGCAGGGACTGAAAAAACAGAAACATTTTAATCCATCATTTTGAAATAGTTTGCATAGCCAAGTAAAGTACAGTATATAAAACTTTGGAAGCTTACCTTCAACATCTAGAGAAACAGTAGCAGAAATCGATCCGCCCTGGTTTGTTGCTCTGATTTGATATACAGTTGAGTCTTCTGCATCACAATCAGCAATAACAAGCTGATGGTAGCCTCCCTTGAATTCTTGGATCTTGATTTTGGTGCCATCAGCTTGAATTTCCTTTCCACGCTTGAACCATTTTATTACAGGCTTGGGCTGTCCTGTTATCTTGCAGACAAATGTTGCATTGCTCTTGAATTTTACACTCATGTTTCTGAGGTCTTCCTTGAAGGCAGGAGCACGCACATCAACATCAATCTTTGGTATGGCAGGGTCAGATACTTCACTGTATTCACTTTCTCCACCAATGTTTTCACATTTCACACGGAATTCATACTCTACTCCTTCTGTCAGGCCCTTGACACAATAAACAGTCTGGTGGATTTCATCTGTTGTAACTGCAGCCCATTCACCCTTCTTCTTTTCTCGCTTTTCAAGACAGTAGTTTTTAATTTTAGAGCCTCCATCACTAAGAGGTGGCTTCCAAGACACAACACAGGAGTTTTTGGTAATTCCAGACACAACTGGTTTTAATGGAGCTCCTGGCCTCTCTGCAAAACATACATTTTGATTTAAATAACAACACTAAATAATAACAACAAAATTGAGGTTACTTCTTTAATCAAATTTCTTCATAACTTACCTAGCTGACTCTTGATGAGGATAGCAGAAGGAGTCTCCAGTGATTCACTATTGCCATAACGATTTTGTGCTGAAACACGGAAGAAGTATCCCTCATTTTCAACAAGATTAGGAATTCTGCATGAAGTGCCTGTGATGGATGATGATACAAGATCCCACTCTGCTCCTTCCTTGTCTTCACGCTTTTCTACAATATAATTTGTGATCATAGATCCTCCATCATCTTTGGGTGCTTTCCAGCTAATAATCACAGAATTCTTCAACAGCGCATCAAGAACAAGAGGACCTTCTGGCATAGCAGGTTTATCTGAAAAGACCCACAGACAAAATGTTAACTTCTCTTATTTCCACTACTAACTACAAAACCTTTAGGAGAATTAGGAGACAAATTATGAAGCAAATACCTAAGATTTCAACTTGAGTTACAGTATCTGCAGACCCGAAATGGTTGTTGATCCTGATTCTGTATTTTCCTCCGTTTACTCTGCGCTGTACATTCTTGAGAATCAAATGAGTGTAATGCTCTGTATTTTCAATGATCACATTCTCAGAGGGCTCTAAAGCCTTTGCTCCATAAAGCCACATGATTTTAGGCTGAGGTCGGCCAATGTAAACAACATGTATGCGCACTGTGCTACCACATGTTGCAAAGAATTTGTCTTTTAGTGGCACTGGGAACTGTGGTGCTGCTTCAAGGACCAGAGTTCCACTGGTCTCACAGTCACCTGCTTCATTCACAGCCTTGCATGTGTACAGACCCTCATCTTCCTGTTGATCTGTTGAAATGGTCAATGTATGGTTGCGACCATCAGAGGTTGCTGCATATTTACGACCTTCTTTGATTTCCTTTCCGCCTTTGTACCATTTAATTTCTGGAACAGGTCTTCCAATAATCTGACATTTGAGAGTTGCAGTTTGACCAAGTTTGGCAGTGACTTCATCCATCTCTTTTCTAAGAGCTGGTTTACTTCCAACTGAAGAAAAAAACAAAACAAAAAAAACCAGTAAGAACAGCTATAATGAAATTTATTCAAACACCCCAGAAAATGCATAGGGATAAATATTGAATATTATTATTTTATTAACAAATCACAATACACACAACAATCCTTCTAATTATTTCAAACTGTGCTTACCACCGAGTTTAGTTTTGATGGCAGTTGCTGTTCTGCGTGGTCTGCTGATTCCGGTTTCATTTTCAGCAAATACTCTGAATTCATATTCAGTTGCCTCTTGTAGACCACCCTGTGTGTACTTTTTGTCCTTTGTGCGCTCCTTATTGCATTTCTTCCAAGCAGTCTCTCCAGACTTTCGGTACTCAATCCAGTAGCCAAGAACTGGTTTTCCACCATCACATGCTGGAGTCTCCCATTTAATTGTAATGTAGTCTTTGGTTACAGTCATAGTGTCAATTTCTCCTGGCTGGCTCGGTTTATCTAAATAAATAAAGAGTGTAATAAAATATTTTCCATAAATCAAGGCAACAATTTTGAATCAATTACTTAATAAACAGAGGACATATTATGAAGACAAATTAAGAATGAGGTCATACCAAATGGATCTTTGCATATTACTGAATCTGATGCAGGCCCTGGTTCACTCTCTCCAATGTCATTCACAGCAATTACACGGAACTGATACTCAGCTTCAGTAGTGAGCTGACTAAGAGTATACATTGTTGAGGTAATCTTTGTCTCATGACGGATCCACTTATCAGACGACACTTCTTTGTACTCAATGAAGTAACCAGTAATGCGAGATCCACCATCATCCTTAGGCTTAGTCCAAGCCAAAGAAGCAGAACTCTTAGTAACATCCATGATTTCTGGTGGATTGCCTGAAGCCTCTGGGACACCTAAGATATTAATAACAGAAAACATAAGAAAATCTTTTTTTTGTTTAATAACAAACATGCAATGGCTAGAAATGAGACAAATGACAAGCACTTACAAATGGGAGTCTTTGGTACAACAGTTCCCTCTGATTTGAGGGAGCTGCTGATTCCAAACTGGTTCTCTGCTGTCACCTTGAAGTGGTATTCAACATTTTCTTCTAATCCTTTAACCACAAGGGACGTGTCAACCACCCGTGAGTCAACAGTGTACCAAGCTGCTTTTGTTGCTTCACGTCTCTCCAGAATGTAGCCAACAATTTCAGAACCACCGTCTTCTGTCGGTGGTTTCCAGCTAACTCTTACAGAATGTGCTTGTATATCATCAAATGCAAGAGGGCCTTCAGGAGCAGATGGGCGGCCAATAACCTTTACTTTGATAGGAAGCATCTTTTTGCCACACTTATTTTCCAGATGTAGATAATAAATGCCAGAATCAGGCCTTTCAGCCTGTTTGATTACAAGCTCAGATACATCTTCATTAGAGGCAATCATTGCACGGTTGGTCACCTCTGATCCATCCTTGGTCCATTTGCTGGTAGGAGTAGGTTTACCTTTGATGGGCACTGAAAGTCTGATTACTCCTCCAAATCTGACTACAAGGACATCTTTGTATTTTGCTTCAAGATCATAACTTGGAGGATCTGAAACACAGAACATTTCAAGTGATTAAATTATTCAATAAATGTAACACTTGACAGATATAGGTAAAAAGAATTAATGACAGGGTCATGAGATCTTACCAAGCATCTCTGTTATAGACACAACTCCAGGAACTTCAGATGGTTCCCCTGGACCACCAGAATTACAAGCCATGACACGGAATTTGAATTCCTCTCCTTGTGGCATTTGTGTCAAAGTATATTCACAGATCAGTGAAGGTGTAGTGTTGCACTTTATCCAAGTTACTGAACCAACTTTTTGCATCTCAATTAGATAGCCTGTAACCTTAGCACCACCCTCCTCATCTGGAGGACTCCAGGCCAAAGACACAGAAGATTTTGTGGTATCTGTGACTCGTGGGTTTTGAGGTGATCCAGGTGGATCTATAGGGGTGATGCAATAGTTTAATAAGTGATAATAAATTAATGCACCACAATTGTACAGTATTTTAGTAAAAAACAAAAAAACAAAAACAAAAAAAAACAACAACAAAATTTTGCTCACCAACTGGATCATTTGCTACTGCTGGTTTAGAAAGAAGACTAGGTTTGCCAACACCACGAGCATTGATGGCTGTTACTCTGTGCTCATATTCCAGGCCTTCAATTAAACCAGTGGATCTATATCTTGTCATTGTTACTGGATTTTTGTTAGCACGGATCCACCTGTCAGATCTGACCTCCTTGCGTTCAATAATGTAGCCAGAAACCTCTAAGCCTCCATCCTCATCTGGTGGCTCCCATGCAACAGTCATGCCGTCGCGTGATACATCAAAGACAATGGGTCTTCCAGGCGGTCCGGGAATAGCTGTAAAAATAATTAAATATTGCAATCATGTGGGTCTAATATATAACATATATATATATATATATATATATATATATATATATATATATATATATATATAAATGCATATGCTATTTTTTAAAAACATGTTTTTCTTACATTTGGAGCTCTTGCACATTACAACTTCTGACTGTAAGTACTCCCCAGTGCCATAACGATTGGTTGCTGCAACCCGGAACACATATTCATCGCCCTCTGTCAATCTGACAAATTTGAATGTTGGTCTGCTAACAGATTCTGAAACAGGTACCCATCCTGGGCGATGAGCATCACGTTGTTCAACCACATAGTTGCTAATTGGTGCGCCACCATCTCTCATAGGTGGATCCCAACTTATTGTGACTGATGTTGCATCAATTTCATCAAGTCTAATGGGTCCTTGGGGCTCATCAGGTTTAGCTAAAGAGAGAAGAGGGTTATTAATTATATATTCAATCATTTTAAAATATTCATGTATTTGTCAGTTCATCAGGCAGCTCAAGGTACTTACAAAGAATGATGACTTTGATGTTTTCAGTAATTACTCCTGTTATGTTTTTCACCTCTAGAGTATACATTCCACTGTCATCAATGGTGGTGTCAAGAATAGTTAATTTAGAGAATTTTCCAGTTGACTTCAACTTCACACGCTCCACAATCTTTATCCTATTGTCATTGAAAAACCAAGAGCAAACTGGTGGTGGTCTTCCTATGATTGGCAAGTCAAGCTCAAGTGGTTTGCCTGCCAAAACACTGACCACCTTTTGTGGAATAGCTGATAGATCAACCTTGGGCATAACTGAAAGAGAATAAACAAACAAAAAAAGGCATAAATAATGAGACATAGACAAATAACAGAATTTATTGTTGTTATTATAATACATACCTCTTTGTTCTTGAACTGTCACAGCTGTCACAATTTCTTTTGGCTCACCAGGTCCTCTGCTATTGACAGCACGTACCCTGAAGAGGTACTGCTCATTTTCATTCAGTGACACGATTGTGAACTCAAAGTCTGTAAGTTTCAAAGTTGCCACTTTCATCCATTTGTCAGTACCAGCCTTGCAAGCCTCAACAATGTAGCCAGTGATTCTGCTGCCTCCATCATGTAAAGGTTTCTCCCATGCAAGTGAAACACTGGATTTGGTTACATCTACAACTTCAAGCTTGGCTGGTGGCAGTGGAACTTCACACACCAACACAACATCGCCTGTCTCACAAGGTTCACCAACACCATAGATATTCTCTGGTAACACTCTGAAATAATACAGCATTCCTTCTGTCAGACCAGTAATTTTGTATGATGTCTTGCTGCATTTGGATGTGACCGTTTTGTATGCTCTCATTGATGCCTCTCGTCTTTCAATGATGTAATTGTTGACAGGTGCTCCACCATCAACCTCAGGAACATCCCAAGTAATATGAGCAGCATCTTTTGTGAGCTCTTTCATCTTAATTGGACCAGGTGGACCAGGTGTATCTGAAAGAAAGAATCCACAAATATGCTGGTTAGACACCATTTCATGGTATGTCATTAAATGCACTATAAATAATGTACATGATGTAATATATAGAAAACATACCATAGATTTTCACAAGAATACTTGCATCCTTCTTCCCAGCTGAATTGGAAGCTTCGATTGTATATCTACCAGCATCATAGCGGTGTACCTTGTCTATGATAAGAGTTGTTGCAGTATTGGTCACTTCAATAAAGCCACGATTTTGGAGGTCCACACCAGGTTTGCTCCAGGTTAAAGTTGGGATTGGTCTACCAGTAACAGTAACATGTAAGCGCAGAGAACTTCCGGCTCTCAGACAAATTGTCTTTGTCAGTTCATCAGGCAGCTCAAGGTCAGGGATTTCTGGAATAAATAATAATAAAATAAATAATAAAAAACGAGAATTTATTACAGAATACATTGGAAATTACTTTTTTTCTTGCATTAGTATATATTTCAAACTTCAGTACCATACAAACATTTAGAAGTTGTTTGAACATACCAATTCTTTCTACAGGCTCAGTCTCTGCACAAGGATCACTGAAGTCACCCATTCCATTTATATTGACTGCTGCAACTCTGAAACAGTACTTTTTACCAGCAGAAAGGCCTGTAGCTGTGTGCTCTGTCAGCCTAAGATTCTTTTCATGCACTTTTATCCATTCCTCTGCACCAGTTTCTTGCATCTCAAGAACATAACCAATAACATCAGCACCACCATCTTCAAGTGGTCGTGTCCAAGCGAGACTAACACTCTCTTTGTGTGTGTCTGTAACCCGCGGAATTGAAGGTGGACCTGGAGTGCCTAAAATGGGGATTTAACATAATAAGATAAACATTTTCACTTGACTAATATACACATTTAAATGTTAAAATTATGTTGTTTCAGAATCATACCTGTTGGCACTCTACATACTGCATACATTGACAATTCACTAGGTTCACTATCTCCAGCTGCATTCATGGCTGTTATGCGGAACTGGTAAATGTTGCCTTCATGGAGACCAGTGACTTTGAAAGATGTGTCCTTGAGAATAGTATCTCTGTTAACCTTGATCCATCTAACACTCTTTCTTTCACGGTACTCAATCAAGTAGTTTGTGACCTCACTGCCACCATCACTCTCAGGCTTCAGCCACTCAATCGTTGCAAAGTCTTTTCCAACTGCAAGGATTTCTGGGGCTCCAGGGGGTGATGGGACAGCTGTAATTGGAAATGAAGGTGAAAAATTGTAATTGTAACATGCAAAATCTCTCATCTATAGGTTTTTAATATTACTCAGGGTACTTACTGAATGTGTTTCTGGCAAAGATGGGGGTAGACTGTACAACCACACCAGATCCATACTTGTTCACACCTCTCACACGGAACATATATTCATTGTTCTTGAAAAGTCTTTTAATTTCGTATGTTAGGGCTTTGCATTCAGCCTCCATGATAACCCAGTTAAGTCTATTGGTATCCCTTCTTTCAACAATGTAATGTGTGATTGGGTCTCCACCATCCTCCAGTGGCTCTTTCCAGGACACTGTGCATTTTTCCTCAGATACATTGCTGACTGTAATCTCCTGACAGGGACCAGGTGTATCTTGTAAAAGAAGAAAAATTATCGTATGAATGACATATTAATAAATATAACATTTAAAATTGAAGATCAGGTTTATGTTATGGCTGAATGTTTAGAACACCTACCAAGCACTTTAACATTGACCTCAGCGGTTTTTGTCCCACTAGCATTCTTAACTGTCAGAACATACTTCCCAGTGTCATCTCTGTCACAGAACTTGATGATTGCCAGAGCACGAGTACTAGAGTACTGGAGAGCATATTTTTCACAAAGTTCTAGCTCTTTTGTACCCTTAGCCCAGCTGACTTTTGGCTCTGGTTTTCCACCAACAGCAGCATCTAGCACTAAATCAGATCCAGCTCTGATTGTAACTGTGTCCACAAGGAGTTTGCTGTCCAGCTCTGCTTTTGGAGGAGCTAGAAAATAATTCAAGTGTCATTAGAATTTTGGTTTTTATTAAAACAACGTTAGTCTTATATGTATTACTACAGAACCATCTATGAGACATACTGTATTCTGCTTTGCAGGTCACTGGTCCTGTCGAAACTGATGGCAGGCTCAATACCATATTAGCATTTTTGGCAATGACACGGAATTCATATTCCTCTCCTTCTCCCAGTGCAGTGACAGTGAAATTTGTGTCAGTAACATTAGTGTAGTTACACTTAAGCCAGCGACCTTCTCCAGTGACAGTATATGGCTTTCGCTCAACAATGTAGCCTGTGATTGGGCTTCCACCATCATTTAGAGGCACAGACCATTTGATTGAGACTGTTGATCTTGATACATTTGTAACTTCTGGTTTTCCTGGAGGATCTATATATTTGTATAATCATAAAAACAGTCAGTATTGTTATATTTTCTGATCTAAACTGGTATTAATTACTTTTTGATGTTTATATACTTACCAACTGGATTTTGTGCCACAGCTCTCTTTGATGCTTCACTTGCTTTGCTGAGACCAGCGCTATTCATTGCATACACTCTGAACTGATATTCAAGACCCTCAACAAGGCCTTCCACCTTGTAGTAGCATTCAAAGCAGGGAATCTTGTTTTCTCTCACCCAGAGAATTGTATTACGCTCCTTCTTTTCAATCCAGTATCCAGTGACCTTGCTGCCACCATCATGGTACGGTTCCTCCCAGCGAATGCTCATGCTGTTAGCTGTTACAGAGAATACTTCTGGTCTTGTTGGAGGGCCTGAAGGAACTGTAAACAAGAATACAATAAAATAAAACATTTTATATTTCATACAGTACCACAAAACTGCTCATTTCTTATTAGCTATTACGTACCAAATGGATGCTCTGCAACAATCGTCTCAGATTCTGTTGGTTTGCTAACACCAAAACGGTTTTCAGCACAGATACGGAAAGTGTACTGCATGTATTTAGTTAGATGTGATACATGGAAAGAAGTTTGCTTTACACTTGAGTTAATAAGCTGCCAAGCAGTGGAGCCAGATTCACGCTTCTCGACAATGTAGTTTGTGATGTCTGTTCCACCATCATCCTCAGGTGGCTCCCATGATAGTACGCATGACTCTGATGTAATTGAGGAAATCTCAATAGGGCCCTCTGGAGGGCTTGGTCTGCCAATAACATTGACAGTGACACTGAAAGTCTTTGACCCAGTGACATTGTTAAGAGTTAGGAAATATCTGCCTCCATCACCCCTCATGCTGTCTTTAACTGTGAGAGTGGTCCTGTTTTTGCTAGTCTTGATTGACACCCTGTCAGTTTGTTTCAGCTTCATTTCCTCAAGCTTCCAGGAGACCTTTGGAGCAGGTCTTCCACTAATTGGAACATCAATCTCAAAAGATTCACCAATCCTGCTAATAATGAGTTGGTTGGTGATACCACTGAGGTCTGCGGTAGGTTCAATTCGTGGTTCTTTAATGATGACTGAGGAGAAAGCTTCCCTTGGCACACTGAACCCAGCATCGTTCTTTGCCTTGACACGGAATTCATACTCACTGTTCTCTTTAAGTCCTTCAATTTCAAGGCTTAGGTTTTTTGTTGTGCCACAAACAACCCATTTATCTGCATCTTTAGCCTTTGACTCGACACAATAGCCTGTTATACGACTTCCTCCATCATGTTCCGGCTTGAGCCAGGCCAGGGTTGCTGATGTGTCAGTTGTATCAATGACATCAACTCTCTTCGGTGCAGCAGGTTCAGCTGTGGCAATAACTGGGTCAGGCATTTCATATGCTTCACCAAGACCATATTGATTCTCTGCCATGACTTTGAAGAAATAAGGTACACCTTCCAGGAGATCAGAAATTCTCAGGCTTGTTTGAGTGGTCTTGGGTGCTGCCTCTGTCCATGTACGACGGCTTGCCTCACGTTTCTCAACAACGTAATGATGAACACGTGCACCGCCATCATTGGTAGGAGGTTCCCAAGCAATTGTTAGAGCTCCTCTTGAGACTTCCTTGATGGATAGAGCCCCTGGTACACCAGGTGTGTCTAATACTTTGACTGCAGTAGTGATAGATTTAGTGCCACTACTATTCTCAAGAGTAAGAGTGTATTTTCCAGTATCATTTCTAGTGCAATTTTCCAACGTCAAAGCTGTGAATGTCTCAGTGGTGGTGATGTCTGTCATAACACCAAGTTCTCCATCCACTTTTGTCCAGGAAGCTGCTGGTGCTGGCTTTCCCTTAAAGGCAATACGGATACACACACTTTCTCCACTTTTTACAATATGGGTCTGTTTGAAGGATGCATCTATTTCAATTTCTGGTGCCAAGAGCCTGTCTACTGCCTGTACAGGCTCAGATATTTCTTTGGCTTCGCCCTTTCCAACAGAATTGACTGCACAAATGCGGAACTTATACTCTGCAGTGGTTTCCAAACCAGTGGCAGTGTATTTTGTGACAACACAAAGATCCTCGTTGACTCTGTGCCATTCCTCTTCAGATCCCTTGCACATTTCAATAATGTAGCCATGGATTTCCATACCACCATCATAAGCAGGTCTGGTCCATTCCAAGCTGACAGATGTATTTGTAGTGTCGGTCACATTGACAATAGATGGGGCATCAGGTTCTTCTGTTGGCTCAGCACATTTAATTGGCATTGAAATGTTGCTTGGTGCTCCAATTCCAGCATCATTTACAGCATAAACACGGAATTCATACTCCACGTTCTCAGTGAGATGAGTCACTCTGTGTGCAGCCTCAACAATCGGTTTCCTTGTTAGGACTTTCAGCCAACGACCAGTCTTCTTTTCACGTCTTTCCACAATGTAATATTTTATTGGGTTTCCACCATCATGTGTTGGAGCAGCCCAGCTAATTGTGATACTCTCTCCATCAACATCTGTTGCATCTGGAGTTCCAGGAGAATCTGGAACAGCTGCAGGGATGAAAAAAAAAGAAATTACAGATTTTTTTTTGTTGTGTTGTACATAAAATTTGAGAAGAAAAACACATTTTGATATAAGCTTTTAATTATCTTACTGTATTGCATCTGTGCAATCACAGGAGCCGAGTCTAGTGGTCTGCTAGCACCAAACTTATTGACTGCAGAAACGCGGAACTGGTACTCGTTTGTTTTGATCAGTTTGGTGGCAGTGTATGTGCACGCCAAGCACTCATCTGTAACAAGTGACCATGAAATTTTAGAAGTTTCACGCTTCTCAACATTGTAATGAGTGATCTCAGAACAGCCATCATTCTCAGGTGGATTCCATGAAAGTGTTACTTTGCCCTCAGAGATATCTGAGAACATGACTGGACCAACAGGCTCACCAGGTGTATCTGAATGATAGAAATTATAGAAGCATAGGTTAAAGGTATGGATATCAAGACAGTCTAGTGATTAAACAATGGGATTAATAAATAAGATGGATAAGGAACAAATATTATTCATACCAAAGACTTCAACGTTCATTGATTCCTTTTTATTTCCTGAGGGATTTGTGGCTTCCACAGTATAAAGACCACGGTGACTACGGTCAGCATCTCTGATAAAGAGGGTACTTGATCCAGAAATTGTTGTGATATCAACCATTTTCTTGGTTAATTCAATATTATCTCTGAACCAGGTAACTTTTGGTGTTGGTCTTCCAGTGATAGTAACTTTGAGCCTGATGTTTTCTCCAGCTTTAATAGAGACTCCCTCAAAGTACTCCTGGCCAAACTCAATGTTTGGAGCAACTGAAAGATAAAAGATTTTGCACTTTTAAATATATGCAGAGCAGCATAAAATTGCATGTATTGTGACCACTGAACGATGAGAAACACAATATAAACTGCATGTACTTACAGCTCTCATCTCTGATTACGACATATCCAGAAGACTGAGACGGAGGGCTTACTGTGCCGATTGCATTTCTTGCTATGACTCTAAATTCATAGCGTTCACCGCAAGCAAGGCCAGTCACTGTAAATTCTGTGTCAGTCACATTTGAAAAATTGCTCTTCAACCACCGTCCTTTGCCCTGTCGTTTCTCCACATTATAGGCTACAATTTTGCTTCCACCATCACGCTTTGGTGCTTCCCATTTCAGTTTAACTGAATCACTTGTTACATCAATATAGTCAGGGGTACCAGGAGGATCTGAAGTTAAATACAGAAGTTATTTAGTATTTAGATACATGTCAATTCTGTGTGAAAAAAAAAATCTCCTAAGTTGAACTTACCAACTGGAGAAACAGCCATAATAGGTTTGCTGACATCACTCATGCGACTGTATCCAGCATCATTCTGGCTGTAGACTCTGAACTGGTATTCCAAGCCTTCAATAAGACCAAGAATCCTGTACTCCCTTTCTTTCACCAAAACTGTGTTGACTTTTTGCCACATTATGCTGTTCTTCTCCTTCTTTTCAACATGGAACCCAAGGACTGGACATCCTCCATCAAAGATTGGTTCATCCCACTGAATAGTCATTCCATCGTTTGTAACATTGTAAACCACTGGTATGCCTGGTGGGCCGGGTGGTCTGAACTCATGCTTGGCAATGACATTTTGTGAAACTAAAGGTTCACTAGCACCGTATCTATTTTCTGCACAGACTCTGAACTGATATTGAATTCCCTTGATCAAGTTAGGTATCTTAAACGATGTTGCAATTACACTTGAACAAGCCATTTTCCAGTCTGTCTGAGAGGTGTCACGTTTCTCAACAGTGTAGCAAGTGATTTCTCCTCCTCCATTATCATTTGGTTCATCCCAAGATATAGCTATACTTTCTGCTCTGACCTCATCCAAGCGAATAGGTCCAATAGGTTTAGAGGGTGGTCCAAGGGTAATGACATGTATGTGAAATGATTTTCGGAAGAATTTGTTGTCAAGAGTAAGTGTGTATTTGCCTCCATTCTCTTTCTCCACATTTTTTATCATAAGAGTGGCCTTGTTTTCAGTCTTCTTGAAGCGGACCTTTTCACTCTCCTTAAGTGGTAAGTTGTCCTTTAACCAAAGAATGGTTGGTCTAGGCTTACCCTTGTATGGCAATTCAATGTGTACATTGTGTCCCAAACGCACACTGATTTGTCCATCAGGATATTCCTCAAGGTTTGCTTCTGGTGGAATAATGTAATCCTTTACTTTAATTGGTCCAATTTCAACAAAGTCACTAGTACCCTTTTCATTCTTGGAACAAACTCTGAAAAACATTTCAGTGAGTTCCTTAAGTTTTGTAATTTCATGTTCACAGTGCTTGTTTGTGCCACCAGGAGCCCATTCTTCTTCACCTTGAAGTTTCTTTTCAATTATGTAGTCTGTAATAATGCTACCACCATCATAATCTGGTTTGCTCCACTGTAGTGTTACTGAAGTCTTTGTGGAGTCTTTCATAGAAAGGTCTTTGATTGGACCTGGGGTCTCAGTGGCTTTAACTGGCTCTGCTGTTTCACATGGATCTCCAACTCCATTCTCATTTTCTGCTAATACACGGAAGAAGAACAATGCCTTCTCAGAGAGTTCTTCAATTACACATGTGGTTTCTTTGCATTTACTTGTTACACAGGCATATGTACGCTTTGAAGAGTCTCTTTTCTCAACAACGTAATTGGTAATTTCAGCACCACCATCCAGTAGAGGGGGCTCCCAACAAAGAGTAACTTTTCCACGAGTGACGTCTTTCAGGATCAAATTCCTACAAGCAGCTGGAGTGTCCTGTACTTTAACAGACACAGTTAGTGACTTTGGTTCTCCCACACCATTTGATATATTAATGGTATATTTACCAGTGTCACTTCGAGTTACTTGTGTAATTATGAGACATGATGAAGTGTCTGTGTTGTGAATGTCATATGTAGGATCATTGTCAATGATCTGGTCTTCCTTTTTCCAAGAGACGCTTGGAGCAGGTCTGCCTTTAAGGGGAACCATGATCTCAACATCTTTACCAGCTTTAACAATGTAGTGTGTTCTCATTGCAACATCTGTATCAACCTGGGCTTCCTCTGCAAAATAGCAATTATAATGTTTTATGCGGTTGTTACAATCAGAAAACATTATTTTAAAATACATAAAGATATTCCAAACATTTCAACATGAATACATACCGAGAATGTCCTTGGCTTGTACTGGCTCTTCCATTTCTATTGGGTCTCCACGGCCAGCACAATTAAGAGCAGATACACGGAAGTAGTAGTCAATATCTGGTTTAAGATCTGAAGCAACATACTCAGTAGTTCTCACTTCTCCCTTATGGCTAATTACTGTCCATTCTCCTTCTTCACCAACTCTTTTTTCTACAACATAGCTAGTGATTTCACTGCCTCCATCATACTCTGGCTTTGACCATCCAAGTGTGATTGATGTTTTAGTTGAGTCAACCACCTTCAGCTTAGTTGGTTCATATGGTGGGTCTTGGAAGAAAAAAAATCTTGGTTAGAACTCTATATCAAGACAGTTTGACTCGAAATTAAATATAAATTTAGTAAAATTAACATTTTAGTAAAATTATACAGTAATACATACCAACTGGATCAGCAGCTTTGTAGAAGTCAGAAACATCCGTGTATGGACCTTCCCCAGCTTTATTGATTGCACATACACGATACTGATATTCATTTCCTTCTATGAGATGATGGACCTTTGCTTTTGTGTCACTAATGGGGTCCTTGTATACTTTTACCCAGCGCAGGCTCTTCTTGTCACGTCTCTCCAAATAGTATCCTGT
Organism: Opsariichthys bidens; assembly: GCA_037194245.1. Taxonomy (NCBI): domain Eukaryota; kingdom Metazoa; phylum Chordata; class Actinopteri; order Cypriniformes; family Xenocyprididae; genus Opsariichthys; species Opsariichthys bidens. Next base: position 9,146,771 of record CM074281.1, on the reverse strand, counting down.
AACCGTGCTACCACCATCCATACTAGGTTTATCCCAAATGATCTGCATTGATGTTCTGGTGATATCTGTTGCTTCAGGTGTAGAAGGCTGTCCAGGAGTAACTGGGGAAAAAAACATTGATTTATATACATTTGTTTTATATACATTATCTGGTTTACCAAAACTATATTATTTAGTTTAATAATTTTGATTTACTATTTCCCTACCGAATGCATTTTTGGCGATAACAGGATCAGACTCCAGAGGATCTCCAGCTCCAAATTTGTTAACACCTCTGACACGGAATACATATTCATTTCCTCTGGCCAACTTTTGGACAGTGACAGTACGTGCTTCCATTGCCTCAGAAACTGTACACCACACCACTCTACTTGTCTCTCGTTTTTCTACAATGTAATGAGTTACTTTGGCACCTCCTTCATCAGCCACTGGTTCCCATGCAATTGTTATCTTGTCAGCAGTGACTGCTTTGAATTCAATGTGTCCAGCTGGAGGTCCAGGTTTGTCTGTTTATATAATGGAAATATATTTTAATTTACAATTAGGAAATGGATAAGACTTTGAAATGACAAAAAATATGTATATACATATTTCGACACAAATGATTACCTACCTAAAATCTGTATTCTGATAGCAGCAGATGCTGTGCCAAACACATTCTTAATTTTGAGCTCATAGGTTCCAGTATTAAGACGAGTAGAATCTTTAATGAGGATGGCTGATGAGTCAGTTGTGTTTTCAATTGACATCTGTGCACTTGACACTAATTCCTTTTCGTCTTTAACCCATTCAATAGTTGGCAAGGGTTTAGCAGATATTCCCACTTTGATTTTGATTGATGAACCAGCTTTGTATTGCACAACATCCAAATACTCTGGGGGTAGGTCAATTACTGGAGCACCTAGAAATGGGGAAAAATGGAAAAGTGTGTGTAATAAAGAGCAAGACCCACTGTTGTGCATGGCAACATTAAATAAACAAGCAATGTAGAAGCAAAACACTTACCAGAAATATCAACACAAGTTACTGGTCCTGCAATTAGAGATGGGTTGCTAACTGAGCCAACTGCATTTTTGGTGAAAATCCTAAATTCATATGATTGATCCTGAGTCAAGCCTGACACAGTAAAATTAGTATCAATGACATTGGTAAAGTTTGCCTTTGTCCATCTGCCATTTGGAGCATCTCTTCGCTCAACCATGTAGCCAGTGATTTTACTTCCACCATCAAATGAAGGCTTCTGCCATACAAGGCTAACAGAATTTTTTGTAACCTCAGAAATTCTCACATTTGCTGGTGGTTCTAAAATAAAACAAGGACATGTTATTTGGCATTGAAATTCAAAGAAACTTGACATCTCATTTGCAGATTAATGTTTTGTATTAAGCTTACCACAGGCATCAATCGCTAGCACTTCTTCTGATGTCTTACTGAACTTTCCAGTACCAGCTGCATTTTCTGCAGCTACTTTGAATTCGTAAATCATTCCAGGACATATATTTGTCACTCTAATTTGAGTTGCAGGGATTGCTATTTTGTTCACTGTCTGCCAAAGGATGCTGCTTCTTTCTTTCATTTGGACGTGGTATCCAAACACTGGGCTTCCACCATCTACTACTGGGTCATTCCAGCAAACAGTCAGGCTTTCCCTTGATACATAGCTCAGCCATGGTGTTGATGGTGGACCAGGGATAGCTAAAACATACAACAAACCAGTAGAGGTTTAACAGAAATTTAGGCATAACCAGAAACAATTGCAAATGTACATTGTCCAAGTACTCACTGTATGGAAGCTTCACTGTAACTGACTGAGAATCAATGTGGTCACTGATGCCAAAGCGATTCTCAGCTTTAACCCTGAACTGGTATTCTTCTCCCTTTGTAAGTTTGGTGACTTTAATAGCACTTCTTGCAATTGTGGATGACACCTCTGACCAGGCTGGAGTACTTGTTTCACGTTTAAGAACAACATAGTTTGTGACAGGACTGCCACCATCATACAAAGGTGGGAGCCATTTGAGACACAAGCTTGTTTCTCCCACACCACTAACTTCAACTGGACCAACTGGAGGACCTGGTCTATCCAGGACCAGTATGTTTATAAACATCTTGGTTGTTCCGCTTGTGTTTGAGGCGACAATGTCATATCTTCCAGCATCACTTGCAATACTTTCCTTGAGGTTGATATTAAGACTTTCAGGGGTTACTTCAAAGCTGAATCTCTTGCCACACTTAACTGGAGCATTGCCTCTTGCCATTGTGACCTTTGGCATTGGTTTGCCAGTGAGGGGAAGCTCAAATTTAAGATTTGATCCTGCTCTGACATATACAGTGTTATGTGGGAAGTTCTTCATATCAAACTCAGGGGCATCTGTTAAGAACAATGAAAGAAAATGAAGTACAAGATCAAATATTAAAATCTAATATATTAAACATGAAATAAATTAAATGAATTAAGACTCACCCAATTGATCTTTAACAACCACAGGGATTATCATTTCTTTTGGTTCACTAAGTCCAGCGTGGTTCTCAGCACGAACTCTGAAGAAGTATTCTGCATTTTCCCTCAGGCCCTTAATTATGTGGGTGTTGGCTTTAACATTGGCACATTTAACCCACTTCTGTTGGCCTTTTTCAAGGGCATCAATGAGGTAGCTAGTAATTCGGCTTCCACCATCATGCTCTGGTTTTGACCATGCAATGGTGACGCTACTCTTTGTTACTTCGGTAACACCAAGTCTAGCAGGTGGACTTGGTTTTTCTGTTGGTGCAAAGTTGAAATCATATTTCAAACACAGAAAGAAAACATATATTATTATTTTCTAATTTTCAGAAAAATAAATCTGGTAACGATTTTTACCTGTGATCTTGGTTCCATCTTTAGTTTCAGTTGGTACTCCTGTCCCAAACTCGTTTTCTCCAGTAACTCTAAAGTAGTAGATTGCACCTTCTTGCAAGTCTTCAACCTTGTATGTTAGGCTGTGACAGTTGCTTGTTACACATACCCAGGCCTTTTTGCTTGCTTCACGTTTCTCAACATGATAAGCCTTAACAGCATCTCCTCCGTCATTCTCTGGAGGTGCCCAAGTAACTGTAGCAGAATCTTTTGTGACTTCTGTAACTTTCACAGTAGTTGGTGGCCCTGGGGTATCAAGGACTTTGACTACCATTGGCAAAGATGCAGTTCCAACACCATTGTCCAAAGTAACAATGTATTGTCCAGAATCATTTCTAGTTGCTTTCTCAATGGTAATGGATGTGTATGTTTCCGTTGTTTCTATGGTTGCCCTAGCTTTGAGGTCAATTTCTTCTTTGTTCCATGTAATTGTAGGAACTGGCTTTCCTTTAAATGGTGCTGTCAAAGTAAATGAATTACCATGCTTGACAATTAAAGTCTTTCGCATCTCAATGTCAACATCAAATACAGGTTCTTCCTTTCTCTCAGTTGCTGATTGTGGCTCAGTGACAGCTGACCGCTCACTGACACCAACTTTGTTGATTGATTTAACAGCAAATACATACTCTCCATCAGTTGTAAGACCAGAAATGGTGAATTCATTGCTCTTTGTCATCTGAATTGCCACAATCCATTCCTCATCCTCAGATTTCTTATATTCTACAGTGTATCCTAGGATCTGTGCACCACCATCAGATAATGGCTTTTTCCAGGCAATAGTAATAGAATTCTTGGTATGATCCAAAATCCTTGGTTTAGTTGGTGGGAATGGCACCAAAAGATCATCCTCTGCTCTTGCTGAAGGAGATGGGTCACTAGCTGGACTTAAACCTGCCGCATTTTCAGCATACACTCTAAATTCATATTCACATCCTCTTCTTACTTTTGTTATCACAGCTGTTAGGTCTGTCACAAGCTCCCTGTTCACACGAACCCAAAGAAGACCAGATTTATCTCGCCTTTCAATTATATATCCAAGGATCTCACTTCCTCCATCAGATGCAGGCTTTGTCCAAGTTAGATTCATTTCCTCACTGGTCACACTTGTAATTTCAACATTTGTTGGGGCTGCTGGGATAGTGTATGGATCAGTGACCTTGACAATTTCACTTTCAAGGGCTTCGCCAAGTCCAAACTTGTTGACAGCTAATACTCTGAATATGTACTCATTTCCTTTCAGGAGCTTAGTGACCTTAAATGTTGAGGTTTTGACCTCTCCATGGACAAGTGTCCAAGCCAATCGGCTGGTCTCTCGTTTATGAACAACATAATGTGTTATTTCAGAGCCACCAATTTCTTGTGGTGGTCCCCATGACAATGTGCACTCCTCTGCTGTGAGACCCGTAACTGACAGTGGTCCTGCTGAAGGTCCTGGTTTATCAAGAATCACACAGTTTACTGGTGTTGTGACACTTCCTGCAACATTCTGTAATGTCAAAGCATACTGCCCAGAATCACTCCTTTTGCAGTCTTTAATTACTATCATAGTACTTGTATCTGTTCCAGTTATCTGAATTCTTGCCTTGTGTTCAATTTCATGTCCATCCTTTGACCAAGTTGCAACTGGAAGAGGACGCCCTGCAATGTCAGCATTAATCTTCAGGGTTTCCCCAGCTTTTACTAGCACAACATCTCTGAACTTGACATCCATCATAATGCGTGGTGGATCTACATTATCTTTAACTGTGATAGGACCAGTGTTGTAGGATGGCTCACTGAATAATCCAGCAGCATTCTTTGCAATAACACGGAAATCATATTGCTCATCCAATGTAAGGCCAGTAACATCAAAGTAAGTCTCTACAACGTTAGTAAAATTGCATCTTACCCAGCGACCCTCTGGGAGATCTCTACGTTCAATTATGTAACCAGTAACTTTGGCTCCACCATCATATTCAGGCTTTGTCCAAGAAATAGATACAGAAGATTTGGTAATGCTAGTTACCATAGGTTGACCAGGAGGATCACAAGGATCTCGTGCAGCTATGGCCTCACTGGCTTTGCTTGCCTTGCCAATTCCAGCGATATTTTCAGCATAGACACGGAACTCATACATCATACCTGCCTCAATACCCGTTACTTTGAATTCAGTATCCTTGATGAGTGTCCTGTTTACCTTTGTCCAAAGAATACTGCTTCTCTCCTTCCGTTCTAAATGATAGCCAAGGACTGTGCTACCACCATCATTAACTGGCTCATTCCATGTGACGAGCATGAAGACCTTGGTGGCATGAGCTACATGGGGCGTAGAAGGTGGACCAGGCTGTTTGAATGTGTACTCAGCAGTAATGCCTGGAGAGTCAATTGGTTTACCCTTTCCATAGCGGTTTGCTGCATAAATGCGGAACTGGTACTCAGAACCTTGTGTCAATCGAGGTACCTTGACTGAGGTTCTGGCAACATTTGTTGAAACTATTTGCCACTCTGTTGTGTTGGTATCTCTCTTCTCAACAATATAATTATTGATGGAGCATCCACCATCGTATTCTGGAGGGGCCCATGACAATGTAATACTGTCAGAAGTCACGGCGTCAACCTTCACTGAAGCTGGTGGCCCAGGTTTATCAAGAACAACAATGCCGATATCTGTGGTCATGGTGCCTGCTGTATTAGCGAGAGTGATTTCATATTTACCAACATGTTCAATAGCAGCTTCTTTGATGATAATTTTGCTTGACACCTTTGTGTTGACAATTGAAAGAGAGGATGTTTGCCTCAAAGGAAGGCCCTCCTTTTTCCATGAGACAACAGGCTTAGGCCTGCCTCTCACAGGAACTTCCACAGTAAGATCACCCCCAGCTTTAACACTGTAAGTATTGAACAGCAGATGAACAGAGGGTTCAATTTCAATATCTTTAGCTACTACAGGTACACCAAGTTCTTGAGGCTCACTTTTGCCTTTTTCATTCAATGCAATAACTCTGAATGAATATGTTTCACCAGGTGTTAGGTTGCTTACAGTAGCCTCTGGAACCTTAACTGTGCAGCTTACACCCCATTTGTCACTACTCTTGGTTTGCATCTCTACATTGTAGCAGATGATTTTACTGCCTCCATCATGGACAGGCTTCACCCAAGTAAGTGTCACACTGTTCTTTGTGACATCCACAAGACTTACTTTTCCTGGAGGCATAGGTACCTGTGCAACCTTAATAGGATTCTTTGTTTCTGACATCACACCAAAGCCATATTCGTTAACAGCACACACGCGGAAGTAGAAGATGCCTCCTTCCTGCAGTTCTTCAATTTTAAAGGAAGTCTGTGTGCAGTTGCTTGTGACAGTTGTATAAGCTTTTCTTGTAGATTCTCGTTTCTCAACCACGTAATTGGTTATTTTAGCTCCTCCATCTGTAAGTGGTGGGTCCCAGCAGAGAGTCACTGAATCTTTCTTCACATCTTTTACTTCAAACTTCTGTGGAGAACTTGGAGTATCAAGCACCCTCACATTCACAAATGCAGACTTTGTGCCGCTCTTATTCTCAAGAGTTAAGACATATTTTCCACTGTCAAATCTATGGACATTGTCAATTACAAGCATGGAGTAAGAACTGGTGGACTCAATCTGAGCACGCTCAGTAAGAGTTCCATCCTCCTTTTCCCATTTGACGGATGGCTCAGGTCGACCTCTAATTGTAATGAAAAGACGGAGGGATCCTCCTGCACGAACAGAGACAACTTTCCTGAGGTCAGCATCAAGTTCAATCTCAGGTGCTTCAAGTTTTTCAGATGCAGTCACCGATCCATGAACATCAGCAGGTTCACCAACGCCTTCAGAATTAATTGCACAAATACGGAAGTTGTATTCAGCATTTTCCTTTAGGTTGTCAACTGTGAGGTGTCTTGCTTGAATACCAGCTGGAGGTGTGCATATGATCCATTCCTCTGAAGAAACCTCTTTCATCTCAACAATATAACCTTTAATATATGAACCTCCATCTGTAGCGGGTTTTCCCCAAGACAGAGAGACAGATGAGTTTGTGTGATCTGTCACTTTAGGATGATGAGGTGGACCTGGGGGAGTTGTAGCATTTACTGCTCTATAAAACAGTGATAAGTCACTAGATTCTCCCACACCAGCTTCATTCTCAGCAGACACACGGAATTCATAGAAATGTCCCTCTGACAGGCCAGTTACTTTGAAATGTAGATCGGACAGCTTCTGCCGGTTGCATTTAGTCCACCTTACACCATCTTTGTCACGCTTCTCCAAGTGATAACTTGTAATTTCTGCTCCTCCATCGCTCTCTGGGGCATCCCATGATAAAGTTATAGAATTCTTTGTTATCTCACTTGCCACTGGTGTTGATGGCGCACTTGGTGGCTTGTATGGATTGCGTGCAATAATAGCCTCGGATTCCAGAGTTTCACCAATGCCATATTTGTTGACAGCCATAACTCTAAAGATATACTCATCACCAGACAGGAGCTTGGTCACTTTATAATTCGTAGTAGAGATGTTGGAATCAACAATAGTCCAGGATAGCCTGCTAGTTTCCCTTTTCTCAAGGATGTAATGAGAAATATTAGCACCACCATCTTGAGAGGGCTCAGACCAGGACAGATGACATTTATCAGACATGATGCCAGCAACTCGTAGTGGTCCGATTGGTGGGCCAGGTCTATCAAGAACTTTTACTGTTATTGGAATTGTTTTTGTTCCACCACTGTTGCTTAAAATTAGGTCATAGTGTCCACCATCCAATCTAGTACAGTCTTTTATTGTAATAGAAGCATATTTTTGTGTACTCCTTTCTTCAATACGCAGTGTCTTAACCATTTCCTTTCCTTCTTTTAGCCATTGAATATCAGGTGTGGGTTTTCCATGTATATCTGCATCTAAAACTAAGTTGTCTCCAGCATTGATAATAATGACATCCTTGTACTTTGGATCCATTGAAACACTAGGAGGTTCAATTTCATCTGTTGCAGTAATTGGTCCAGTGCTGTCCGAAGGCTCACTGAAGACACCTACTGCATTTCTTGCAATTACTCTAAATTCATACTGATTGTTTACTGTTAAGCCTGTGATTGTAAATTCTGTCTCAATTACATTGGTAAAGTTTGCCCTCATCCATCGACCCTCAGGCAAATCTCTTCTTTCAACAATATATCCAGTCACTTTGCTGCCACCATCATATTGAGGCTTTGTCCACTGAATCTTAATGTGGTTCTTTGATATTGAAATAGCCTCAGGCATTCCAGGTGGATCACATGGGTCACGGGCAACAAAGCTCTCTGAAACTTTGCTTGCTCTACCAATACCAACAATGTTTTCAGCATATACTCTGAATTCATATCCAATGCCTTCTTCGAGATTGCATATTTTGAAAACAGTATCTGTAATAAGGGTTTTGTTTAGTTTTGTCCATAGAATACTTGTTCTTTCTTTGCTCTCAAGGTGATATCCAATCACTGAACTGCCACCATCATTGACTGGTTCATTCCATTCAATTGTCATTTGATCCTTGGTGGCAGATTTCACATATGGAGTACCAGGTGGCCCAGGTGGTTTGTAAGGATACTGCACAACAATGGATTTTGAATCTAAAGAAGCACCTTTACCATATCTGTTCTCAGCAATGACTCTAAACTGATACTCGGCACCAGTTTTAAGCTTGGTAATTTTGAGGGATGTCCTGGCAACTGATCCAGCCACAACTTGCCAAGTAGTTTCAGTGGTGTCTCGCTTCTCAACAATGTAATGCTTTACTTGACAGCCTCCTGTATACTCCGGAGGTTCCCATGAGATGGATACAGATTTGTTGCTTACTTCATTCACTTTAATTGGTCCTGTGGGTGGACCAGGTTTATCCAGGATTATAATACTGATTTCTTCTGTAACTGCACACACACTGTTTGTTGCAGTAACTGCATACTTTCCAAGGTCATCTTTACAGGCTTCTGTTATCTGTAGGATTGTTGATGTTGGTGTGTTGGAAGTAGTGACTCTGGATGTTACTTTAAGTGACTGCCCATCCTTTGACCAAGTGATTTTTGGTTTTGGACGTCCAAAAATAGGTATTTCAAGTTTGAAATCCTTTCCAGATTTGACACTATATGTGTTGAACTGCAACTTGAAGCTTGGTTCAATTGTGAGGTCATTGGCAATAACTGGAGCAGCAAGGGGCTTTGGCTCACTTTTGCCTTTCTCATTGTATGCCACAACACGGAACAAATATTCCTGACCGCCAGTCAGTCCAGTGACTGTTCCTTCACATGTTCCTTTTACATTTGTTGCTACACCCCATTTGTCAGTTCCTTTTGGTAGCATTTCAATCAAGTAGCCAGCAATCCTACTACCGCCATCATGCTCTGGTTTTTCCCAGGCCAGAGATGCGCTTACTTTTGTCACATCAGTCAACATAACCTTTCCAACCGGCTGAGGTACTTCAGATGCCTTTGAAGCAGTTTTTGTTTCAACTGGCAAACCAACACCAAATTCATTTTCAGCCATAACTCTGAAGTAATACATGGCTCCCTCTGCAAGATTTTCCACCTTATAAGTTGTTTTGCTGCACTTGGTTGTTACATTTGCATAGGCCTTTCTAGTGGATTCACGCTTGTCAACTACATAATTTTTGATCTTTGCTCCTCCATCAATAAGTGGTGGTTCCCAAACAAGAGTGACAGAGTCTTTCTTGATATCCTTAACTAAAAGTTTTAGTGGTGCTGAAGGTGTATCTAACACTTTAACAGCCACAAATTCAGAAACAGAGCCACTGCTGTTCTGTAGAGTCACAGTGTATTTTCCAGAGTCCCTTCTATCACAGGAGTCAATTGAAAGCTGGGTGAAGTTGAGAGCTTTTTCAACCACTGTCTTTTCTGACAATTCACTCTCATCTTTTGTCCATTTAATATCTGGTACTGGTCTACCTCTAAATGGTACATTGATTCTTACTGATCCTCCTGCACGAACAATAATGCCTTTCCTCAGCTCTGAATCAAGGTAAATTTCAGGGGTCTCCAGCTTGTCCTCAGGCTTGGCAGTTCCTGGAATAACTGCAGGCTCTCCAACACCTAATTTATTAATGGCACATATTTGAATCTTATATTCTTGTTGTTCTGTTAGCTTAGTGATTTCAAATTTGCTGACACGTAAGCCAGTAGGAGGAGTGCACATAGTCCATTCTTCCTCATCAGCTTTGCAGATCTCAACAATATATCCTTGAATTGCACATCCACCATCATTAAGGGGTTTTCCCCATGCTACTTTAATTGAAGTCTTGGTGGTATCAACAACATGTGCATGCATAGGTGAGCCAGGTTTGTATTTGGGATCACAAGCCTTGTAGTATGAAGTTGGCAAGCTTGGTTCTCCAATTCCAGCTGCATTTTCAGCTGACACTCTGAATTCATACTCATGATCCTCAATGAGGCCATGCACTCTGAAGCATACATCAGTTACTTTTTGCCTGTTGCATCTTGTCCATTTAATTCCAGACCGGTCTCTCTTCTCAATGATGTATCCAATAATTTCACTTCCACCATCAGTATCTGGTGCACTCCAGCAAATAGTCATGGAGTCCTTTGCAATATTTGTTACCTCAATAATTTGTGGTGATCCTGGGTGACTAAATGGATCTTTCATTATTACGGATGGTGCGTCAATTGGCTCACCAACACCATAACTGTTTACAGCCATTACACGGAATATATATTCGTTGCCTTCAAGCAGCTTTGTCACTTTGTATGTTGTTGTTTTGCAGTCATTACAGACCACAGTCCAAGCAAGACGACTTGTCTCACGTCTCTCAATAATGTAATGAGTGATAGTGTTTCCTCCATCATCAGGTGGAGCACGCCATATCAGTGTGCATTTATCACTGGACACACCTGTGACATGAAGAGGCCCTTCTGGTGGGCCTGGTTTATCAAGCACTTTCACATGGAATTGAACAGTCTGAGAGCCAGCAATATTCGTGAGCTGAAGAGTGTAGTTACCACCATCTTGTCTGACTGCATCTTTTACTATAATTAGTGCTCTGTTGTCAGTGTTTTTGATGTCACATCTAATTGTGTTTTCAAGCTGTTTGTCATTCTTGAACCACTGGATTGTGGGAATTGGCTTACCATGAACATCAGCATCGAGTCTGAATGTATCTCCTGCATTCACAATAAGAGTCTGAGTGTATTCTGGGTCAATTGAGAATTTTGGTGGCTCTACCTCATCCAATGCAGCAATTGGTCCACTATTGTATGATGGTATGCTGATAGTGCCAACCGCATTCTTTGCAATTACCCTGAAGTCATACTTGGCACCTTCTGTCAGGCCAGTGACAGTAAAATTGGTTTCAATAACATTTGTGAAACTTGCTTTCATCCAGCGTCCCTCTGGAAGATCACGTTTCTCAACAGTATAACCAGTGATAACACTTCCACCATCATACTCTGGCTTTGTCCATTCGATAGTTATGGAATCTTTGCTCACATGGACAGCTTCTGGGGTTCCAGGAGGATCACATGGATCACGAGCAACAAAGCCCTCTGAGATTTTGCTACATCTGCCAATGCCAACAATATTTTCAGCATAGACTCTGAACTCATATTCGATACCTTCCTCTAAAGGACTGGTTTTGAATCTTGTTTCTTGAATCAGTGTCTTATTTATCTTTGTCCAAAGAATGCTGTTTCTCTCCTTCCTTTCAAGGTGATAGCCAATAATGTTACTGCCTCCATCTGAAACTGGCTCATGCCACTCAACAACCATATGGTCCTTTGATAAGCATGACACAAATGGAGTTCCTGGTGGTCCTGGTTCTCTGTATGGGTACTGAGCAACAACAGCTGGAGAGTCCAAAGCATAGCTCTTGCCATACCTGTTTTGCGCAATAATTCTGAATTGATATTCAGAACCAGTCTTCAGTCGTTGTACTTTAATTGTTGTTCTTGCTAATGAAATTGCAACATTCTCCCATGTTGTAGTAGTTGTATCTCTCTTTTGCACTACATAATTTGAAATTGGGCAACCACCAGTATACTTTGGAGGATCCCATGACAATGTAACACTTTTAACAGTTATCTCATCAAATCGCACTGGACCAGTTGGTGGACCAGGTTTATCAAGAGTGATGATTTCAATGGTTGCATCCTTTTGTCCAACAACATTGGACACATTTATTCCATACATTCCACCATCTTCTCTTGCTGCTTCTTTGATGCTAAGAACAGTGCTGTGTGCTGTATTAGAAATGTTAACCCTTGTTGTGAATTTGAGGGCTGCACCATCCTTTGTCCATGTGATTTTTGGCTTTGGACGACCAGAAACTGGAATTTCAACTTGAAGGTCCTTTCCAACAAGAACACTGTAGTTGCTAAATGCAGGTCTTACATCAGGCCCAAAGACAAGGTCTTTTGCTTCCACAGGGACAGCAAGTGTTCGTGGGTCACTCTTTCCTTTTTCATTGACAGCAACTACTCTAAAAGTGTACTCCTCTCCGGGGTTCAAATTATTGATTACAGCTTCCAATGTTTTTACATTGGCACAACCAGACCATTTATCATTGCCCTTGACCTGCATTTCAACAAGATATTGAAGAATTCTACTGCCACCATCATGAACTGGCTTTTCCCATGAAAGAGACACACTTGTTTTAGTAACATCTACAACACTTAATTTTCCAGGACACTGTGGCACCTCTGAAACTTTCAAAGGATCTGTGATATCTGCAGGTAGCCCTACACCATATTCATTTTCTGCAAGCACTCTGAAATAATAACTGCAACCTTCTTGAAGTGGTTCAACTTTCCATGAGAGTTTGTGGCAGTTTGTTACAACGGCAGAAAATGTTTTTCTTGTGCTCTCACGTTTCTCAACAATATAATTTTTGATCTTTGCTCCACCATCCAACAGTGGAGGCTCCCATGTAAGAGTAACCGATTCCTTTGTAATTTCTTTCACTTTAAAGTTGAGTGGAGCGCTTGGAGTGTCAAGGACTTTCACAATAATTGTTTCAGATTTGGCACCAGAAGAGTTTTCTGCAGTCACAGTATATTTACCACTGTCTGTCCTGTTGACTTTATCAATCACAAGAGAAGTATGACTGCTGGTGGTTTCAGCCTGTGCGGTTTCCTTAATCTGCCCACCATCTTTTTCCCATTTGATTTGTGGGGTTGGTCTTCCTTTGAAAGGGATGAACATCCTAAGAGAACCTCCAGCTTTAATACGTACAAGCTTTCTAAACTCAGCATCAATATCAAGATCTGGTTCTTCTGTTTTGTCCTCTGGCAGAATAGGCCCAGGGACATCAGCATGCTCCCCAACACCAACCTTGTTAACTGCACAAACCCTGAATTTGTATTCCTGTTTTTCTTTCAGATTTTCCACAGTAAAGCGTGTCAGTTTAACACCTGTTGGTGGAGTGCAGATAGTCCATTCTTCGGCAACTGCTGATTCTTCTGCAGCCTTTCCTTCTTCTTCTGGAGCCTTTATCTCCTCTATGGTAGCTTTTGCTTCGCATGCTTCGACAATATATCCCTGGACTTCACAGCCACCATCATAAATAGGTTTTCCCCATGCAAGTGCAACAGATGATTTTGTCATGTCTAACACTTTAGGATTATGTGGTGGACCTGGCTTGAATATAGGATCCAGTGCTTTGTAGAACACAGTTGCAGAACTTGCTTCACCAACTCCAGCAGAATTCTCAGCAGAAACTCTGAATTCATACAGGTGATTCTCCAGGAGTCCAGTAACTTTAAATGTGAGGTTAGTAACTGTTTTCATGTTGCATCTGGTCCATCTAATGCCTTCCTTGTCATGTTTCTCAATAATATAACCAGTGATAGGAGTACCCCCATCATTTGTTGGAGCCTCCCATGTTAAGACCATTGAATCTTTCTTGACATTAGAAACTTCCACTCCTTTTGGTGCTTCTGGAGGTGTGAATGGATTCTTGATAACAACTGCACCTGATTGGAGGGGCTCACCAACACCAAATTTATTCACTGGTAAAACTCTGAAGATATATTCATTTCCTTCAAGGAGTTTTGTTATTTTAAGATTTACAGCTTGGACTTTGGGGTCAACAACTGACCAAAGTAGTCTGCTAGTCTCTCTTTTTTCAACAATATAATGAGTGATCTTGCTGCCACCATCTTGTTTAGGTGGTTTCCAAGCAAGGCAGCATTGCTCACTGGTTACACCTGTGATAGAGATGGGTCCCTCAGGTGGTCCAGGCTTATCTAGGACACATATATTGACTTGCACAGCTTTCTCTCCTCCTGGATTTTGCAGCAGTAGAATATACTGACCTCCATCAGCAAGTTTGGCCTCCTTTACAGTCAAACAGGTATAATTATCTGTGCTTTTAATTTCACGATATATGGTGTTTCCAAGTTCTTGCTCACCCTTCATCCAACGTATTGTTGGTATTGGTTTTCCATGAACATCTGCATCAATCTTGAAGTTGTCTCCTGCATTTACAACAATGGTTTGAGTGTACTCTGGATCTATGCTGATACGCGGTGGTTCAATCTCATCCTTTGCGATGATAGGTCCAGTACTATATGAAGGATCACTGAAAACTCCAGCTGCATTTCTTGCAATGACACGGAACTCATATTTTTCGTCCTCTGTAAGACCTGTTGCCGTATACTCAGTCTCTATGACATTGGTGAAGTTTGCTTTCATCCAGCGTCCTGCAGGCAATTCCTTCTTTTCTACAATATATCCAGTGACTTTGCTTCCACCATCATACTCTGGCTTGGTCCATGCAATTGTAATATAATTCTTTGTGATTTTAATGGCTTCTGGTGTTCCAGGAGGATCACAAGGATCTCTTGCAACAAAGCCCTCTGAGATCTTACTAGCCTTACCAATGCCAACAATGTTTTCAGCATAAACTCTGAATTCATACTCCATGCCTTCTTCAAGCCCTGTGGTCTTTAAAGTTGTGTCTTGGATTAGGCTTTTGTTTAACTTTACCCAAAGAATGCTATTCCTCTCTTTTCGCTCAAGGTGATATCCTAAGATTGTTGCTCCACCATCAACGACAGGTTCATTCCACACTACCACCATACTATCTTTTGTGGAAGACTGCAAGAAAGGTGTCCCAGGAGGTCCTGGTAGTTTGTAAGGATACTGTGCAACAACACATTCAGACATGAGCGGAGGGCTTTTGCCATATCTGTTCTCTGCTGCAATTCTAAACTGATATTCAGAACCGGTCTTCAGTCTTCCTGCCTTAATCTGAGTTCTTGCTAGATTTGCTGATACAACCTGCCAATTAGTTGTGGATGTGTCCTTCTTTTCTACTATGTAATTATTAATTGTGCAGCCCCCATCATACTCTGGTGGCTTCCAAGAAAGGGTAACACTGTCAGATGTTACTTCAACAACTTTAACAGGGCCTGTTGGTGGACCAGGTTTGTCAAGAACAACAATTCCAATATCCACTGTTGTCTCACCAGCTGTATTTGATAGTTTGATACTATACTGGCCAACATCATCTCTACAGGCCTCTTTGATTGCTAAATTCAGCTGTGTATCCATAGAGGAAAAGTTAACCCTGGTTGTTCGTTTAAGTGGAACTGCTTCCTTTAGCCATGAAATGGCAGCTTTGGGACGAGCAATATATGGAATATCAATTGTCAAATCCTCTCCTGCCAGGACACTGAATGTGGAGAACAACATCTTAGCCGATGGAGCAATTACAAGGTCCTTTGCAATCACAGGCACACCAATTTGGCGAGGATCACTGGTTCCCTTTTCATTTCTTGCAGAAACACGGAACATATACTCTTCACCAGGTACAAGCCCAGTAATAACTGCTTCAGGTACCTTAACAATTACAGCTTGTGTCCATTTTTCACTCCCTTTGCTATGCATCTCTACAACATATGCAACCACTCTGCTTCCTCCATCATGTTCAGGTTTTTCCCATGATAATGTCACACTCGTCTTTGTGACATCCTGAAGTGTAATCTTGCCAGGGGGAAGTGGCTTCTCAGACACTTTCACAGATTCACCAGTCTCAATAGGCAGACCAATGCCATATTCATTTTCTGCAAGAACTCTGAAGTAGTAGTTGCATCCTTCTTGGAGATGGTCAACTGTCCAAGTAGTTTTGTGACAATTGGCATTTACTGTAGCATATGCCTTTCTTGTAGCCTCACGCTTCTCTACAATATAATTCTTAATTTTTGTGCCACCATCGTTAAGTGGAGGATCCCAACCAAGTGAAACAGATTCTTTGGTAACCTGGCTTATTTTTAGGTTTTGTGGTGCTCCAGGAGTATCTAGAACTCTAACAATTACAGAGACAGTCTTTGTTCCAGAGCTATTTTCTACAGTCAAATTGTATTTGCCACTGTCAAATCTATTCACATTTCCAATAACCAGTGATGCAAAAGAAGATGTAGTTTCGATGGTAGCTCTGTCTAAAGGTTCATCATTCTCTCTTGACCATTTTGCCTCTGGTGTTGGTCTACCTTTAATTGGCACAAAAAGTCTTAGTGTAGTGCAGGCTCTGATGCTCACAATCTTACGAAGTTCAGCATCAAGGTCAGCCTCTGGTGGTATTAGTCGTTCCTCTGCTTTGGGTGAACCTGGTACAGGTGCTGCATCTCCAATACCCTCGCTATTTAAAGCTGACACATTGATTTTGTATTCCTGATTTTCTTTAAGATTTTTAATTGTAAATGACGTCCCCTTTACACCATCTTTAGGGGAGACAATTGTCCATTCCTCCTCATCAGTTCCAGGGAGACAGGTCTCAACAATATAGCCAGTAATTTCAGAACCACCATCATAAACTGGTTTATTCCATGCAAGCGTGATGGAAGAACTTGTTGTGTCCAGGATTCTTGGATTGCCAGGTGGGCCTGGTTTAAAAAGAGTATCTGTGGCCTTAACAAATGGTGATGAAGGACTTGGTTCACTCATTCCTGCTGCATTTTCAGCAAAAACTCTGAATTCGTATTCATGGCCTGGAACAAGAGCAGTAACCTTGAAATGCAAGTCAGTAACATTCTTCTTGTTGGATTTCACCCAGCGCAAACTAATCCTGTCTCTTTTCTCAATGCGATAGTTGGTGATTTCACTTCCACCATTGCTGGCTGGTGCACCCCAACAGAGAACTGCTGAATCTTTAGTGACTGCTGTTATCTCAGGTGTTTGTGGAGGATCCGGTGGTACATATGGATTTTCTGCAATTATTGCTTCGGACTCAAGAGGTTCTCCAATACCATATTTGTTAACAGCCATAACTCTGAAAATGTATTCATTTCCTTTGAGCAACTTCGTCACTTTATGCTGATTAACCTGCAATTCGGATGCCACATTTGTCCAAGCAAGTCTGCTTGACTCACGTTTTTCAATAACATAATGTTCTATGTTTGCACCGCCATCATCTGCAGGTGGATTCCATGTGAGCACACATTTTTCGGCTGTAATATCAGAAACTGCCAGAGGTCCTTTAGGTGGTCCTGGTCTATCAAGAACCTTCACATTGAAAACATGCTTAGCAAAGCCACCAACATTTGTTGCTGTCAAAATAAATTCACCGCCATCCCTTCTGACAGAATCCTTGTTGATCAACGCTGATGAAAGTTCTGCCATTTTAATCTGTAGTTTAGATGTGTTTTCAACATCTTTTCCCTCTTTCGTCCAAACCATGGATGGTAGTGGCTGGCCTGCAACATCAGCTTCAAGTTTAAACAGTTCCCCTGCTTTGATAAGGACAATATCTTTAAATTTAGCATCAACCATAATTCTTGGTTCTACAATGTCATCTTTGCAAATGATTGGATCTGACGGGTCTGATGGGTTACTAACAGCACCTGCTGAATTTCTTGCAAGAACACGGAATTCATAAGATGCTTCTTGTGTTAGACCACTTATTGTGAAAGTGGTTTCAATGATATTTGTAAAGTTAGCTCTCATCCAGCGACCAGCTGGAAGATCTCTCTTTTCCACAGTATAGCCAGTAATTTTGAATCCACCATCATACTCTGGTTTCGTCCACTGAATAGTGATGGCATTTTTAGACACATGTATTGGGACAGGTTGACCAGGTGGATCCACTGGATCAAGAGCAAGAATTGGTTCAGAAGCTTTGCTTGGTTTTCCAATTCCAGCTATGTTTTCAGCAATCACACGGAATTCATATGCCACACCATCCTCTAGTCCTGTGGATTTGAACAGATTTCCGACCACAAGTGCCTTGCTAATTCTGTGCCAAACAATACTGTTCCTCTCTTTCCTTTCAACATGGTAACCAATGACCTCGCTTCCACCATCAGAAACAGGCTCATTCCAGCCAATTGTCATTGTATCCTTAGTGAAAGCAACAACTTTAGGTGTTCCAGGTGGCCCAGGAACCTTAAATGGATATGCAGCAACCACTGCCTCTGAGGTTATTGGAGGCCCTGTACCATATCTGTTTTTGGCCTTGACACGGAATTGATATTCAACTCCTGTAGTTAAACGAGTTGCTTTAAATGTTGTGCGAATAATCAATGAGGAAAGTTCTACCCATGTCTGGCTAGTAGTTTCCCTTATTTCTACTATATAGTTATTTATTGGTACACCTCCATCATTTTCAGGACCTTCCCATGAGAACTCAATGAAAGTACGAGATATTTTATCCAGTTTAATTGGTCCCTTTGGTGGTCCAGGCACATCATGCACCTTTACTGTGATGCTGTCTGTGACTGAGCCTACAATGTTCTTTCCTGTCATTGAGTATATTCCACTATCGCCCCTTAAACATTCTTTAATGATCAGTATAGTTGAGGTAGAAGTATTTTCAATCATTGTTCTTTGTGTTAATTTGAGGGCTTGACTGTCTTTCTGCCAGGAAACTGTTGGTTTTGGACGTCCAGAAATAGGCACCTCAACCTTTATATCTTCACCGGCCTTGGCAATAACTGTCTTCTTACACACACCACGGAGGTCGAATTCTGGTTCTGAACTTTGTTCTCTGATAACAACAGACTTGCTTAAACGAGGATGACTTCGCCCAGAACTGTTCACGGCCATCACACGGAATACATACTCTTCATTTTCATTAAGATTTTTTACAGTAAAGTCCAAAGTCTTCACAGTTGTCACATGAGCCCACTGATCTGTTCCTTTCTTTTGTGCCTCAATTACATACCCAGTAACTCTACTGCCACCATCATGTTTTGGTTTAGTCCATGCAAGACTAACTGAGTTCTTTGTGACATCAGTAAAAGTAATATTTTCTGGTGGAGTTGGTGCTTGAGATACTCTGACTGGGTCTGGGGTTTCAACTGCTTCACCAATGCCATACTCATTTTCAGCAGAAACTCTGAAATAATATTCCAAACCCTCTCCCAGATCAGGAACTCTGACAGAGCATGTCTCACATTGTGTGATCACAGCAGTATATGCCTTACGAGTAGACTCTCTCTTCTCAATGATGTAATTGGTGATCTTGGCACCTCCATCAATAAGAGGCATTTCCCATTGCAATGTGATACTCTCTTTGTCAATTGCTTTGGGTTTCAGATTGAGAGGAGGGCCAGGAGAGTCCAAAACCCTTACAACGACATAGGCTGTCTTCTTTCCAGCAGCATTCTCTAATGTTAAATCATATTTCCCTGCATCACGTCTATTACAGTCAGGAATGACCAGCAGGGTGTATGATTCAGTATTATCGATGATTGCTCGAGTTTTCAATGGTGAGTCCTCTTTTGTCCAAGTCACGGTAGGGGTTGGGCGTCCTTTAATAGGAATAAATATACGAATAGATGCACCTGCCCTAACAACTAATGTCCTTCTGAGTTCTACATCCAGTTCTAAATCAGGGATTTCTTCACGTTCCACAATTTCAACAAGGTCCTCTGTTTGTGCTGGTTCACTGACACCCATTGCATTCATTGCACTAATTCTGAAATGATACTTTAGTCCAGCTTGCAAATTGGGAACAACAAATTCAGTTATCCTCAAAGGCGTAGTTGTATCTTTGACCCATTCTTCTTCTCCCTCCTTTTTGTGTTCAACAAGGTATCCTGTGACTTCCATGCCACCATCACTAAGTGGTTTGCCCCAGTGTAATTCAGCTGTTGTTTTTGTTGTGTCTGTGACTCTTGGGTTGACTGGAGGACCAGGTACATCTGGAAAATAAAAAAATGTTAGGAATATCTTTGTTGTCATGTCAAATAATCATATAATAAAATATTTAATCACTTTACTTACCTGCAACAAGCTTGGTCCTCACAGGCATTGAAGGTTCACTTGGCTCACCAAAACCAGCCTTATTCTCAGCAGTTACTCTAAATTCATATTCAACTCCCTCTTTTAGTCCTTTCACTTCAAAGTGGAGGTCACCAATTGTTTTCTTTGATGCTCGTGTCCATCTCATGCCCTTCTTTTCTTTCCTCTCAACCATGTAGCCTGTTATATCAGTTCCTCCATCATCAGCTGGTCTTTTCCAAGCAATGGTAACAGAATTTCCACAAACATTTTCAACTTCTGGTTTAGCTGGTGGGCCTGGGGGACCTGAAATAAGTAATATGTCTTTTGAGAATCTTATTGCATATACATATGCAGTATCACAAACAAAGGAGCAGTATAGAGTTAATACATGAGAGAATGAGAAAACAATAAACATACCATAGTTATCCACCATTTTCACTGGGTCAGATTGAGAGGCATCACCAGCTCCAGAATTGTTCACAGCAGAAACCCGGAAGATGTACTCATTTCCCTGGATAAGTTTATTGGCAACAAAGTGGCAGTCAATAACATTTTCAGCAAGAATGGTCCAAAGGAGACGGCTTGTTTCTCTTTTCTCCAATGTGTAGTATTTAATTGGAGAACCTCCATCTTCATGAGGTGGTGTCCAAGTCAAAGTGACCTTTTCAGATGAAATTCCACTTGCTTCAACTGGCCCTGGTGGACCAGGAACATCTAAAATTGTTACTTTCACATTTTCCTCTTTGACACCAAATGGGTTACTTGCTGTAATTGTATACTCTCCTGAATCCTTCCTACTTGCATACTTGATATAAAGAGTAGAAGAAGAAGTAGTAGTTTCTATCTGGCACACATCTGAAGGCTTGAAATACTTTCCACCCTTTGACCACACAGATGTTGGTTGGGGTTTGCCCAGAATGCTTGTTGCAGTTATCACAATTGTATCTCCAGCTTTGACAGTAAGCCCCTCTTTGACGGTTGGATCAATTATAATGGTTGGTGCCGCTGCAAAATAATCAATACATAAACTAATCAGCAAAATTATTTCCCAGGTCAGATGATATGGGACATCATTTACTCATGACACATGCACTAAAAAAAGCAATTGAGTCTTACCATATTCATCCATGCACACAAGGGTATCAGTTTGTTCAGAGGGTGGACTTATTGCTCCAGCTGCATTCTTTGCTCTGATTCTAAATTCATACTTGCAACCCTCTTGCAAGTCTGCTACAGTATATGCACAGTCAACAACATTTACTGTATTAGCCTTCACCCAGACCTTGGCTGGGAGATCACGTCTCTCAACAATGTAGCCTGTTAGCCTGTGTCCACCATCATATTGAGGTTCAGTCCACTGAAGTGTTACAGTGCTTCTAGTGATACTAATCACATCTGGTTTCCCAGGTGCATCTATAATGAAATATGTTTAAATAAATGATTAAAAATCATCCATACACAATTTGGGGTGTTTACATAGGATAAATACTCAAGCCTTTAAAATAAGATGATTACTTACCAATTGCATCCAAGGCAACCAATGGCTCAGTGGGAGGACTTGGTCTTCCAACACCAGCCAAATTAATAGCCATAACTCTGAACTCATACTCTAGACCCTCTGTTAAGCCAGTCACTTTGAAATCTCTCATTTTCAATGGAGCTGGGTTTGCTCTTTTCCATAACATGCTGTTTCTTTCTTTGAATTCAATATGGTAGCCTGTAAGGAAAAAATATTGTTTATTCATCTAATTGTTCTAGTATTGTTTTACTCCTAGCTATATTTCAATGAAAAAGCATGATTATAGTCTTATTTTCATTTAAATATTTCTGTACCTGTGATTGGTGAGCCTCCAGTTTTCCTTGGATCTAACCATGTAAGAGTTGCTGAATCATGACGCATACTCATGACTTGTGGGGGAGGAGGTGAATCGGGTACATCTGAGAAAAAATCATGAGTTAGAAAGTGTGATTTTTACACTTTGATATTATCCATAGTATATATTGACAATAAATGATTTAAACTCTACTCACTGAATGGATGTTTGGCAACCATAGGCTCTGATTTGAGGCCCTCACCAATTCCATATTTGTTTTCTGCACTAACTCTAAAGATGTATTCAGTTCCCTCATGGAGACCAGACACTCTGAAACTGTTTGTGTCCACAGATGAAGACACGGTAACCCACATGTTAGTAATGGAATCACGTTTCTCAAGAATGTAGTTGGTAACTTCTGATCCACCGTCATCTTTAGGAGCACCCCATTTTAAGGTTGCACCATCTGCAGTCACTTCCTTGAACTTTATTGATGAAGTTGGAATTCCTGGTTTTCCAACAACTCTGACGAAAATTGTGGACTCTTTTGTCCCTGCAGTATTGCGAAGAGTGATGGTGTATTTTGAGGCATCTGCCCTTTGGCAGTCACGTATCAAGAGAGTTGTGTTTACAGCTGTGGATTCTACACACACTCTTCCTGTATCTGTGAGATTTTCATCCTCTCCCTTCTTCCATGAGACAACAGGGACAGGCTTTCCACTAATAGGAATCTTGAGACGAACATTGCTTCCTTCTTTTGCAATGTAGTTCAAGTTAGGCATTTCTCGTAAGTCACAGCTTGGATAAACTATAATAGTACAGAAAAAGAATGGATAAAGAGCAGATTTAAAACACAATATAACAGAAAGGGCTGAAAGGGTATTTTTATACAAATATGAAATTTTGTAAAAACCACCATTGACATCTCACCATTCACATCTTTTGCAATCAAAGAGAGTTCTTTCACAGGACCATCACCAGAATCATTTGTTGCTAATACTCTGTATTTGTATTCCCTTCCTTCAACAAGATCTTTTGCGCTATATTGCATGTTCTTTGATCGAAGAAGCTCCTTCCATTTGTCTTCGCCATTAAGGACCTCAAGCACATATGCAATGATGCGGCTTCCACCATCACTGATAGGTTTTTTCCAGGAAAGAGTACAAGAGTCCTTGGTTACCAGCAAGGTCTTGAAGTCCATAACCGGTCCAGGTTGTTCTGGAAGATATTGTTAAGTTTATTCAATAATAGATATCAGCAGAACTATTATAAACTATATATTGAAATTACTGGTTTCTGCAATTGAGGATTACATAACCAAAGATGATCTTCACTTACCAGAAGCTCTAACAGCATCCAGAGTTTCACATGGTTCACCAATCCCATACTCATTTTGAGCCAGAACCCTGAAGCAATAAGATCTACCAGCCTCTAAACCATCAATCTTGAAAGATGTTTTAGTACAAGTGTTTGAAACATTTGACCATGCTTTCCTTTCTGCATCTCTCTTGTCAATAATGTAACCTGTAATCTCACTTCCACCATCAATAAGAGGTGCATCCCATAAGATTGAGGCACTGTCCTTTGATGTCTCTTTTACCATCAGATTAAGTGGAGGTCCAGGGGTATCTGTTTAGTGTTATAAGAGTAATATATGCTTTAGTTAATATAAAATATTAAGTAAACTATGTATACAAAAGAGAAAAAAAAACCCTCTTAATATCACAGAACTTACCAAGGACCTTGACAATAACTGTGTACATCTTCATTCCGCTTACACTGTCAAGATTCAGAATGTATTTTCCTGCATCATATCTGTTCACTTTCTCAACACAAACCAATGTATCAGTGTCTGTCGTCTTGATTACAATTCCTTGTCTGTCCTTAATGTTGGTGTTCATCTTGGCCCAAGTGACCCTGGGGGTTGGTCGACCCTTAATTGTGGCATGAAGTTTCATTTTACTGCCAGCTGTTAGCACCAAAGTGTCCTTCAGCTCTGCGTCAAGCTCAGCCTCAGGAGAAACTAGAATAACATAGAAAAAAACACATTTATATAATTCAGGAATTAATTACAAAATATTCTTTTTTCAATATTTTTTAAATATATTTTATTTATTAAAGATATTACAATTAACATAAAAATATACAATAAATTATTTTAAAGTTAGTACCAAAAACATCCTTGGCAACATGTTTTTCAGGGACTTCACAAGGCTGGCTGAATCCAACTTTATTTACAGCAGTAACACGAAGTTGGTACTCTGATTTCTCCAAGAGTCCAGTCACAACATAATTTGTGTCTTGAAGGTTCTTCGGTACATTGCATCTTATCCAGTCTGTTGTATTAGTTCTCTTGCATTCAACAAGGTATCCCAAAATTTCACTTCCACCATCATTTGCAGGCTTAGTCCAAGTTAGTCTAATTGTGCTGTTGGTGGTGTCTGTTACCTTGGGAGAAATGGGTGGGCCTGGAGGATCTGTAAATGAATATTAAGAGGTACTGATAAATGCTCTCACATATTTGCTGATATACCAGATATTATGAATGGATTCTAATACTCACACAAAGGATCAAGAGCAGAGGCAGCATTAGATGGTTCACTGGGTTTGCCAAGGCCAGCTTTATTAACAGCAATGACTCTAAACTCATACTGAGCTCCCTCAGAGAGACCTCCAACCTCAAGTGTTCTCTCCAGCAAGGGTTTTCTGTTCAGTTTGGTCCAGTTCACTTCCTTGGTTTCACGTTTCTCAACCATGTATCCAAGGATAGGGGAATTTCCATCATCAGATGGTTCCTTCCAGCTTACAGTCATACACTCCTTTGTGATGTTTGTAATGACCGGTGGGTCACATGCTCCAGGAACAGCTGTAAATGACAAGTATATTAAAACACAGAAATGATATATCTGAGCAATAAAATGCATAAAACAATAAGTAAGGTCTTACTGAAGGGATTCCTTGCCACAACAGGGTCTGATACGATGGCATCACCAGTACCAAAGCGGTTCTCAGCACGAACACGGAACTGGTACTCGTGCCCCTCAATAAGTCTCTCCACTGCACAATTTGTTGTATCACCACTGATTTTAGCAGAAACCTGGGCCCAGTTAGCCCTGCTTGTCTCACGTTTATCAACAACATAATTTGTAATCGGAGAACCACCATCAGCAAGTGGAGCCTCCCAGCTCAGTTTAATCCGATCTGAAAGTACCTCATCAAACTTCATAGAGGCTGGTGGGCCAGGTATATCTGTGTAAGGGGAAAATATGATATTATTTTCCAAAAAGAAAGCACAAATATGCTATATTTCCAATTCACTTAATAATATTTAGGTGTAAAAATGAATATAATAAAAAAATATATATAATTTTATTCACCTAAAACTTTGAGTTGCATTTCTGCAGTTGTAGAACCACTTGCATTTGCTGCAAGAATTCCATAATTTCCAGTATGAAGTTTAGTAACTGCATCAAGGCTCAGAGAAAAGAGATGTCTCTTTTGAGACATCTTGAATTCTTTGTCAGCTTTTATCAACTCTCCATTTTTGCTCCATGTAACCTTGGGCATTGGTTTGCCAAAAACTTCAGCTTCAAGGCAAACATCTGACCCAGCCCTTACTGGCAACATCTTTTTCATCTGTATTGAAAGCTCTATTCTTGGAGGTACTATCGACAAGCAAACAAGACAGAAAATCAATAAGACAAATAACAATAGAAATCGCCATTTAGAAAACATTTAAAAAGTTATTTTAAAAATATAAAAATGCTTACCATTTTCTGCAGACACCAGAATGGGGTCAGTAATTTCAGATGGCCTGCTCATGTTAACTGCTGTCTTGGCAATTACCCTAAACTGGTACTTAGCATCCTCCTCTAACCCAGTTGCGGTGTATTCCTCACGAGGCACATTTTGACTACTTGTGTTGCAACGCACCCAAGTGTCTCCTGGAATCTTCAAGGCCTCAACGTAGTATCCAATTATCTTGCTTCCACCATCATTCTTTGGTTTAGTCCAGACCAGTGTAACTGCATTCTTTGTCACATCAAGCACCTCTGGTTTTCCAGGAGCATCTGGAATTAAATAAATAAATAAATAAATAAATATAAAACAGATAAATATAGAACATAAATATATAATATGCAAACACTTATGCCTACAAATTGATTTTACATGCACATACCAACAGGTGTTCTTGCTGTGATGAACTCAGTTTTCTTGCTTGGTTTACCCTGCCCAGCTCGGTTTATAGCAGACACTCTGAAAGTGTATTCCAGACCCTCAATTAGGCCAGCACAGGGATATTCTGTTGTGCGAACAACAGAATCATTAGCCTTCACCCAAAGCAGACTGTTCCTCTCTTTGCGTTCAATGTAGTATCCAGTAACTGGACTGCCACCATCAGACTCAGGCTTATCCCAAGCCACAAACATGCAGTCCTTGTTTACTTTGTTGATGCGACAGTTCAGAGGTTCTCCAGGAACATCTAAAAGAAAAGAAAATTGTTAGACACTGACAAATAGGCCTCTCCATTTTTGTAATCAGATCCATGATGACAGACACTGCCGATGCTTGCATTTCAGCTTACCAAAGGGGAATTTAGCAACCATCCTTTCAGATGTAAGGGGGTCTGAAATACCAAATCTGTTCTCAGCACGAACACGGAAGACATATTCCTTTCCAGGAATAAGCTTTCCAATTCTGCAGCCAGCTTTGCCACAGCTGGAAAGAGCAGTAACCCAGTCACCTCTGGTTACATCACACTTCTCAACCACATAATTAGTGATATTGCTACCACCATCTTCAGTAGGTTTGTTCCAAGAGAGTGTGCAGGCATCAGAATCGATGTCACTGATTTCAAATGGTGGCTCAGGTGGTCCAGGAATATCTGACACAAAAGAATGTTAGTAGAAAAATTAACTGCATGTTCACATAGCCCATTATTATTCAAGATGGTGATGATGAAATTCTAACCTCTGATGAGGATTTTCAAAGTCTGTTCAACTTTTCCAGTGCTGTTCTCAGCAACAAGGCTGTATTCAGCACTGTCTTGTCTTGAAACATCCTTAATGATGAGCACACACATGTTCTGAGATTTGTGCACAGCAAGACGGCTTGATGGGACTACATCATTTTCTCCCCGTTTCCATTGGCACACTGGTGCTGGCTTTCCAGATACAAGAGCCTCAACCCTCAATTTTGCCCCTGCCTTTGCAGTGACAAGCTCAGGCATGATGATTTTGGGCTCCACTGGGGAAAAAACACAAGATTTAACAGGTTTTTAGTTCAAATCTATTGATTCAAATAACTGTGTAACACTTATTCATTCTATAACTTACACATCTGCTCCTTGATCTCATAAGCTTCTCTTGTCTCTGTGGGAAGACTGGATCCCATGGCATTTTTTGCTGCCACTCTAAAACGATATTTTCTTCCCTCCTTTAGTCCAGCAACAGAGATGCTCAAATCTTTTACCATTGTGTATGGTGTCCATTCCTCCTTTTTCTCCTCCTCCACCTCTTCATCCTCAACCACAGGTGGAGGTGGAGGAGGAGCCACAGGCTCTACACCAGGCTCGGCCTCACCTTCACCCTCTACTGGTTTCTTGGGAGGTTTAGGCATTGGAAGCTCAAGATAGTCAATAACGTAGCCATCAATTTTAGCTCCACCATCCCGCAGTGGTTTCACCCATCCCACAGTTGCACTGTTCTTAGTTATCTCAAGAACATCAACCTTTTGTGGTGGGTCAGGTTTGCCTTAAGGGAGGAGACACAATTGGTATAGTAATACAGTTTCAACAAAGACTTCAAAATTGTTTTGGCTAAGAATGCACTTACTGACAGGATCAGAGGCCAGATAGGATTTTGATGTAACCTTTGGGACTCCGGGACCATACTCGTTTACAGCTATGACCCGGAAGTAATACTCTGTTCCTGGGACGAGATTGCTAACTTTAAATGTGGTGTTTTCAACATTAGCTTTCACTGTTGCCCAAGTCTTGCGATCAATTTCTCGTTTTTCAACCATGTAATGAGTGATGTCACTGCCACCATCAATTTCAGGTGGAGACCACGTGAGTTTGCAAGAGGACATTGTGATGTCAGTAACCTCAAGACCAATAACAGGTCCAGGTGTATCTGTTTTTAAAATGCAAAAAAGAAAAAAAGTACATATTTGAATGAAATTGAATTTTCAATATTTCCATTGATTAATATATATTTTACTTTATCTGTTTCAGTCATGTGATTTTTTTCCCCACTCATCTCCCATGTTTAAAAATAATCATAAGAAGTAACATGACTGTAACAGATGAATAAATGGGAACTTGTTTTTTACTTACCAAGTACTTTGACATTCACAAACACTGCCTTCTCTCCGGCTGAACTGGATACAGTCAATGAATATTTGCCGGAATCATCACGAGTACTTTCAGATATAACAAGGAATGTCATAGTGTCAATGAGATCAACATGGCCCTTCTGAACAACATTATCTTTTCCCATCCTCCTCCATAACACTTTGGGAGCGGGTCTGCCTCTGATTGTTGCAACTAATCTTATTGGGCATCCAGCCCTAACTGTCACACCTTTCTTCAGATCTGCATCCAAATCAATCTCGGGGGCCTCTGAAGATTGGGGAAAAAAGGATAAAACACGATAATTTGGTGTATAGAAAGGGATGTTGCCAAAAAGGTTATAGAAAAGTCTATGGAAACTCACCCAAGACTTCTCTTGGTGTCACAGCTCCCTCAAGATTTGTTGGCTGGCTCAAGCCAACCTGATTTTGGGCAGAAACACGGAATTCATATTCAAGCTTCTCATCCAGGCTTGAGACTGTGAATTCTGTTGCGATCAACTGGGCAGCAACATTGCACCTTTTCCAGCCTTCATCCCCCTTCTTGACTGTGCCCTTGACTCTGAGCTCAACTACATATCCAATAAGAGGAGCACCTCCTTGATATGTAGGCTTTGTCCATGAAAGAGTGACTGATGTCTTTGAGCTGTCAGCCACCTTTAAGTTACTAACGGGACCAGGAGGCTCTGCAAATTGAAAAACATATAATAAATGTGACCGTAAAGACAAAAACAAACATTCACCAAATATTTCACTGTAATTGGACATACCAATTGGATCTCTGGCAGTGAATGATCTGGATGGCTTGCTTGCATCACCAACTCCAATTTCATTTTCAGCCTTAACTCGGAACTGGTATTCATGATTAGGCAGTAATCCTGTAACAGTCATCTGTGTTCCTGGAATTGGGGACTTAATAACAGGGCCCCACCGAATGGCATGCTCTTCTTTTTTCTCAAGAATATAACCAGTGATTGGTTTACCGCCATCATTATCAGGTGAGCACCACATAACAACCATTTCTTCTTTTGTAATTTTAGTCACTTCTGGAGCATCTGGTGCACCTGGTCTATTAAACTGGGTCCTTGCAACAATAGACTCAGTTTCAACAGCAGGGCCAGCACCCATTTTGTTCTCAGCTCTCACTCGGAATATGTATTCATTTCCTTCGATAAGGCGAGTAACTTTAGCTGAATTGGTAATAATAGCAGATGAATGAATTGACCATACTCCTCTCTTTGTCTCACATTTTTCTATGATGTAGTTATAAATCTCACAACCACCATCATCTTCTGGTACCTCCCATGTAAGCTTGCATCTGTCCACAGAAATGTCTGTCACTTTCAGGTCTCTAATAGGACCTGGTCTATCAAGAACATTCACCTTGGCCTCAGCAGTACAGGTTCCAGCAGCATTTGTTCCAGTAATGATGTATTTTCCAGTATCTCCACGTCTTGAATTTGTGAGCAGGAATTTAGTGAAGTTGGTGCCAGTTTCAACTTGCACTCTTGGATTTTTGGTGATATCTCCAGTGACACCTTCTTTTGACCATTTTATATCAGGCTGAGGTTTACCTATAACCTCTGCCTCAATTGGAACTTTATCTCCAGCTTTAACAACAAGCTCTCCAATCAGTTTGACTTTGAGCTCTGGCTGTACAAGTTCCTGCTTTACAAGAACTTCAGCTGTTGTCACCCAGTTACTCTCTCCTCCCTCATTCTTTGTTTGAACTCTAAATTGATAAATTTGGTTCTCAATACATCTGTCAGCCATGAAATAGGTTTCCTTAATGGCACCCTTGTGTAATCTTTCCCATTCATCCGCTTCTTTAGGCTTCTTTTCAATATGATAGGCAAGGTTACGACTGCCACCATCATATTCTGGTTTCTTCCATTTGAGGAAGACAAATGTCTTGCCAATTTCAGCGATTTGGAAGTTCTCTGGCTCACCAGGTTTTTCAACTGGATCAACAGCAAGGACTGGTGCTTTTGTTTCTGTTGATGGACCAACACCAATTTTATTCTCTGCACTCACACGGAAGAAATATTCACAATTCTCAATAAGTGGAGCTTTGACAAGTCGTTTAGTACAGTCAGATGTAACAACTGTCCATCCCCTTTGACTTGGCTGTCGGCACTCAATTATGTAATTAGTAATTTCAGTGCCACCGTTATCCTCTGGATTTTCCCAAGACACCATACATGACTCTTTGGTTACATAAGCAACCTTCAAATTCTGACAGGCTCCAGGAATATCAAGTACATTAACAATAATTGTAGCATTTGCTTGACCACTGCTGTTCTTTGCTTGAATTGCATATTTTCCATAATCAGCTCTAACAGCCTCCTGTATTACCAGCTCAACAAGAGGGAAGTTATTATTCATATCAGTGCGTTTATCTCTGCCTAAAGCTCTTGCATCTTTAGTCCAAGTGATTTCTGGATCAGGTCTACCCTTTACACGGGTCACAAGGTTGATGATTTGCCCTGCTCTAACTGTTAGGAGGTCACGGCAAGCAACATCAACAGTTACTTCGGGGGGAACAAGAATGTCCTTGGCAAGCACAGTTTCTGTGAGTTCTCTTGGCTCACCATCTCCAACTTTGTTTGAGGCTTTAATACGGAATCTGTACTCCATGCCTTCAGAAAGTCCAGGTACTCTAAATGCACAAAACTTAATTAGATCCTTATTTATTTTGTTCCACTGTGCAGAACCTGATTTCTGGCATTCAACAACATAGCCTATGATGGGGCTGCCACCATCTCTGGAAGGTTTGGTCCATACCAAATCTGCATATGACTTGCTCCAGTCCTTCAGCTTAATGTTACTTGGAGGCCCTGGAGGAGTAATTGGACGTTTAGCTTTCACTGCGTCTGATGGATATGAAGGCTCACTTACACCAGCAACATTTTCAGCAAAGATTCTGAATTCATAGCTGTTGCCCTCAAAAAGACCACACACCCTATATCTTACATCCAGGACTGGTGTTTTATT
This sequence comes from Opsariichthys bidens, assembly GCA_037194245.1. NCBI lineage: Eukaryota > Metazoa > Chordata > Actinopteri > Cypriniformes > Xenocyprididae > Opsariichthys > Opsariichthys bidens. The sequence goes on along the minus strand of CM074281.1, from coordinate 9,115,495 downwards.
TACACGAATCCATTTGCCGGTCATCTCCCTGCGCTCAACAATGTAGCCACTCACAGGGCTTCCTCCATCTGTTTCTGGTTCAGTCCATGACACTGTTACAGCATTTTCTGTTATATCAGAACATGTTGGTTGGCCAGGAGGGCCTGGTGGATCAAACATATGCTTGGCAATAGTGGGAGGACTTTCAAGGGCAGCTCCAATGCCAATTTTGTTCTCTGCGCGTACACGCACAATATATTCACGTCCCTTCTCCAAACGTGGGACTTTGGCCTTTGTGCTGGTACCTCCAGAACTCACAACTGACCATGGCTCCCAAGGCTTCTTGACATCCTTTTTCTCTACAACATAGTTCATCAAAGGTGTACCACCATCATCCTTTGGTGGACGCCACTGGATTATCATATGATCAGGGGTAACCTCAAGGATATTTACAGGGCCAACTGGAGCAGATGGAACATCAAGTACTGTGACATGTAGAGCAACAGACTTGCTTCCAGCAGGATTTGCCACAGTAAGTATAAACTCTCCGCTGTCATTTCTGACACATTCACTAATAGTCAAGACAGTTGAATTTCCTTCAGTAACAATCTTAAATTTGCCCTCAGTTTTAAGCTCATTTCCTTCACTTTGCCACTTGGCTGTTGGAGTTGGGATTCCATGCATGACTGCTGGGAGGACAATTGTACTGCCAGCTTTGACAACAAGACCCTCAATAAGCTTCACGTCAACTTCAATGGTTGGAGCCACTGAAAAAGAATATTAGCATAATAAAATGTAATGTATGTTGTCAATAAACATTTTTCTGTTAAAAAATAAGACTATATAATAAAATGTTGTGTAAGTCTTACAAGTTTTTTCCTGGCAAGTAATTGGCACAGTCGTGTCTGGTCGACTAATGCCAATTGCATTTTGTGATTTTACACGGAATCTGTAGGTTTTGCCCTCCACAAGTCCAGTAACATGGCATTGAGGATTGCTGACAGTCTTGAAGGTCACCCAGTCAGTGGATCCTTCTTCTTGATGCTCAACAATGAATCCAGTGATCTCACTTCCACCTGTGCGATCAGGCCACTCCCATTGAAGCCATACTTCAGTTTTGTCTGCATCCACATGATGCAGATTCTTGGGTGGACCAGGGGGATCTTTAATTAAAAATATACAAATTAATTTTTACAAACTGGTATAAAAAATTTGAGCACTTAAAAATATTACACTTAATACTTACAAAGAGGATCAATTGCCTTGATGGGCTTGGTGGTTTCAACAAATGCACTCCTGCCAAACTGATTCTCAGCTGCAACTCGGAAGAGATACTGAATTCCCTCCATCAGATATTGAGCCATGAGGCTCAGCTTCTTAGATGCAGGACACACTGGAACCCAACTCTCAGCTGCTACATCTTTCTTTTGCACAATATAGTGGGAGATCACAGCACCACCATCATCTTCTGGCTTTTGCCATGTCAGGTAAGCTGACTCACTTGTGATTTCAGAGATGGTAAGATTCCTTGGAGGTCCAGGTTTATCTAAATCAAAAAGAAAAAGACTCATTGTGGCGCTACTATAGATATCTACTTAATTATACATACTGTGTGTACTGAATTTCATTGTAATCTATCTATCTATCTATCTATCTATCTATCTATCTATCTATCATTAAGAGTTTTTCTTAAAACATTCATACCAAGAGTGAGAACAGTGCAGGTAGCAGTTTTCGATCCAGCTGCATTCTGAATAGTGATAGTATAATTGCCACTGTCAGCACGGGTACACTTCTTAATGTGAAGTTTGCTTCCACTTGCTGTGACCTCTATAAGGCAATGAGCAGGAACTTCTCCATCATTCTTTTTCCAAGAGACAGTGGGTATTGGCATGCCCTTAATTGTGGCACTGAGTGTGATGTCTGTCCCAACCATGGCAAGGTGATCACGAGCCATATTGGCATTTAACAGCAACTCAGGCTCCTCTGCATGAGAATTGAGATGAGAAAGATATATATAAATGAATGCATTTTTAGTTATTACTTTCCAGTATGTGAAAAACATACTTCCAGTTACAGGAGGAGAGTAGTATTATAAAACAACACTTTTCAATACTACTCTTATGCATGCTGAATATGTAAACAAAAAGAAAGAAATTACCAAGTCTGTCATGAACTTTCACTGGTTCCTTGACAAATGCAGGCTCAGATTTTCCAGCTGCATTCACAGCCATAATTCTGAATTGGAACTCTCCACCTTCTGGTAGATTTGTCACAACGAACTTTGTGTCTGGGCATGATTCAGGAGTTTCATTTGCTGGGGTCCATTCGATTGCACCGGGCTTCTGATACTCAATCAAGTAACCAAAAATTTTGCCTTTGCCATCATGACGAGGAACACGCCACGATAGACTCACAGAATCTTTAGTCTTGTCAACAGCTTCAGGCAAAACAGGTGGGCTTGGCAAAACTATTAAATAATAAGTTGAATAAGTGAATAAAGAATGATCATCAGTACTTCTTTTTGATAAGCATTAAGAAAAGGAAACCCCCAAATCACGATGACTTACCAATGGGATCCTTAGCAAGAACAGGTTTACTTGGAGGGCTAGGATCTCCAGTTCCAATTTCATTCTCTGCTATTACACGGAATTCATATTCACAGCCTTCAACAAGGTCTTGTACCCTATACTGTGTAGCAGGATAAATTGGATCTCTAGTTGCACGAGACCACCTCTTAGCGGAGGGCTCCTTCCTCTCCAAGATATAGTTTGTGATGGGCTTTCCACCATCACGAGGCCGGTTCCAAATCACCAGCGCTGAATCATGATAGACATCTTTTACAGTAGGCTGCTCAGGTGCCTCAGGTACCCCTGTAATTATGTGCAAGATATTAGGAACAAAACAATTTTTTACAGCTATAATGTTCAACTGATTTTTCTGTGTTTTTTACATACTGAATAGATCTTTTGCTTTCATTTCTTCTGACTCCAGTGGGTCACTTATGCCATACATGTTCTCAGCACTAATTCTCATGATGTATTCACGACCCTCTACAAGCTTAGGTACTTTGCAGTGGGTTTTTGTGGAGGCAGATGTTACAGTTGTCCACATGTCTCTGTTTACATCTCTCTTCTCAATGATGTAGTTAGAAATTTCACATCCACCATCGTCAAGGGGGGGCTTCCAAGAAATAACCATGTGATCTCTGTGAACTTCTTCAAAGACAACTGGGCCCTCTGGAGGCAATGGTCGATCTAAAACAATGCACAGAATATTCATAGATAGATTGCTTGTTAGTTATAAGCCCTAAATATGAAATTTTATTCATCTTGTTATTAGGGCTGCCCCCTTATAGCTGTTAGTCAACTAGAAGAGGCTTGGTCAAACAAGATTTTATTAGAGGAAAAAAAAACTCCACAGGAAGCAGTGAAATTACACTGTCTGTGATGGACAGATTGTTAAAGGCAGGAATTCCAAACATTCGCCTATCATTCATCGACCTTTAAAATGGCTTATGACTTGAAACATGCAAGTAGTAGCAACTTCACAAGTCCGCTCTCTCTAATGTTAGCCTATTCCTACATAAATGTGCGCTATTAGGCCAAAAACATTATCAATAAATTATTAAAATTTAATAAATTGTCTCTTTGCTGAATTTTCATGACACACTCATAATCATTATGTTTGCCGGTACTCTATGGCAAGCTTTATGTGTGTGCTTGATCGCTGATTAGGCTTATGTTTTATATATAGGTAATCAAAGACTTATTTTTATGATGTATGGCTTATTAATATAAACGTGTGATTAGTCGACTAATGGCTTAAATGAATGACTACTAGTCGAATAGAAAAATCTTTAGTTGAGGGCAGCTCTACATACTATTTTATAGTTGAGTAAACTTTTTTTTCTCGTTTCATGAGACTTACCTGCAACTGTGATATTACAAATGCCTTTACGAGCACCAGTACAGTTTTCAACTGTCACACAGTATCTGCCACTATGCCCACGTTGAGCTTTCATAATACCCAGACACATTGTGGTAAGAGTATTTTTGAACTTGATATGGTTGTCTGCTTTCAGTTCCTTGTCATCCCTAGACCAGGTGACAGATGGGGCTGGTTTTCCAGTGTAACGCCCCTGGAGTGCAAAGCTTTCACCAACACGCACAACAACCTTATCACGGAAGTCAAGCTCAATTGTAGGAGGCTCTAAAATTGAAAAAAAAAAGAAAAGAAAAATCATGCACGTCATTAATACTTAAAAAATAGAGTTAGTGGTTTATAATAATCATTGTGGTGTACATAACGAAGAACACTTGAAAAACAAAAACTCTTCACTCACCAAGTTCGTCTTTACATGTAATTGGCTTAGTGGAGAAGGATGGTTTACCCGGACCAACTTCATTCACTGCACTGACACGGAATTCATAGGTGTCGCCTTCACGGAGACCATCGTAAGTATATCTCCTATCCATCAGTTTCTCTTTGGTCAGTCTGACAAACTTGTCTTTCCCAATCATGCGAGCCTCAAGAATGTAGGATATCACCTCAGATCCTCCATCATACTTAGGTGGCTTCCAAGTCACACTGATATAGTCTTTAGTGATGGCAGTCACCTCAATCTCTTCTGGACGGTCTGGAGCATCTAGAAAAAATAGGCCAAATGCTGATTAGCTACCATCCATGCTGAATACTATTTTACAGCTGCATTACTTCGTCAATAGTTTAAAGCTATTTTAAATCCAGAGGGGAAAATGAAAGAAAAATACTTACTGATAGGATCTTTAATCTCAATTTCGCATGATGTTTGGCAGAAAGGACCTACTCCAATTGCGTTTTCAGCTGCAACTCTGAAGAAATATGCCTTTTTAAGCACCAGATTATTTACTACAGCATTTTGTCTGCCAGCTGTGTAGGAGCACGATGTCCAAGCCTTGCGCTCAGCTTCACGTTTCTCAATTATGTAGTTGGAGATGGCAGATCCACCATCATCCTCAGGGAAAAACCAGTTCAGCTTGCATGATTCACCTGTAAGATTTTCTGCTGTGAATGGTGCCCCCACTGGTCCAGGGATATCTGAAGAAGCAAAATAAGATTGGAAAATGTAAATCCTCTAATGTAGCTATTTCATAGTAATGTATGGACTACTTGTGCCTGATAATTCTCACTTACCAAGTACATCAACAATAACAGACCTCTTCACCTCTCCTCCATCATTTTTGGCTGTTATTGTATAAACACCTCGTTGTGCCCTTGTGCAGTCTTTAATTACCATTGAGCAGCTGATTGAGGTGGTTTCAATAACAGCTTCTGGTGGAACTGGGTTTTCATCTTTGTTCCATGTAATCACAGGTGGAGGTTGTCCTGACACATAAGCCAGGATACGAATAACACCTCCAGCATGAATAACCATCTTCTCCTTTACTGAAATGTCCAGTTCAAGGACTGGCAAAACTGAAATGACAGAAATTTTCATTTAATTCATATTGCATACACTGGGTTATTTTGTCAAATCATTTTAATCAAATATAAATTTGTCAATTATAGTTGAGCCTATTGGGTCATTTTTGGCGGGGTTATTTTTTTAAAAATATTTGGGTAGTTTTTGTATTTCTCAGCTTATGGGTCAGACATAACCCAGCGGTTGAGTTATTTATTGCAGCCTTTTTGCATCCTCTTCAGGAGAGAGTAGTTCTCAGTAAAAAAAAAAAAAAACAGGTTTTTGTACATTTTATTTTAACTGCTACGGTGGAAACGGGATAACTGAGAGTGGTCGATTGCACTTGAAAAATGTTTAAACTAAATTAAGATTAAATGTAGACAATATTGTATTGCCAACATATTAAAAACTGTTTAAAATAAAAAAGTAATGTAAATCTAGAAGTAATGTTAATCTGTCAGAAAGTAAAGTTAATCTGTAATCACTAATTTATGTATAAGTAACAAATAAGATAGTATTATAGTAAAAATGAATTAAACAAACAATCCAATATGCTAGGCAAAACTAGCCTGACATGTATCGGGTTGATTTTTCAACCCAGTGTTTTTTTAGAGTGTATGAATCTTTATTTAGATTTTAGATCTTTTTGCACACAGGCAAATAAATAACATTTCATTGGGAGAGTAATTCTCTTATGTTGAATCACTAAGACTTACTTATCCGGTCCTTCATTTCAATAGCATCAGCAATTTCGCCTGGTTCACTCAAGCCAGCAGCATTGAATGCCAAAACTCTAAACTTAAACAATGCATTCTCTTTCAGTCCAGTGATCACAAATTTAGTTCCTCTAACTTCCTTGTCTTTGGCCTGGAACAGAAGGAAGATATTTTTTTGTAATGTATAAAAAGTATATGAACATATTTTGTTTAAATGTAAATAATCAGGTCTTAAACAAACCTTAACCCATGCTTCTGTGCCCTCCTCTTTGTATTCAACATAGTATCCCATTATCTTTGAACCTCCATCCTTCAAAGGTGGAATCCATTCCAAGTCTGCTGTAGTCTTAGTCCAGTCTGTGACTTTTGGGGTTGGTGGAGAAGGAGGAGCTACAAGAAAACAGATTTGTTATAGTGTGATTCTCTATTAATATACAAATTATATTCCATTGAATCTCAAACTGTATTGTTTTCTTACCTATTGGTTCTCTGGCAAATGTTGGCTCAGATGGCTCACTTGGGGGTCCACATCCCGCTGCATTAATTGCAATCACACGGAACAAATACTGAGATCCCTCAATGAGTCCCTCAACGTTGTGAGAAATACCGAGTGGCATTGGTCTGACTGGATCACGAGTTACTCTGCTCCAACGTTTAGATGTAGTTTCTTTACGCTCAAGCCAATAGCCTGTGATTGGAGTTCCTCCATCTGTTTCTGGCTCTTCCCAGTTCACAGTCATGGAGTCTATTGTGATGCTAGAGAGTGTTGGCTTCTCGCATTGGCCAGGTGGCACTTAAAAAACACACAAACATTGTCAATGTCATCAAGTGAAATAAATAATGATAATAATTTAAACATACAACATGTCTCTAATTACATAAACATTAAACATGTGAATGAATACTTACTGAACACATCTCTGGCTACTTCAGGTTCGCTATCAAGAGGATCACCAACACCATATTTGTTTTGAGCCCTAATGCGGAAAATGTACTCATGGCCTGGCATTAGATTCTCGACCGTGTATATTCTCTCTTTGGGTTCACTAGTGACAGGTATCCAAGTCTTCCTGTTGGCAACACGTCTCTCGATAGTGTAGTTTGTAATTTTGGAGCCACCATCATCCTTAGGAGGCAGCCATGAGAGTGTTATTCGTTCAGCATGAATTTCCTCAAATTTGATGGGTGCAGATGGAGCCCCAGGACGTCCTGTTTACAATAAGATAATTCCATTAGTTATTATAACAACACCTATATGCTGTCATTTAAAAAAAATGGTTGTTGCAATTTACCTAGAACATTAAGCCTCATTTCCTTGGAAACGGTACCAAGGCTGTTGCTAGCAGTAAGAGTGTAGAGGCTTGTATCTGAGCGTTTGCCCTGCTGGATCAGCAGTGTGCAGCTATCATCAGACACAAGCTTGTTGATGTGCTCATCATACTCAATGTCAACCTTGTTTTCACCCTTGTGAGGCGGAGCCTTCTGCCATGTGAGTGTTGGGAATGGACATCCCTTAATCTTGGCAACAATATGAATATCTGCACCTTGTTCAACCTCCATGAATTCTGGAAGCTCAATGAAAGGTGCCCCTAAAAGTGAAAGGAACAAAGGTGAATTGGTACACCATGCAACTCTTAAATTCATTAAATTACTTTGTGTGTGTTGCTCTGTACATACTGTTTTGGTCCTTAACAATGATAGGTCCTGCTGTAGAGGATGGTCTACTTGCACCAACCTCATTCACAGCCTTAACACGGAATTCATATTCAGCTCCCTCGTGGAGATCCTCCACTTTGAAAGTGGTGGTATCAATATCACGGCGGTTGCACTGTCTCCAGGACTCTTGCTGGTTTCCACTGCTATCCCACCAAAGACGCTCAACATTGTAGTGAGTCACAGGTGCACCACCATCATTTTTGGGTGGCTTCCAAGTCAGGGTCACAATGCCCTTAGACACATCGACGATTTTGACTCTTGTAGGAGGATCCGGAGGATCTGCAATAATACAGAGATATGAATAGTCTGAAAAAACTGACTAAATGTAAGCATTTTTAATGACAGACTCGTATACAAAATATACTTACGAATAGGATCCCTGGCTTTAGTCCGCTGAATGGTTGTGGTGTGGGGCCCAAAGCCAAAGCGATTTTCAGCTCTTATACGGAACAAGTATTCTTGTCCTTCAATCAGGTCTGGCACAACTAAGGACTGCGTTGCACAAGCTGGGTTTACCTTTGTCCAAGCCTTTCCTTCAACAGTCTTTTTCTCAATGAAGTAGCTCTTGATCCTGTCACCACCATCAGAGTCTGGAGGACTCCAGCTTAGTCTACATGTTCCACGTGTGATGTCAGTGACTTTGATGTCTTTTGGAGCTCCAGGCAAATCTAGACAAAAGAGACACATTATGTGAAATAATACATACTTCTAGACTTTCTGTATTCTAATACTAATACTATTTCATTAGGTTTTGATGTTTCCATGGTTTTAGGGAATTTGAATATGCTTACCAAGTACATTCACGCGCACTTTAACTATTTTAGTGCCAGCCTGGTTGTTGGCAGTGATGATATATCGCCCAGAGTGGTTTAATTTACATTCAGGGATTGTCACTACTGATGTTGTATCACTGGATGACACCTGCAGATTTCAAAAGTAAAATGTATTAGTTTGTTTGGACTGAACAAACTTGAGTGTTTTGAAAAAAATATGAATAATCCTACTTCTGAATCTTCTGGGAGAGTGTGACGCTCATTCTTTTTCTCTGTTGGAGCAGTTCCATCAAAGTCCCATGTTACATTTGGAAGAGGTTTGCCGGAGATGGTAGCTGGAATTTTGATGGTTGTTCCAGCGCGACAATTTAGAAGTTCATGAGCTGTGACTTCCAGGGTAATCACAGGTTCCTCTGTAAACATATCGAGTAACATTTATCTTTATTCATATATAAAGTTTTACATGTATGTATTAAATATTATTCTATATTATTGTAACACATGTACACAAAAGTAACACTTACCCAGAATATCCTGTACAATGATATCAGCAGTTCTGGGACTTGGCTCAGATTCACCAGCAGCATTGACAGCAACAATCCTGAACCTGCATTTCTTATTCTCTTTAAGGCCTGGTACAGTGAATGAATTGGTCAGGATCAGCTTCTCTGGTGTATTGATCCTTCTCCACTCATGTGAACCTTCATCCTGAACTTCAACAATGTAACCCTTTATTGGACTTCCTCCATCTTTTTCTGGTGGGGTCCAAGAAAGGGTCACGCTGCTTGTGGATTTGTCTGTTACTACAGGTGCAGGTGGCTGACTTGGCGGGTCTACAAGTAACATTTAAGAATGGAGAGTTTTATTCATTAGGAACTGGAATTTATAAACATATCAACATAAGAAATATTACTTACTTCTTGGATCAAGCGCAAACACACACTCTGTTGCTTCACTTGGAGGTCCAACGCCAGCTGCATTCTGAGCCATCACACGGAACTGGTACTCGGCACCCTCAATAAGGTGCAGCACATTGTATTCCAGGCCCTTGACTGCTGGTTTTGTTACTGGTGCCCTGTTAACACGACTCCAGTATACAGCACCTCTCTCTCTCTTTTCAAGCCAATAGCCTTGAATGGTTGAGCCGCCATTGTCTTTTGGAGGCTCCCAAGTGACTACCATGGATGAGGAAGTGTGTCTAATAATCCTTGGCCTCTGGGGTGGCCCGGGAAGACCAAATGGATCTTTGAGTACAACCTTTTCTGATTCACAACCATCACTGACCCCAAACTTGTTCTCAGCTTTGATCTGGAACTGGTAAGTACCATAGGCCTCCAACTTGTACACCTTCAGAAGGAGATTTAAAAAAAAAAAAAAAACATTTAGAGCTTTTATAAGCACATAGCACAGTTTCATTCTAGAAGGCACTGTCTCATTGTAATAAATATTAATAACATGTATTAACCCCATAACGTCTGTCCATAATGCAGCATGTCAGCTGTTCCCAGTCAGACTTCTTTTTGCTGGCGTCTCTCTTCTCAATGATGTAGTTAGTGAGCTCACTTCCACCATTGTCCTCTGGAGCATCCCAGGTAAGGTAGCAAGAGACAGCTTTGATGTCAGACACCACAATGTTTCTTGGGGGCAATGGGCGATCTAGGAAAACAACACCATAGTTAAGACATCCCATCAATCATCATAAAGGTTATTTTGTAACATAATTGCTGAAAATAAAGAGTTGTCCTTTACATAACTTAACTACAGGAAAAAGTTCTGTGTAACTTGTACCATATGGTGGAAAATCAATAAATGTAATTAAAATCAAATACTGCATAACATTTAAAAGGCTTACCCAAGATATCCACACGGATAGTGCGTTGACCTACTCCACGGGTATTTGTGGCAGTTAGCTTGTATATGCCTGTGTCTTTTCTTATAGTTTCAGGAATGCCAATTTTTGTGTTGATAGTTTGTCTGTTAATCTCCTCTGATTCCAACGTCATTGTCTCAGTGGGTTGGTCAATAACTACACCATTCTTTGACCACTCAAAGGTAGGCAAGGGCAGGCCAAAAATTTCAGCTGGAATTTCAATTGCTGCTCCTTTCTTGACAATAATGGCATCCCTCTTAAAGAATTTCAACCACTTAACAGTTGGTGAATCTAATATAGAGGAAGATATCAATGAAAATGTTAAGGCATGATTTTTATAAGTAAACTAAAATTACATGCGTCCAAAATTGGTAAATTTTTATATTATAGGGAATGGTACATACGTTCATCATCCTGAATATTGACACTGATTGCTTTGGATGGTTCTCCATCACCGACCTCATTGACAGCTTTCACTCTGAAGTCAAACATCATGTTCTCAGTTAAATTTTCCAGAGTGATGGTGAGGTCTTTGCAGAGTTGACGGTTGGCAACATCAAATTCATTGCTGTCTTGTCGCATCTTTTCAATATAGTAGCCTCTGATTGGAGAACCGCCATCACTACGAGGAGGTTCCCAAGTCAAAGTAATAGTGTTCTTGGTCCTTTCTGTATAGTGCAATTTCTCTGGGGCAGATGGAACTCCTAAAATAAAAAAAAATTAATTTTAAAACAAGTATAAAAAAAAATATTATATATATAAAGAATATATATATAAAGAAAGAGGACCTGTGTATATATATATATACACACACACAAAAATAATAAATATTTTCTCATATACAACATATAAATTCACTTAATATTCTGTGTATTTACCTTTGGGATCCACTGCTAAAACAGGCCCAAGGTCAACAGGAGCACCAAGGCCATACTTGTTCCTTGCAACTACACGGAACATGTATTCTTCTCCATCAAGAAGACCAACAATGTCACATTTGCAACTGGCGACTTCCAGGGGTTGTCTGTAAATGTGCATTTTGGCATCCTTTCTCTCAACAACATAGCCCATTATGTCACTTCCACCATTATCCAGAGGATCTGACCAGGTGAGTGAAATTATCTTCTTGCTCACATGAACTGTCTTAAGATCAACCACTGGTCCGGGAACATCTTTTGTCCCCCAAAAAAGAAAAGAAAACATCCCATATTTCAGAATTAAAAAGTAAACAATTTTTCTAAGACTTCTGGAGAAAATAATTTTACTTACCCATCACATCCACCTTAACAGAGGCAGACTTTGTTCCACTGGCGTTGGTACCTGTGATCTGGTATATGCCATGGTCAGTTCTCAAAGCATTTTTGATACTTAAAATGCTGTTTTTTGCCTCTGTCTCGATAACTACGTGTTCCTTGTCTGGCTCTGCATTATCCTTTGTCCACTTGACTTCTGGCACAGGTCGCCCAGTAACAACAGCAGGGAGACGCAATGTTTCTCCAGCTCTAATGATGACTCCATTCCTTACAGAGATATCAAACTCAACCCCTGGTACCTCTGTTAAATCAATGCAGATTTAAATATTTGATTAGAATTGCTCAAATGGGTGTAAATAATATAGAGTTACAGCTTAATTTAGGATGATTGTTTGAAAAATAAAAACATTTTTAAGAGCTTCAGGTCCTCTTTTGCACACTATTGGTAGCAAAAACCACAAGGTTTTCGATATACCTTCAGGTTCTTTGGCTTGAACAGGTTCAGTCATGCCTGGTGCCCCATGTCCTGCATCATTTACAGCATACACACGTAGGTAATAATCAGCTCCTTCAGTCAGTCCAGTCACAGTGTACTTGCGGTCTTTGCATCTAAACTCAGTGCAGCGGACCCAATCCTTCTCTCCAACCAGACAGCGCTCAACATGATATCCAAGGATTTCTCCACCACCGTTGTACAATGGAGGTACCCAACTGATATCGATAGTATTATTTGTAACATCAACAATTTTTGGAACAGGTGGGCCAGGTGGTACTGCAAAATAGTTACATTTAAATAAATTATAAAGTCCTTTAAATCCAGTTAGTATAAATCATGAGTTTCAATGCAGGTTGACAAAGAATCTGCTATTTTTGATGTGATTAAAGTCCCCACTGTTGCATAAATTTACCCAATGAATATCATCTATGCAAACTTCCAAAACTAATAATTACAGCTTACACCAAAGGAAATAGATGTGTTCATAATGCAAAAATTGTTAAACTAATCACAATTAAATATTTAAACTAATTTACAGTCATATATTTAATGTTTATTTTCATTTTTCACTTACAGATTGCATCCATTGCAGTTTGAGGGTCAGTTGGTACACTGAATTCTCCTGGGCCAGCAAGATTTTCAGCACAGACCCTAAAGACGTAAACAAGGCCTTCCATAAGACCCTTAACCTTAACTGTCAGTGCACTAAGAAGACTGGAGTTCACTCTGATCCAATATTTGCTGTTGACTTCACGTCTCTCAACCCAATAGCCCAAGATAGGGCTACCATTGTCCTTTGGCTCATGCCAGCTAAGGGCAACTGTGCTGGAGGTAACCTCTCCAATTCTTGGCATGTTGGGCGCATCGGGTGGTTCTGAAAAACAATATTCAAATAAAGTCAAATAAACTTAAGCCAACTACTGTTTTTGCAAAGTATAGAAAAAAATTATTATTTTACCAAATTGATTCTTCGCAATAAGTGGTTCAGAGTAGCATGGATGTCCACAGCCAAACTTGTTTTCAGCTGTGACTCTGAAGATGTACTCCTTTCCTTCAATAAGCTTGGTTACAGGGTAATTGTATCCCTTGTGAGTTGAGGTCACAGTTACCCAACCAATGTCATCTGTTGTGTTGTCTTTCTTTTCCAGTATGTAGTTGATGATCTCACTGCCACCATCATCAAGAGGTGCATCCCAAGTGCAAACAACAGAGGTGTTCCTGATCTCATCAAATCCAAAGTTGACAGGGGGGCCAGGCTTATCTGTAAGTTATAACAGGCACAAATGTCAATATATAATTGTAGTTGATAAATGCTTAAGGAGATACCCAAAAATAGTTTCAAAAGTAACCTACCAAGAACATTGACGTCACAAGATGCGGTTGCAAAACCATGGGTATTCTCAACTCTAATAGTGAACTTTCCATGATCAGATCTGATGGCATCACGCACCATCAGAGCAGTCTCATCCCTTTTGCTCTGGTCAAATGACAGGCGATCTAAAAGTGGTGGATGGAATTCTTCTTCAGGTTCAGGCTGAACAGACTTCTTTTTCTTCTTCACAATTTCTGGTTTCTTCTTAGCTGGTGGCTGCTTGACATTCTCATCATTTCTGAGCCATGTAACAGTTGGGTAGGGAGATCCAGAAATGTAAGCATCCAATCTAATCTCCTCTCCCTTTTTGAGACTGAGGCCAGATGCAATACGAGCATGAAGCGATACCTTTGGTGGTTCTGAAGTAGAATATAATAAAATGACATTTAATATTTTATTTGACACACAGAAAAGTTTGCATACTCAAAGTGATGCTGAAATAGATTGTTTTTGAACATACCAACAGGATCAGCAGCCTTAATAAGTGGTGTACTGCGAGATGGGTCACTAGCTCCTGCAATGTTCTCTGCACGGACACGGAACTGGTATTCTTTTCCTTCTGTCAAGCCAGTGACGGTGTAGGAGAAACCAGGTACCAGATTTGGAACACATCTCTCAAATCTGTCACCATCTTTTTCAATCTTTTCAAGAATGTACCCTGTGATTGGGCATCCACCATCATATGATGGTGCCATCCAAGTAATAGTGATTGAATTTGAGGTGGGATTGTGTCCTTCAACATCAGTTGGTGGGTCTGGATGCTCTGTAATATAATAATTGTAAATAATCATAATAATGAAAATATGAATGACAAACATGTCCAGAAAGAATGTACATAAAATTAATAATAATAAATATTAAAAAAATTATACTTACGTTTATGTTCTTCTGTTATGACAGGACTGCGCAGTTCAAGAAACTCGCCACTGCCAATTTTGTTAACAGCCTTCACTCTGAAGTAATATTCACCATTGAGCATAAGATCTTTGACCAGAAAGCTTAAAACATTGTCTGCAGACATCACAGGCAAAAATGTTTTCTTCTGAGCTTCCCTACGCTCCAGAACATAATGCAAGATTGGGCTACCACCATCACTCTCTGGAGGCTCCCAAGAGATCTTGCAAGAGTTCTTGGTGACCTCACTTGGAGAGATGTCCTTACATTGTCCAGGCAGTCCTTTTAACGAAAAATGTAATGAGGCATTAAGCTTGATTTTTTAGCAATTGGTATGGTAAGTGTAAATCAGTTAAAAACAATTTATATATTTTATACAGTTTCTTACCGATCACTTTTACATTGATTGTGCCAGTTACTGAACCCAGACCATTCTCGAGAGTAACAGTGTACACGCCAGCATCTTCATGTTTACACTTGAGAAGCTCAAGGTGAACATGATTAAGTTCACATGTCAATGTCAGTCTGTCTTCAGTCTTTAATTCAGTGTCACCCTTTTTCCAGACCATTGATGGTTTTGGAATTGCTCTGTATGGGATTTTTAAATTCATCTTCTCACCCTCAACAACAACAACATCTTGGGTCTCGATATCCATGGTTGGTGCACCTTTAAAATATTTAAAAATGTATTAAATACCAGAATCAGACCAGTTGAAAAAAAATGTGTACACGCATGCCCTTTCATTCCCAATGAATAATTAAATAGTTCTTACAGTCCGGGTCTTTGGCAAAGACACCATCTGAAATTTCAGAGGGATCGCTGACTCCAATAGCATTGATAGCACGAACTCTCAAAACATATTTTTTCTCAGGAATGATGCCTTCCTCAGCCTTAAACATAAGGTCTTTGACAGGACGGGCATTAATCCTCATCCACTTCTCAGTTCCAGCTTCAGACAGCTCAACATGGTAGCCTGTGATTGGACTTCCTCCATTCTTTTCTGGAGCTTTCCATGTAATGTTGATGTGCTCTCTGCTGGCATCAACAATCTTGACTTCAGTTGGAGGAGAAGGTGGACCTAAAGAACAAACAAACAAACAAAACACATTAATTCAGATTATGGGGTGTACACAATCATCTATAACTACTTGAGCATTAGTATGCATAAACTAAACATACTTATGGGATCCTCAATGGTCATGATAACAGTAGGTTCACTTGGGTGGCCAACTCCAGCCTCATTCTCAGCACGGACCTGGAACTGTACCTCACTGCCTTCATCAACATCAGTCACCCTGTACTTGCATTCAGGGCCAGATGTCTTTCCAGACTTTACCCAGCGTGTGCCTACCTTCTCTTTCTTCTCAATAACATACCTATGAAAAAAATCATTCATGAGACAACTTTACTTTGAACACCATGAACACCATTTTGTTAGCATTTTACAAAACTTGTGTAAATTTTTTAAATATGTCCGTACTTAGTGATTGGTCTTCCACCATCACTGTTGGGTGGCTCCCATTTCAGGTCAACATGTCTCTTGGACACTTCCACAACAGTCAAAGCGTAGGGTGGACCAGGGGTTGCTAGAGAGGACAAGAATGACTCCTTTTAATAAAATAACAAAACAAAACAAAACAAAACAAAACAAATGTACAAAACATGTAGTTCAACTTACTGAAAGTATCCTTGGCCAGAACAGAGTCCTCTAGTTCACAGAACTCGCTTACACCAACTGCATTCTCAGCAGCAACACGGAACACATAAAGAGAGCCTTCATTAAGTGGAGTGACTGTATACTTGGTATCTTTCACTGTGGTGTCCACAGCCTGCCAGGTCCTGCGTTTGACGTCTCTCTTCTCAACAACATAGTTGGTGATTGGAGAGCCACCATCACTATCTGGTTCAGTCCACTTCAGGTCACAGTTGATTTTACTAATGTTAACCACCTCAAGCCAACGTGGGGCATTTGGAGGATCTGGTCAAATGAGAACGAAAAAAGTAATATTATCATCATCATTCCGGTTTGAAAGAAGTAAAATGTGAATGCAATTAGACTTTTATATCTTTCGTTAATATTTACATTGACAATGGGCATTGACCACATTTACATGTGCACTATTCTCTGATTAAGATTAATATTCTGGCTAAGCCATTGTTTAGAAGAACATATTTGCATGCTTTAACTCATACTGTGCACAGTGTTTCCATAAATAGATTGAAATTAATTAATTTTAAATGAACAGCAGATATCCTGAGTAAGATGACATAGAATTTGACACAAAATTTTAATTAATACAAGTATGTATTATTTGGAACTGTACAAACAACAATATTGGCTTAATCAAGTTAAGGCACTGAAGTTAACACATGTACATTATTTATACATAATTGGAATATAACTAAATTCCGATACTGGCATTTTAATGATCATATACCTTGGTCAACGCAGTGTAAAAATACAATTAAATGTCATGCTTATTGATACATCTAGATAATGAAATCTAGATATATTCTTGATGACACGATCTTGATATATAGATGTTGACTATAATGACCAAAATGTTTAGACAAATCAGTTTTCAAACCTTCTGTCAACACTTACAAAGTCTCTCTTTGCAGACAACAGGGTCACTTGGTTCACTGGGTTCACTCTCTCCAGCAACATTGACGGCCTTGACTCTAAAAGAATACTCTTGCTTCTCCATCAGACCCTTCAATAAATGCTCTGTTATTGGCACATCCTCAGCTACACGAACCCATTCCTCAGTTCCAGTCTTTTGAAGCTCAATTATGTAGGACTCAATCTTAGCACCACCATCATGCTCAGGCCTGGTCCACTGCAGGTCTGCTGAAGTCTTGGCAATGTCTTTGATGAATGGTTTCCCTGGAGCCCAAGGAGGATCTAAAACAACAACATTTGAAACTCATGACTGTAAATTGTAATTATTTAATTTGCCCCAACGTTGAATAATAAAACCGTAACATACCAATTGGATCTTTAATCAAAACTGGGTCAGTCTCAGCACTTGGCTTTCCTGGTCCAGCAAGATTCTCAGCCAAAACACGGAACCTGTACTTCTTCTTTGTTGGCAAACCTTTCACCCTTAAAAGGTAACATCCATTTTAGAATTTCTTTTGCCCTTCTTTCATCATTCAAATGTCAACACAATGAAAACAATTATCCTACCTGAATGTTGTGTCCTTAATTGGCAGCTTGTTACACCTGATCCATTTGTCAGTCTCGGGATCAAACCTCTCAACCCAGTAACCAGTGATGGGGCTTCCACCATCTTCATCAGGCTCATACCAAGTTAGAGTTACTGCATCCTTTGTGATATCAGAAGGCTGAACCCTGGTAGGTTCCCCAGGAGTATCTGAGTGACAGAGAAAGAGAATTCATTTTGTAAATAACTTTAGGTAAAGAAACCTAAAGTATAATATAGTGAAGTGTACTTACCAAATGAATACTTTGCAATAATAGGCACATGCTCTGCAGGAGTTCCAATGCCATACTGGTTCTCAGCAGACACTCTGAAGACATATTCCTTCATAGATACCAGTTTGCAGGCTTTGAAAGCAGTTTGTTTGATTGTAGCAGACAGTTTCTGCCACTCTTCTTTATCTGTGGGTCTCATCTCAACAATGTAATTGGAAACTGGGGAGCCACCATCATCTCTGGGGGCATTCCAGGCCAGACAGCAGGATTCATTGGTGATTTCAGAGATATCAAAAGCAGCCGGAGGGCCAGGTTTATCTGTTTTCAATACGATGAAAATAAATATATAAATATATTTACCATTGATTTTTTTAATTGCATTATGCAGAAATGACAGATTACATGAAACAACACCCTACCTAGAATGTTGACGTCAACAGTTGCAGTGGCACGGCCACTAGTGTTGACAGCCTCAATGATATAAGTGGCTGTATCAGATCTGGTTGTGTTTGCAATGGAAAGTGTGGAATGTCCAGATTTTGTGTCAATGCTAATCCTATCCTCTGGTTTCAGGACAAGGTCAGCCTTTGTCCATTTCACTCTTGGCTCTGGCTTGCCAAGCACATCAGCAGGCAGGTCAATCTTAGTGCCAGCCCTGGCAGTCAAACCTGCAAGAAGCTTCACATCCAGCTGGATCTCTGGTGGCTCTGTAATATAATAAAAATGTGAATGTAGTGGATTCTAACTATAATTTAACTGTTATATAGGTGAATCTAGATCACTAACCTTTAGGATCAACAGCAAGGATCTCGTCTGTAGCCTTGCATGGTCGGCTGGCTCCAAGTCTGTTCACTGCTCTCACACGGTAGGCATACCATTGACCTTCAATAAGACCAGTCACCTGGAACCTGGGATATGTATAATGAGTCAGATTAATTATTAATAATTATTAAAGACAATTATATGCTTTACTTACACTATGTTCCAATTATAGGGATGTGCATTAAGAATCACTACTCACTTAATCTCAGGTATGGGATCTCCACAGGCTTCCCATTTGTCAGTGCCACGCTGACATTTATCAACAATGTAGCCCTTGACCGCAGCACCACCATCATATCTGGGAGGTTCCCAAAGCAGGAAGATGCTCTTTGCTGATTTGTCCCTCCATTTCAGGTTCTCAGGAGGATCAGGCACAGCTGTATTTCAAACAAATTTCATACACTATCATGCAGTTCTTTATTTCACATCCCTTGTAGTAACATAACAATATATATAAACAATATATATATATATATATATATATATATATATATATATATATATATATATATATATATATATATACAACAATATACATATATATTATGCCTGTGTGTAACACTTTCAAAGACTTACTGGCTGGGGAGGACACATTCACAGGTTCATCAATGTATGCTGGCTCTCCTGGTCCACATTTGTTGCAAGCAATAACACTGAACAAGTACTCCTTGCCCTCAATGACATCTGTGACCGTGAACTCAAGGTCCTGTATGCCTGACATCACCTGAAGTGTAGATGTTGTTAGAACCTAAATGTTTCACTGAGTGTACAAATACTGTAAACAAATACAGTAACTGTTAAAAACACCACACCTTGACCCAGGTCTTGCGGGAGACCTCTCTTTTCTCAATATTGTAGCCACTAACAGGGCTGCCTCCATCATGCTCTGGTGCTTCCCACATTAGATGCACATGATGTCTGGTCACCTCTGCAACTTTGAAGTCTTTGGGTGCACTTGGACATGCTGAAAGATGCAAAAATAGGATCGTACATCAATTGTTGTGCAAAACCAAAAACAGTAAATTAAAATGAAAATTGGCATACCAATAACATTGACTTCGATTTCTCCAGATACAGTTGTCACATCATTCTCCAGTTGTAAGGTATATGTCCCTTTGTCTGGACGCACACTTGGCGCAACAACCAGTTCAGTGTATGTAGGCTTTGTGACCATGGACACACGGTCACCTGCAGTGAGCTCTTTGTCAGCAAATGTCCACTTGGGTTTAGGCACGGGATATCCCGTAATGGGAACTCGGATGATGAGAGCATTGGGGACAAAGACCTCTAGACCATTTGCGAAACCACTGAGGTCCATAGTGGGACCCACTAAGGGCAGAAAATAAAATTGAGAAAACATTTAAAATAAACTAAATACATATATATATATATTTGCCTTTGAGGGAAAATGGCTTAAGTTAAAATAACTTACCATGAGGATCATCTGCTAAAAGTGGCCCAAGTGCATCAGCTGGATCAGACACCCCAGCAGCATTTTCTGCACAAACTCTGTAGTGATACTTCTGACCGAACTTCAGTCCAGAAACCTTAATTTAGAACATAGCGTACATAAGTGAAAACATTTTAAAACAAAATAATCTTTTCATGAGGTTATAAATCAGTATTGTTAAATCCAAACGAAAAAAATTGTCAAGATGACATACCCTGTAGTAAAGGTCAGGGCAAAGCCTAGCGTTGCATCTCAGCCACTTATCAGTGCCATCTTCACACTTCTCAATGATGTAGCCTGTAATCATGCTACCTCCATTGCTCATGGGCGTTTCCCATGACAGCTGAACTGCGTCTTTGGTCTGATTTGTGTAGTTGAAGTTCAGAGGTGGACTTGGCCTCTCTGTAATAGGAGATAAAGTAGAAAGTTTGACACTGGACTTTGCAACAACTCAAGGAAAAAATATAAAACCCTACTAACCAATGGGATCCATAATCTTCACTGGATCTGTGGCAGTGCTTGGCTGGCCAATTCCAGCTTTGTTCTCAGCTCTGACCCTGAAGATGTACTCCTTGTTTTCAACAACGTCACAGAGTGTGGCAGTGCGATCCTCAGCTTTGACCACCATAGCAGGCTCCCATTTCAGAGAGGTTCTGTCACGGAGTTCAATGACATAAGATGTGATCTCAGTTCCTCCATCAAACAGTGGTGGTTCCCAGGACACTGTGGCACCAAACCTATTGACAACTCCAACCATAACCTTCTGAGGTGCATCAGGCACATCTGTTAGAAGCACAAGATTGAATAAAATATTTTTAAGAAAATCTAAGATTAGCTGTTACAGTCTCAACTACTACAAAACAATCCGCTTGTTAAGTCATGATGTAAGGATGTAATGTTTTGGGGTCCAAGCTTCTACTGAGGTCAACTGAAAAAACTATTTCAACAGCCATTTATGAGCACCATTTATTCATATCACACATTTAAGCTAAGCTTTTAAAAACTCACAGTGAACACTACTAGATCATGAATTGTCTGTGGTATTACAGCACACTCTGAATGTAAATTGAATGTATATTAACATGTTTGTTTGCATTTTGGCATCCTTTGGACCTGGAAACGGTGGTGCGTGACATCAGGCTCAACGAACAAATTAAGAAATAAACTAAAGCACAGCTCACCAAATTTGTTCTTGGCTTGAACTGCCTCATCTGTGGTAACAGTCTCTCCATTTCCGACTCTATTGCGAGCACATACACGGAAGAAATACATGTTGTCCCTCTGCAATCCGCCAACACAATATTCTGGAATGTCGGCACGATCTGTGGCCATTGTCCAGGTCTTGCGTTTGACATCTCGTCTCTCAACCACATAAGCCAAGATCTTGCTTCCGCCATCACTTTCTGGTTCATCCCAAGCAAGGCTGACCTCACCATCAGCAGTGTCAACAACATGCAAGTTCTTTACAGGTCCCGGAACATCTACAACAACACATTTATTAGACATCTAGAACACTTAAAATCGTCTGTACATCATCTCGTTGGATTTCCTACTCACCAATCACATCCAGATTAATGAACGCCTCTCCTGTTCCATGTTTGTTCTTGATGACAATCTTGTAATGACCCTTGTCTGACTTCTTTGGGTCCTTGAGCCTATACTCTGTCCGTTCATTAGATGTGTCAATGTTTTGCCCAGGTAGGCTGATGTCATTGTAAAACCATTCCGCCTCAGCACGAGGATAAGCATCGTAGGGAACCGTCATCACAAAAGGCTTTCCAGCATCTGTTACAAGGTTCTGATCTGTGGTCTTTATCTTTGGAATAGCTGTAAGGAAAAGTACAGGACATTAACAAAAATGTCCCTTTATATGAAAATCAAAATTGCATTAACACTAATTCTTCCTACCTGCAAGCTCAAGCTTGGCTCTGGCATCCTTCTCCTTGGCAACTATTCTGTATTCTCCCTGATCACGGGGTCTGATCTCACAGACCTGCAGTCTATGAACTTTGCCCTCACTGATCATCTGGTATTTGTCACCCTGGACAATGACCATGTTGTTCCTCATCCATCTGACCTCAACTCTGTCCTTATTTAGTTCAGCCTCAAACACAATATCGGATCCTGGAGGCTCAAATACATCTGTGGGTGGTCTGACGATTTCCACTGGAATCTCTGAAAACGAAAGACACCATGAGCACATCAAATAATCAGGCAATATGAACATGGCTACCAGAAACTGTGAAATAAAAATTACCTTCAACAAAGAGACGTGCCCTTGACCTTTTATCTTCCACTCCACAGGCATATTCACATTCATCATCTGGTCTGCACTCTTTGACTACAAGTTTGCATTCTTTTCCAACTTTTTCCATATGATATCTAAAAAGATCATGACCATTAGCAAAAGTTTTCACATTTTCACAGAATGCTTTTTCATAGTTTCAGGGTTAAAAACTAACCTCGGTCCTTCTCTGATTTCACGTCCGTTCCTGTACCATTTAATACTGGCTTTTTCCTTTGACAATTTGCAAGTGAACTCAGCATCCTCAAACTCTGTGATGGTTTGGTCTCTGAGCTGAGTGGAGAAATCAGTGGGCGCCTCACTGATGACCAGTTCTGCTGTGGACTTATCAGCACCAGCAACTACAGTGTATTCACCTTCATCTGCAAGGCTGCAGTCCTTAATGGTCAGAGTGTGCTTGTCCTTGTCAACACGATACAGAATACGTTTGCTGAAAGTGATCTCTTGACCGGCCTTCATCCACTGGACTGTCACATTTGGTCTATTCACTTTGCAAGTAAAAGTAATGGTCTTCTTTTCCTCTATTTCACAGTCCTCTAGTGGATCAATGATCTTGAGGGCTTCCTCTGTGAATGCGAAAAAAATTCAAATAAATTTAAATATATATATATATATATATATATATATATATATATATATATATTACACGCATTTCATTTAGCATATTCCTGTGAAATTACACATTATAAGACATATAATAATGACTCACCCAGTACGTTGATGTTAGCAGAGCACTTGTCCTGTTCTCCACGTTGGTTTGTCAGTGTAATGGTGTAACTGGCTTCATCTGACTTTTCTGCAGCTTTGATTCTCAGAGAGAACACAGTGTCTCTCTGAACCATAACAAACTTGCTACTCTCAAACATTGTCTCATTGTTCTTCAGCCATTTGGCTTTAGCTCCCTCTGAGTTCACCTCACAGTTAAGAACAATCTCTTGTCCTTCCTTTACTTGGGCATCCTTGAGAGGAGTTATGATCCTCAGTTTTTCTATGGAGACAAGCAAATTTACCAGTTTTAGTCCAATTTAATATAATTCCAAATTGAAAATTTGGAGACATTTTTTACAAAAACATATTATAGAAACATATACTAAAAATAAAAACTTACCAATCACCAACAAATCTGCTGAAGCCTTTACAGAGCCAATGTGGGCAATGAATGCACCCTCATCTTTTAGCTCGCAGTTTTTCACAATGAGAGCCCTCCTCTTGCCATCGATGACAATTTCATACTTGTCATCAGTTGTAAGTTCTTTGTCTCCTTTGAACCATTTAACTTCATAATTTTCTTTAGACACTGAGCAAACAAACTCAGCCTTTTCACCTTCAACAGCTTCTTGGTTTTGGGGCCTAGCGATGAATTCAGCTGCCAACTCTAAAGCAATAAAGAGAGTCAGTTTTAAGTAAATCAATTCCTAATTAAATTGTAAGTGAGATTATTCAATGCATCAGGATTCCCACACCTTTCAGTAAACTTTGACTTTTCCAGTCATTTAAAATTTCTCTATGTTTTCCATGACCATTGTAAGCCTGAGCTTCTAGGACTTTATTATAATAACGAGTTTGAAAAAATCTAAGCTTAAAACGTACCGCTGATCTTTAGAGTTCCTTTTGTTTCTGAAGCAGGCAGTTTGCAGTGGTACTCTCCAGCATCATCCATATGGAGGTCTTGTATGATGAGAATTCTCTTTCTCCCATCTGCAATATGTTCATATCTACCACCCTCAGGGATCTCCTGGTCACCCTTGTACCATGTAACCTCTGCAGTGGGTTTGGAGACCTCACAAATCATCTTAATGCTGTCGGTTTCCGTGCCCTCAACATTGGACAGGTTCTTTGTGAATCTAGCTTCCTCCTCTGCAAGGCAAAAGAAATTGTCATTAATGTCTGTATTTTAGCTTAATTGTAGAATAATTACTGAAATAAAACTTACCAACAACTGTTAGCATTCCAGAGGATTTGGATGTCCTTGCATCACACTCATATTCTGCCTCATCATCAAAAACTGTCTTACTGATGATGAGAATACGCTGTAATCCCTTGGCAATAATCTCATACTTTTTGCCTTTTCTGATCTCAGCACCATCTTTGAACCAGCGGACCTGTGCATCAAGCAATTAAGTATCAATACACTCTCAGCTTCTGTGCATACTTTTGTTAAAGTACAATGGCACAATTTTGCGAATTTTTCAATCAAACTTTTCACTCAAATTGCTCTGCTATTTTGTAATAAAACAATTGCATTAAATTATGAAAATGTTAACCAGACAGATTCACTAGTAGTCTCAGACTTTTGGTCCCAGTCCATACCTTGGCACTTTCACGGGACACTTCGCATTCAAACTTAGCAGATTCCTTCTCCTTAACCTCAACATCATGAAGAGGTTTAGTGAATTCAACAAATGGAGCTGAAAATAGATAGACAGACATATGCATTACAAAAATTTATTGAAAAAGATTATTTTATTTCTTTAAGATATTTGGCTTTATTCAAGTTTCTAAATGTCAGATGTTTTCCTGAAAACTTACGTTCAACATTTAAGAAAGCAGATGTCTTGAACTCCTTTGCATCACAAGTATATGTCTTGGAATCATCAAGGGTACACTCCTTGATGATCAACCTCCTTATGCGTCCCTCAGCCACCATCTCATACTTCTTAGTTTTACGAATTTCCTGTCCATCCCTGAACCACTTCACGTCAGCCTTCTCCCTGGACAGTTCACACTCCAGAATAGCAGTGGCTTCCTCCTCAACAGTCTGGTCTTCCAAGGGCTTGGTGAACTCAACTGGTGGCTCTGTGATATGGAATGTGGAAAAATGAAATTGTAAGCACCTCGATTTATGCCCCTCTTGTCAACTACAGGCAAAAACAACCTCTAACATACATGTATATAGGAATACAAAACATTACAAGTTTGGACAGGTTTTTCAGTGATATTATAGTTAGCTAAAACTAAAACCATTAAAAAAACATTTCGTTAACTGAAATATAAAACAACTTATTTTTCATTTCCCATTCTCTAAAATAAGGTAAATATACTCAAATGTAAATAATAATGAATAAATGCTATATATATATATATATATATATATATATATATATATATATATATATATATAATCTGTATCTGTTAAAAAAAAACTAATAAAAATTAAAAAACAACTAAATTACAATTAGTATATTTGTATATCTGTATATGTATAATATTTATTTATTTATTCATTTACCGTTCACAGTAAGTTTGGCCTGGGTCATAAAGTCCTTTGCAGTAAGTTTCACTTCCCCAGCCTCTGTCATCTTGACATCTCTCAGAGTTAGGGAATGCAGTCTTCCTTCTACTCTGGTGACCACCTACATACAACAATGCTATCAATTATCAATTGCTCATTTCCCATTCATGCAACAACATTTTGAAAGCAAATATTAACTCTTTCCCCACCATTGATAGAATTTTCAGTCATTTATGACATAACGCTGCCCCACCCTTGACAGAATTTTCCGGCAATCTCTGTTTTCACTTTTATATGGTAGGGAGGCACTATTACGCATCTTTTTAAATAATACAGAATCTAACGCAATCTTCAAACATAAAACAGCATATAAATCAAAACTGCCTAACTTTACTGAATGAAAGGAAGAGGTATAGGATTGTAAAGCTTTGGGGGTGTTGAGGGAAGCGATCTACTTCATCTATATTTTGATCATCCTTCTGAATCCGATCCTGAAGTCTTTCACTAACATGTGATTTTCTCTGCTTTTTGTTCAAAATGTTGCTTTTTTATGAAACTGCATTATCAAAAATGGCGCTATTAACAACAAAAAAAAAAAAATGGCAGGAAAAGGGTTAAGGAAATGACAAAATCAAAGAAAATTTGATGTCTACATTATAGAACAAAAGTATCTCTTTTTTAGTTATCTGTTAAGTTATGCAAAACAACTAATGCATTAGGAATGAGAAATATTAGAAATATATATTTTTATTAAATGTCTAGCACTTCACCGACACTCTTGAAGCAGTTAAAAATAACCAGAAGGGCGCCTGCAGGGCAAAATGGCCCAGTGTTATCTCAAAACCAGCAAGTACTGCTGGAAGTCCTTATATGCAGAACATACTTATATAAAGACTTTTCACTTGGAATTATCATCCTAAAAAAACTAAATATACTTACTATATGTGTATAGTTATAGAACTATATACTACAGTTAGTAAATAATGTATATAGTTATATTCTCTTATAATTTTGTCATCTGAAATCACAATAAAATCTTCAACTTTTGATATGGTTGAATATAAATTGAAAATGCCCCATTTAATGATTAAAGACATCTAAAAGAAAAAAAATCTAAAGAAAAGAATCTTACCCTATCACTTGGCTCCATCTTTGTTGAGCCAACAAACCATTCAACAGGAATATCTTCATATGAGAGCTCACAGTCAAAGGTGGCAGTCTCTCCAGCAGTGACAGTGACATCCCGAAGAGGTCGCAGAAGGCCAATTGTGCGTGCTTTAGAGGAAGAAAAGGCCATCCTTAATAATGCCAAGAAACAATCATACTACTACAAGTTGCCATTGTGCTCTGTCACTAGGCTACAATTTGCAAGCTTGAAGTACTATTCGGTTTATCATACAAGGCTCTGCATCATTAACATGTTGAGATTCCTTGCACTGCCTGTGGTCAGATAAACTAACAGGCATGTTTCAGCTCAGCCAATCACTCCCACCCTCACCAGATAAGGAATAGGGCTTCTAAAATAGTCTTGTTGGCTGCTGACTAACCCCCACCAAGTTATCTGTTCATGTCACTCAACATTTTCTTTTTAGTAAAACCAGAATATTACCCAAAGTAAAAAAGGTTGCACAAACAGGTTATTTTTTGTTGTGAATAAACAATCTAACATAAGCCTAAATCATAAAGAACTAAAAAAAAAACTAATTGGTTACAGAGAATAATGTTGGTCAAATGTTTATTTATTTTTTGCTCACTTATGAGGATTCTCACCTTTAACTCTGAGCTGAGCACTTGATTTAGCATTAGCAGCACTGAAGTCTACACCACCAGCCATATCCATGCGGACATTGTAAAGGATGAGCATGTGCTTGGTGCCTTCCTCTTTAATTTCACAATCCTGAGTGGAAGAAACATTTCATTTGTTGTTGAAAATATTAGCATAATATGTAAACTATATGTTTTTTTTCTTTGCAAAACAACATGCATTGTAGGAAACCCTTACGGCAGACTGGTGCAGGGCATCGCCCTTGAGTTTCCAGTTTCCATGAACATCCTCCTCAGAGATTTCTGTCTCAAAGCGAGCAGTCTCTGTCTCTGTGACCTCCACACTGTACAGTGGACGCAGAATCTTAATATCACGTTCTGCAGAGAAAAACAAGAAAGGTTGAGAGTTATTGTAGTTCATATTGAATTCAATCTATCAATTTTTATATGGATGAATAATAATAATAAAAAAAAAGATACATACCTTCAATGTTAAGCTTGGCTGCTGTTTTGTCAGAGCCGCAGTCACACACGTAATTGCCAATGTTGCCCTTCTCGGCCTTCTTTACTGTCAGGATACGTTTCTTTCCATCAGCCTTGATGAGGACGTTCTTAGAGGGAGTGATCTCATTGCCATCTTTGAACCATTTCACCTGAGCAGATGATTTGCTCAATTCACACATCAGGACAACCTCATCCTTCTCAACTGCAGTATAATCCTGCAACTTGGTGGTAAAGTAGGCTTCTCCCTCTGTTGATATAAAAAAGAACATGATATTTTTAAAGTGATTTATACAAATCATTTAAAATCATTTTTTAAAATAATTTATACAAAAATGTCTATGAAAGGGATATAACGCAAAATAAACCCATAAAGAGTGACCAAGTTATTATTTCTATGGACTAGTTAGTTGACTAGTTTAGCCTCTGTAATTTAAGATCTCTGTTATCCGCCTCATATTTCTTACTTGTTCTTTTGAGCAAGGTTTTCGTTTTTATTGCTTTAGATGAGCATTCCTGAGCTTCTAGTTATCTAGCAAATTGTTTATGCTCTCAATAAAATTTCAAATGAAATTTAAACAGATGACAATTTTCACTGAAGTTTGAAGTAGAAGTTTTGAGAGAAAAAAAAACCACAATATGTCACTAAGTTAGCTACTGTACTGCTAAAAACCGAAAGAGACTGCAGTGTGACCAATTAGAATCAAGTTTCAAGAGACGCATGCATCTGGAAAAATCATGATCACTTACCAAGCACAGTGAGCATTGCTTCAGAGCTTTTCCCAAGAGCCTCAACTTTAATGAGGGATGTGTCATCAATAGACACCTCTTTGAAGGACAGAGTATGGATCTTGCCATCCTCGGACATGTGAACCACTTTGCTTGGATGCAAACGCACATCATTCTTGTACCAGGTAACTTGAATCTTCTCATGAGAGAGTTCGATTCTGAATTCTGCAGTCTCACGCTCCTTAACGGTGACATCTTTAATGGGTCTGACAAACTCAAGACGGATGCCTGAGTAGAGAGATAAATGCAGATCAGAAAAGTTTTGAAAGAAAATATGATTGCTGTACATCATATATTGCACATGGCAAGAATCTTTTTATTACCCTGAATAACAAGTTTTGCAGATGTCCTCTTGTCTTCAGCCTCAAACATGTACTTAGCTTCATCCTCATACGCAGCAGATTTGACCACTAGAATATGCCTCTTCCCCTCTGCGAGGATTTCAAACTTTTCATCAGCCTTCAACTCCTGAGATCCCTTTAGCCAACGAATGACCTTAGCCTCTCTTGACAATTCAATTTCAAATCTTGCATCATCTTTCTCATAGACTTGTACATCGCTCAAAGGCATGACAAAAGAAATGGGCAAATCTATGATAGAGGCAAACAGAAAGATTAGATAATACAGAAAGAATTTACATTAAAGGCGTTTTCAATTACAGACCCACACACACAAACACATTATATTTTAAACTACCTTTCACTTTAAGATTTGCAGAACACTTAGCATTCGCTCCCTGGAAGGTAACTTCTCCAGACTGGGCAACTTTGCAGTTGTAGAGTGTTAATGTATGTTTTGCACCATCCTCAATGATCTCAACATCCTATAAACAAAAAGCACAACAATATCTGTACTATTTTGCAAGATGTCTATTAAAAAGATGTGTTAAAAAGATGCTCACAGGTGAAGAAGATAAGACTTCGCCCTTCAGTTTCCATTGGCCATGGACATCATCCTCAGAGATTTCCACCTCAAAACGAGCTGTCTCACCATCAAAGAGCTCAACGCCATATATGGGTCGCACCACTTTAATGTCACGAGCTGGAGTTCCAAAATTAACAAATAAAACCCAATCACTCCACTGAAAGGTTGCTATGGTTTTGCATTTTAGGAATAAAACCTTAATTACTGACCTTCAATGTTCAAGTTTGCCGAAGTCTTGTCTGTTCCACAGTCGCAAACGTATAATCCTTTTTGTTTGTCCTCAACTTTCTTAAGATTGAGGACTCTTCGTTTGCCTTCAACTTTCATCGTAATTACCTTGGAGGCTTTAATTTCAATTTCATTGTGGAACCATTTCACAGGAACATCTCTACTGAGCTCGCAGTCAAATGTGACTTCATCTTTCTCGACCGCGGTGAAATCTTGCAACTTGGCAGTGAAATATGCATCCCCCTCTGTAAAAACAGGTTGCTGTGTTAATAATATTCAGAAACTAAAATATAACGAGTAATACTCTACACAAACGATTTTGTTGTGGTGCAAAAATTACGGTGGGAAAATGAGGGGGGAAAACAAGAATAGTTGACCAAATAAATGTAAGGGTAAAATAAAGGTAAAATTACCTATTACCAGCAGCTTAGCCATTGTGGATATTCCTTTAGCCTCTGCTTTTATTAGGCAAGTATCATCTAGTGATACTTCCTTAATTTCTAGTGTATGCTTCCTTCCCACCACACTGGTGTACACGGTTCTGCTCGGATGTACTTTTATTTCATTTTTGTACCATGTCACAGCGACATTCTCATGAGAAAGCTCAAGCTCAAAAACAGCTGTTTTACCTTCCTTCACAGTTAGGTCCTTTAATGTTGAGGTGAAGTTCAGCCTCATACCTATGACATTTGTTCAGTGCATAACAAATGGGCGCAATAAATGAATATGCAAAAAACTATGGACGCAATAAATGAATATACTGCAAACTTAGATGATGGGTAAATTATTAGTGGATTTGTTAGAAAAAAATTAATTTATTAGATTATTACTAAAGGTTTTTGTTTACTATATATTATTTGTTAGAATATTCATTAATAAACACCTTTGTTAAATTTTGTCAGAAAGCATTTTGACCAACACTTCACTAACCAAGATAATAACTAAGACTTACCCTCTACCATCAGTTTTGCATTTGATGATTTGCCCAAGACCTCAATACTGTATTCACCCTCATCCTCAAAGCCACAGTTATTAATTATAAGTATGTGTTTCTTTCCGTCATCAATGATTTCATACTTATTTCCTTGAGTAACAATATCAGAACCCTTAAACCAAATGACTTTAGGCACATCCTTATTGATGGAGCACTCAAACTTGGCCTGTTTCTTTTCATGCACAGTAATGTCCTTCAGTGGGACTGTGAATTCCATTTCCAACTCTGGTAGATATGAATGAACATTGTCCATATCGTCACTCATCTGCATTTGTAAATTTGTATTTTCATTTTCTTATGCTGTAGAATAACGTTCATTGCTCTCTTACCTTTGACTGTGAGCATAGCACTTGTCGCAGCATTTAGAGCTTGGTATGTAACTTCGCCCGCCTGATCAAGCTGAACATTTTTGATAGTAAGGAATCGTTTAGTTCCCTCAGCTCTGATGTCACATGTCTAAAAAGAAGAAAATTGTGATTCAGAAAATTTTCTGAACAATGAGCTATAAAAAATAAATCACAGACCTGTATTAATACTGTTGGGGAGTAACTGACTTTAACTGGCAGCGCAACTAATTTAATTACAATTTTTAGTAGTATTTTTGTAAAAATCTGTTTAATTGAATTGTCATACTAAATGTGATCCCCATTGTTTTTTTCTATGACAGAAGAAGAAGGCATTTTTATTATAAAACTGACTTTAATCATATTATAGTTATCTAAAAAGATATCACCCCGTTAAATATCTTTAAGTAGTTAGCTTTTTTTCTTAGTAGCTTGTAATGTAGTTAACTACATCTCAAAATGGGGAGCATGGTTATTTATCTAGTTTATAGCCTGGGAAGCCACAGTTTCAAAGTAGTTTCCTCAGAACTGGAAATTACTAATATTGTAGCACACTTGAATAGGGTCTTACCGGTGATCTTGTCAGAACCTGCCCTCTAAGTTTCCATTCTCCAGGCACATCATCTTCTGAAATTTCAGTGTCAAAGTTGGCCTCTGTTTTCTCAACCACCTCCACACTAGCAAGAGGCTTCAAGATCTCAGCTTCACGTTCTGAATGGAGATTAAAAGGTTTATACACAACATTTTGGCAATGTAAGCATTACAACAGTCAGTTGTTTGTTTGTTGTTTTGTTTGTTTTTCACTTACCTCCAAGTGTCAGTTTTGCTGCGTATCTGCGGCCTTCAACCTCCACAGCATATTCAGCAATATCATCAGGCTGGGCATTTTTGACTGTAAGAGTGATCTCTTTACCCTCCTTCTTCACCTCAGTCTTATCTGTAGGCTCATTAGGGATTTCATCATTACCCTTGTACCACTTCCAGTTAGGTGTGTCTTTGAAAAGCTCGCCCTTGAATGTAGCAGTAGCCTTGGGTTTCACATGCTGGTCCCGCAAAGGTTTCACTAACCAGTCTCTTACAATTTCTGTTGAATACATACATGGGTGAATTCATACCAGCTCTAAATTTACCAAAGAATTTGAAGAAAATAAAAAATTATATACATACCAATAACCTTGACATTAGTTTGAGTTTTGATGTTTTCACACTCGCATGTGTAAACACCAGCATCATCATCGTTTGCATCCTGGATTGTAATGGCTTGCTGTAGCCCAATGACATTGATTTGAATTTTGCCGGGAATGTCCTTGATCTCTTTTCCATTCTTCTTCCAGACAACATCTCTGTCCTTGCTCAACTCACAGGTCAAATACATTGGCTGCCCCTTAAGCACGGAGGTCTCTTCTTCCAGATTCTTTGTGAATTTTACAGGTAATTCTATATTAGATGATAGAAATTAAAATGAAAGTTTAACAATCATACATTATTAGTACCAACATATTAACATTAATGGACTTTAGACAGGGCAACGGCATATACAATTTTCATGTGACTAGAAATGCTTTGAAGGATAGCAGTCACAAATACCTTCTACCACAAGTTTAGCTGTTGAGGTCTTCTCCTTGTTGCCAAGCTTTGCAACACATGTGTACTCTCCAGTGTCTGAAAGCTGTACATCAATGATTTGCAGTTTGCGGTCTTTGCCATCAGATGTGAATTTGTGCTTTGGACTCTCCCTTAGATTGCTTCCATCTTTCATCCAGGTGGTAATAGCTGTAGATGGAGAAATCTGGCACTCGAATACAGCTGAGGAGCCGATTGACTCAGCCTCCTGCAACACAATGTCCTGGAGCTCCTTCACAAACTTCAAGGGGACTGCTTTGAGCTGGAAGCCAAATGGTGAATCTCCTGGAGGCTTATCACCACCACCACCAGGTTTCCCTCTACCCCTTCCAGCATCACCAGGAGATGGAGTTTGTCTTGCTACAATAAAAAGAAAAACATTTAAATATTAAGTTCTCTCATTATGGGCCCATGGAATTTTAAATTACTCTTTCATAACTTTAAATGAACAAAAACAAACACTTGTACTGTAAAATTATTAAATGCATATTATGGATGTACAGTATATTATGAACATACGTCTTAGTCCTCTGCCTCTGCCTAGAGGTGGCTCTTCCTTTGGTTTTCCATCTGTTTGAAATATTGTTATACAAAGCAAGGCTTGAAATGGTAAAACAACAGAGGTCTGAAATGTTTGGTTGATAAATGATATATACAATATATGTGAGCGGATTAATGAGGCAATAAAAGAAGTTTAAAAAAACACAGCCCAGGACAAATGACACCCACAACGAAAATGACAATTGAAGATGAAGGAATGAAAATGATACTGACAAACAGTTTTATGACAGAACAGGACTTGATAGACACACAACATTTTATCAAGAGCGTTTGATCAAATCAAGAACAAAAGAACGAACTAATCAAAGGACGGACAAACACCAAACATCAAAGAACACGGAACACTTGAAAACAAAAGACACTTGTTAAAGGGTTAAAATGAAGGTTGGGTTGAGTGGATATTATTTGGAACAACTGGAGGGAGCCATGAGACGCCAGTGGTAAGCTTTTGGTGCTACCATCTCACCTTTCTTGTCACCCATTCCTGGGGTTTCAACGGCCCCATCCTCCAAAACGTCATCAAAGGTTTCGGATCCATAACTGTCCCTAGGAGCAAGTTCCCATCCCCAAGTTTCTTCATCTTCATCATTCACCGCCTCCTGGTCATGTTCATAAACTACCTCCTCTTGCTGTGTAGGGATCTTTTGTAGATGCAAAACACTAGGAGACAACTCCTTCGCCATTGGCACTTTGTCTTCACTTGTTTTCAAAGGAGGTTCCGGAGGAGTCTTTTCATGTTTGGGGGAAACTGAAACTGTTTTTGCGACCTTCTTCAGAATTACAGACTCAAGTGAATCTTTTGGTGAAATCTTCTTGGGTGATTTTAGACTAGACTTTCTTTCCATTGGAATGGACTCGGTGGGTTTAGATTTTGGGGTCTCTGCTTCTGGTGAAAGTGTCTTTTTTCAGCTTTCCGGGTTCTTTCCCTTCGATTTCCTTTGGTGGAAGACCAATCTTTTCGGATATTGCTGGCTTTTCATCATCCTTTGGGCTCTTTTTTGTCAGTGAAGTGACTTGAGGACTAGGTTTATCTACCTTTGGTGAAGGAGTTTTCTGTGCAATTATTTTTCTTTCTACAGGTTTCAATGATACCTCTTCTTTTTTCGCTTCATCCTTTGGAATAATTCCATGCTTTTTAGTTATTGCCTTCTCTTCCTTGGGACCTTCCTGTGTTGTCTTTTCTGGAGTAGTAGTATTCTTCATGGGGAGATTATCATGGGGTGACTCTAGCTTTTTGATCTTTTCAGGCTCTTCAAATGTTTTTTCACTTTTTCCTTTAACCTGGATGTGAGGTTCCTTCAGGATATGATGTGTATCCGGTCTCTCTGGATGCTTAATATCTACATTTTTTTTCTCTTTTTGTTCTTGAGTAACCTTTTCAGAGGTTACATCAGCATGAGATTCTTTTGAAAATGGTTTCAGTGTCACAATTTCTGGCTCCTCACCATGTGATTGAATTCTATTAGCTTTCTTTGGAAATTTCTCATGTCCTTTAGAGATTTCATCTTTAGCCACCGCAGGTTTTGGCATCACAGATTCTTTAACCGTTTGATCTGTAGGTGTCTCCTCTATTTTCTTCTTTGAAACAGGCTCATCCTTGAGTCTTTCATGTTTCTGGAAACCAATGCTATCTTTGCTTCTGTCTATGTCGCTGTCTTTTTGTGGAGCTATAACAGCTTTATCTGATTTCTCAACAGGTTTTAATTTGACAGTTTCCTGTTCTTTCTCAGTAGATATTGACTTAGTTACCTTTTTCAGACCTGGTTGTGGTATCTTGGGTTCATCTTCCATTGGAACTTTAGTTCCTTGTTTACCCATATTTTCTTCATCTCTTTCTTCTATTTTAGGAGTAATCCCTTTCTGCTCACAAACATCCTTGTACAGTTCTATCTTCTTTCCCTCCCCCTTTGATATTTTCTCTGTTGTTGTGGCAGTGTCATATGACCAAGTATCTTTTGTGACTTCATAGCAGCTGGTGAGTTTGACTTCAGTAACAGCCTTTGAATACACCATCTCCTCTCCAACTATTTCAGCTTTCTCAACTTTCCGGATAAGTTGTTCTGATTCTTTAGGTGGTTCTTCACGCTGAACTTTTTTCAGTGATATAACTTCATGATCTTCCTGGTGTTCTTTTGATCTTCTGTTTACTTTCTTTATGGTCGGCATTTCCAATTTTTCTTCTTCCTTGACATGAATTTTACTCGTTTGTTTAAGAAGTGCTTGTGTAGCGCTAGTTGTTTCTGAGGTGATAAATGTCACAATATCACATAACATGGACAGTACAATCAGCATGACATAAGACACCTGTACACATATTACACATCAGGGTTGAAGCTAAAGTCATCAGTGTAATCTACATGAAATACTATACTATTTTTTGACATGTAGGATTAAGATGAAATTAACCTCAACCCTAATAAATAGCACGGACCCAAACTGCACAGCATAAAAATAAAGAAAAAAATAGAGCAATAAAAAATACCACCAACAACAACAAAAATAAGCTAACAAAAATGAGACAAAACAAACATTACAACAAGCAGACTTATGAAATATGATGCCTGAATAACTGATTTGAATATATTTAATAATCAAACCTTGAAAGATTAATTTGTAACATTTAGATCACACAGTAACGTACCTTTCGGAGCAGGTCCAGGAGCTGTAACAGGGCCTTTGGCTGCATCTGTTTCAGAGATCATTTCAGATTAAACAGACACCAAAACACATACAAGTCAGAATGGGAATTCTCTCAAAAACTTCAATTCCATCATCATTTACTCTTCTCATGTCTTTCACAACCCTTTATATACAACTATTTATAATATTATATCCTATATATTATATCAATGAGAGTAAATGGTGGCCAAGGCTGTTACATTTTCAGAAATGCATTTAAATTTCAGTCTTGTACTTAGATCATATGGCTTTAGAAAACTTTGAATATAAATCATAAGTCGTCTAGACTACTCATATGAGGCAATTTTGTGTCAGTATTTTCTGGAACTTGACAGTCACTGGTCCCTATCCACTATCATAAATGTATCCTTTGGAGTTTTATTGAAGAAAAAAGTAATGAAAATCAGCAAATAGGTAAATGCTTGCCTTAATTTTACTATTATGAATGTGTATACTAACCTACCAAAAGTAAAAAACTCACATCCATAATGTTGATTAAGAAACATAAAAACAGTGTCAAAGTTAGTAAGTATTTTAAAACAAACATGTAATAACGTAACAAGATTTAAAAGATACTATAACAAGTAGAATACACAATAAATTGAAGACCTACAAAGACACATTAAAACCAAAGGGAACATCAACAACAATAACAATTGACAAAGAAGACATGAAAACAGAGACTCTACCTGTGGGAGGAGAGGCTTTCTTTTCAATAGGAGATTCTGTTGGCTTTGGTGCCACAGGAGATGGTTTCTTTTCAATAGCTGGCTCTTTAAATGAAATAATACCACAATCATAACCCAAATATAGTGAAGACAAATGTTGAAGAAGATGTTATTTAACTGGACAAGGAACATTTAAAGATAAACACAAATAGAAGAATAATCACACATCATACCAAAGAATATAGACTTGCAAAAATGTTTGCCAGTTTTGCTTTAAATACCTTTTGGAGGAGAAATTATTTTCTGTTCTACTGGAGCCACAGTTGGCTTTAGTACTTCAGGAACTGGTTTCTCTTCAGCAGTAGGCTCTTTAAACAAAACAATGCCATAATCACATGCAAGAATAACAAAGATAAGATAAAAGAGAAGGCAAGGACCATGTAAAGATGAGCAAAGAAAAAGATCAAAACAAGCAGACACATACAAATGACTGACAAACTGACCAGAAAAGAGTTCTACCACAATGTGACTTTAAATACCTTTTGAAATAGGCATTTTCTGTACTACTGGAGCCACAGTTGGCTTTGGTGCTTCAGGAACTGGTTTCTCTTCAGCAGTAGGCTCTTTAAACAAAACAATGCCATAATCACATGCAAGAATAACAAAGATAAGATAAAAGAGAAGGCAAGGACCATGTAAAGATGACCAAAGGAAAAGATCAAAACAAGCAGACGCATACAAATGACTGACAAACTGACCAGAAAAGAGTTCTACCTCAATGTGACTTTAAATACCTTTTGAAGGAGGCATTTTCTTTTCAAATGGAGCCACACCTGGCTTTGGTGCCTCAGGTTTCCTTTCAATAGTTGGCTCTTTAATTAAAACAATTTCATAATAATAATCAAAAATAATAAAGGCACATGTGGAATAATGTGTAACTGGACTGGTCAAAGAACATTTAAACATGATGACAAAAGAATATACAAAACAAACAAACACACAAACATAATATCAAAGACTGACTTATACCAGCAATTGGTTCTTTCAGTTTTGCAGTATACCTTTTGATGGAGGCAATATTTTCTGTTCAACTGGAGTCACAGTTGGCTTTGGGACTTCTGGTTCAGGTTTCTTTACTAATTCTGGTTCTTAAAATAAAAGCAAGCCATGATCACAATCAAGAAATAGACCCTGGACATTTACAGACGAGCATCCAGACACATTATCACATACTGACTAAGAATTGAAGTACTTTTTGTAGGTGAAACAACTTCTGACATAGGAGTTGTAACAGCCTTTGTCTACTCATCTAATTAAGAATTGTAACATATTCAAGATATAAGAAGCTTAAGAGGAACTTTAGCAAAAAATGCAAGCACATGACTCAGACATGGAAAAGACAACCACAATTGCCTTTTCGGCAAATACATGAAGACAAACAATTAAAGTAAAGATTGCAATATACCAGTTGAGGCATTTGCTGAAGATTGTAAGGTTTACCTCTTTCAAGTACTTTATGCACTTCCTTCAACTTAGTTGCTTTTTCTTTTGGTTTTACTAATGGTGTTATGTCTGGTGATATCTGAGGGGTTTCCTCCTTTGATCTGTTGTTTTCTTGAACATACTCTTTTTTGTGAACTTCTATTTCTCTCTGAATGGCCATCTCTTTTCTGGGGGTATCATCTCTTTTTTGTAGAGGGATATCATCAGTTTTTTTCTTTTTATCTGGAATAATTTCTTCACTTTTCAGTGACGACTCAATGCTATGAATCATCACAGCTTCTGGAGAAGTTTCAACATTCTCTATATGCATTTCTTGCTTTGCAAAGGTTGTCTTGGATTTCTCCTTTATTTGTATCGGCTCAAAAGAAGGTTTTGGCTTCTGGAAAACCTCTGTTTCAACTATTTTCACTTCTTCATTCACCGATTCTCTACTGTGATTTCTCACATCCATCTTTACAATATGTTCTTGAAGAGATGACTTTTCCTCAAGTTGATGAAAGGTTGTCTTGGGTTTCTCCTTTATTTGTATCGGCTCAAAAGAAGGTTTTGGCTTCTGGAAAACCTCTGTTTCAACTATTTTCACTTCTTCAGTCACCGATTCTCTACTGTGATTTCTCACATCCATCTTTACAATATGTTCTTGAAGAGATGACTTTTCCTCAAGTTGATGAGACTTGCTTTCACGCTCTTCCACAATTTCCTCCTTCAAAACCATTTCCTCCATGTAAACCTTCTGAGTTGCTTCCACTGTATGGTGAATTTGGTCAATTTTCTTCTCAGAAACTGCAAAGACTTTAAAGATGAAAGATTTTCAAGATTGCACCATGCAACGGTGGTATAAGAGTTTTCAACAAACATGCATACCAACATAATACATCAAAGAGAAAATTCCATCTTAAAATTTAGAAATAATATTTATTTTGGCTTTACTGACAAAATGCAATTCTTTTCTCTGCCTTGGGCTATTGAAGGCTCTTTAGACTGATACCAGATTAATATATATTAATAATATTGAAAATCATTCTCCAACAAGCTATGATTAAAATGTTAATAATGGTTATGCTGTAGAAAGTGAGAGATCTGTTTTTGTAACAGACAGATCTAGTAATGCATATACGAATTTGACTTGTACCTCCCATGACCAACCAAGCATACCTTTAACTGGGGGCATCTCAGTCTCCATTTTAGCTTTAGCCACAGGCTTTTTCTCAGATGGTAGTTCAGCAGCCTTTACTTCAACCACTTTGTAAATATAAAAATGATACCAGACAAAGAACAACACATTAAGAAGAGTAAATAAGATCAGCAGTACTTTTAAGAGAGTTTGTAGTGATTGATATGCCATTGTTGCAGGGCATATCTAAGAGCTCAATATGACGATTTAATAATACCTTTCTTTGGATGACCCTCCTTTTTGTGGTCAAGTGCTGCCTCACTGATTTTAGGAGTTGGTTCACACTTTGGTGGCACTTGTTTTTTATCTGCTTGAGGTAACTCTGAAGGTTTAGAGGAAGGCTCAACATTTCTGACTGATTCTGCTTGGGAAACTTCACGGGGAGGAGGCTTTCTTGGTTCAAGTATAACCTCTGGTGGAGCTGATGTGACTTCTTGTTTTCTAACTCGGTCAGGCGGCTGGGTTTCTTTAGGTTTAAACTGACTAGCTGGCTCTACACTTGATGGTTCAGACAGGACAGGCAAACAATCTTTCATAGATTCATCTTGTAGTAGTGTAGAGGCTTCTTTCTTAGGTGGCTCACCACCAACAAGTGCAGGATCTGGTTTTCTATCTAGCTTTACTTTTGGAGCTTCTATCTCCTTCATCTGCACAAGAGCTTCAAAAGAACACACATATGTTATACAATGTATTATCACAAAAGATATGCATTCACAGTAGAATGCAGAAGCTCATTTAATAAAAAGGATCAATTAGACGATCAAGAGAAGAGTTACAGATGCATTCCAAGAGCACCATTTTTGGTGACAAAGATTTGAACAGACAAACAAAAACGAAACCGCTTTAAGAGGTTTGCAAGAATTATACTCAATAATTGTGATTCTTATCTATTGAGTTACCTTTTATTTGAGTATTGTCTGGCTTTGGAGTTAAAGCCTCATCTTTTTTAATAGCTAAAGATGGTTGAGGTGCAGCTTCTGGCTTCTTTGGAGCTTCGGGTGCTTTTAAAGAAAAAACAAAGCAGCATACAATAAACCCCAAAAATATAAAGCTGATGAGACTTTATATTCTTAAGATGAACAAGAGGTGGATTCTAAGAGTTGAGGACTGCACATACAACAAATTTAGGACATGCGTACATACTGTACTTGACATACAGCCATGCTCACAAAACAAACACTAAGAAAAAACTGCAGCACAGATGACTAATTACACAAAATACCTTTGACAGAGGGTGCCTCGACTTTCTTTGCAACTGCAGGCTTAGGTTCAGCCTCAGGCTTTGGTGTAGCTTTTGGCTCAGGCATGGGCTCAGGCTTTGGTGTAGCTTTTGGCTCAGGCTTGGGCTCAGGTTTTGGTGAAGCTTTTGGCTCAGGCTTGGGCTCAGGTTTTGGTGTAGTTTTTGGCTCAGGCTTGGGCTCAGGTTTTGGTGGCGCTTTTGGCTCAGATTTAGGTACAGGCTTTGGATCAGCCACTGGAGATTTTAGTTCTGCTGGCACCTGTGGTTTAGGCTCTGAGGGTGTAGGTTTTAGAATATCTATAAATAACACTGATATTGCTATCAATTCTCAAAGAAGACTGACATAACAAACACATAAACATGAATTATACAACAGAGGCTTTAGATATTTCCGTGAACATCACAGATAAACAAAATGTTAAGAAATACTGAAACCCAAGACTTTAAGAATATCTTCCACACTAACAAGAAAATGACACAAAAAGAAACTGCAAATTACAGTTACACAAATATCAACATCTATACATAATATCCATTTGAACAGGAAAAATAACATATTTAGACAACAATCAATACAGAACGTATATAACAGTATACACTGAAAACACACAAAAATAATACCTTTGTGTGTGGGTTGTTCTTTTCGTTCTGTCACCTTGACAGACAGGACTTTTTCCTCAACAGGCTTCTTGTCTTCAGGTTCTTTAAAAATATCAGGGGATCACAAGAATAAAATTGAGTCGCAAATTAAGTATCTTCAAACCAAAGAGCTACATGTATAACAAGTACACAAACACATTTGATATGGTAACATACAGATCTCACAAAACAGATTTGGATCAAATATTTTGGTGGAAACAATGAACACACACTGGAACAAACATATGAACAATGTAAAAAGTCAAGCAAAGACATAATAATACCTTTCTCACGAACCGATGGCTGTGCAAAAGTTGTTCCAGGTTTCTCTTCTGGTTGCTTCATAACTTCAGGTACATAAAAGACATCAGCTTTGTTAAAATACAGCTGCAAAGCTTAAGCAGAGTTTAAGTAGCCAAAGTGTCCATACTTTTAGCATGATTGCATAAGCATTAGAAGAAAACATTCATGGACATAAGACCAAGGACAATTATAAAAAGCAATTATACAACAGACAACTGCAGAATGACATAATAAGACACAAACAC
Source organism: Opsariichthys bidens (assembly GCA_037194245.1). Lineage (NCBI taxonomy): Eukaryota > Metazoa > Chordata > Actinopteri > Cypriniformes > Xenocyprididae > Opsariichthys > Opsariichthys bidens. Next base: position 9,073,555 of record CM074281.1, on the reverse strand, counting down.
ATCTCCCAGACAAGGAAAGAACCAAGAATGTTTTTGGTTCAGCACAGACATGTTGTAAGTGTTTAACTGGCAGAAAAAAATAAAGCAGTTGGTTTGGCATACACGAATGTTACCAGATAATCTGGGACAGCCATTAGCAAAGTCTGGCGCAAGCGTTTAGCCTTCATCCAATACCTTTCTTAGGTGCCTCCTCTGTCCTTTCCACTACATGTTTTGTTACAGTCTCCTCGACAGGTTTCTTCAATTCTAATGAGAAACAAGAACATGAGCACATGAAACAAAGTTAGGTATGAACATAGACCCGCAAATTCAGTTCCAAACAAACACACGGAGAGTTTACTGCACAATACCTGTGGATTAAAAATGTTAATGATGTTGAACTAAAAATGATGGAGGAGCTGGTTATTGAAGGATGGAAGTGATCATGGATTGTTATATTAAAAAGAAAAGGAAAGCACATGATAGAGTTGACAAAATATATGTAAAAAAGATCATTAAAAGATGAAGATGAGTGAAGAAACTTGTCACACATACAAGCAAGACGAGCAAAATGTTATGCTCTTAGTTAAAGATTCTAAGACGGTTAATAAGTGTACCTTGCAGTGAAGAGAATTCATACGTTACACTCTCCTCTTGAACTGTCCAGTTCTCTACCGTACAATGAGAATTTTTAAAGAATGTTTTATTAAAAATTATACAATTCTGTAAAAAAAAAAATCTCAATCAGCTAAGATGTTAGTGCAAATGCAAAAATTACAAAGAAAGAAAGGCCAAAACGATTTGATTGTATTACGTTAGTTAAAATACTCAAAAATACATAAAATGAGATTAATGTGGGCTTACACGGTGAGGTGCTGCTGATAATATGGTAATATTAGTTTATTAATCCATTCGGGAGAATTGAGATGATTGAAGCTTAGTGTATTTTAGTGTATCTACTCGTCAAGTTCTTATTAAAGGTTAAGAAACATTAGAGATTACTTCTAATTTTAAATAGTACCTGTTTTGTCAATCTTTTCTTCATAATGAAATTCTGTGGATTCATCTTTTAAACAAAAGGTAACAATCATTGTTAGGTGAAGTGAAACTGCAGGACTTCATGGTCTTGTATTTATATATTTGTTAAAATATTTTATTCTTACCTTTAAAGCTAATGAAAGATGACACATCTGGGACATGTATCGATGTATCAGGAACATCTGGATAGGTTGAGATTAATTTTTTATATATATATATATATATATATATATATATATATATATATATATATATATATATATATTTCTGACCAATTTCATTTAATAAAGTTTGCAGAATTTGTAAAGAAGTTGGGGTAGGGTATTGAGGACTAAATTAGAAAATATCAATCCTCAGAAACAATTTAGTCAGTAACAAACCACTTACCAAAAGAACGTGTTCTTATTTCAAATTCTGCAAAAGAAGATAAAATGTAATTGCTGTTGACTAAACTCTAGTAAACAAGCCATAATGTGATGCTGGACTGGATTTTACCTTTTCCTGATAGATAAAGCTCAGCTGTACTTTTAGTTTCACCAACAGGCTCCAGGCGTGCAATCACAGAGTACACGCCTAAAAGATTTTACATTAAGTTAATTTTGTTTAAATTCATTTAATTCTATATTTATAATGCACCACTAGGAGGATTATTGTACACACCTTCATCGTCAGATGTTACGTTACGGATGATCATAAAGTGCCTTCGTCCCTCACACCTGAAGGTATATTTCAGGCTCTCTTTAAGCTCCCATGCATCTTTATACCAGGCGACGACCGCGTTGTCAAAAGACAACTCACACTCAAAAGTGGCAGACTGATGCTCATTCACCACAATATTTTGAATGCGCTTGGTGAATTGAATTTGATCAGCTAAAAATGGTATAAAAGGATTGGTTAATTCTCAAAATCCAGGTCACTTTCAAAAATAAAAATATTTAAAAAGAGGAAAGAAATAAGAAGATGTAAATGTGCTTTCAAACGCACATACACTTTTTTTTTTTTAAATCCAACACTTTGTTGGTACATAATCAACACCACTGTAGCCAAGCAATTTTAAAGGACTAGGGGAAAAAAAAACTTTAGACTGCTAAGCATTTTCTAGTTAGCAGAGGAACGAGAAGAGGTTAGTAATTTACTTAGATGAACAGACAAACTATGTGGCCCTTTCTTGCCATTTCGATAATTTAATTTCTTATAGTTGAAGTGTACTAGTAAATTATGGTGTATGCCATAAATCTATTGTGTAATATTTGTCAGTGAACACTGCACTACAAAGCAATTCCACCCTCTTACCAGGTGATGATTTCTGCACATGATCTTTACTCTCTGTGGAATATTGATGTAAATATGCCTCAATTCATAATATGCTCATCAATGTTGTTTTAATGCAAAAACAATGTTTTTAAAATGGACTTACCCAACACTGTCAGTCTGGCACTGGATATATGTGGCCCACAAACGACACGGTAATTTCCCTGGTCACTGGTCTGACAGTTCTTGATCTTCAATATTTGGCGGTCACCCACAAGTTTAATGTCGTATTTATCGCTAGTTTCTAGCTTCTGTGTGTCTTTATACCAAGACAGTGTAATTTCTGGATAGTTGATTTTAATCTCACACTCAAACACTGCCTCTTTGTTAGCTTGTGTTGTCTGATCTGTGATGTCTTTAAGCAGGGTAACAGGCTGCAAAAACAAAATATTCATACATTTAGGTCATCAACATGCATCTGATAAGCATATGCATGAATATGCAAATAAGTTTAGACCGAAAAGTGTTACTTCAACTTCCTAAAGAAGGAACATACTTCACTGTGTTCCATTCTCCTCTGCAAATCAGCAACAAGCTTAGACAAATCCTCATCACTTTCTCTTCCATATTCACTCTCCTGATTCAGAAAACAAAGGCACCTATTAAAGCTATTTGTTGTAGATTTCAATCGCAAAAAGATGAAAGAAAACATAAGATTTGGTACATCTGTTAAGACAAAACAATTTAGATTTATCTACCGGTCTTCCACTTTCTTCACCCCTCTCCTTCTTCAGAAATTCAATGGCTTGAAGGAGACCCCGGAAGTCTGTGATTCCATACATGCGAGCGTATTTCTCATACTCTTTTGGATCTACATTTCTTAGCAACTCAACAATGTCAATGTCTTTGTCTTCCTTTGGACTTTTCTGCTTTGATGGAGTCCTGAACGTAACAAAAACAGTTCAAGTTTGTAATCATTACAGAGTTGTGATTTTGACCTTTTCTGGAAAAGAAATTCACAATTTCAGACTCACTTCTTTAGTTTGACCATCTCTGGCCCAGATTCTTTCTTCTCATCCACATTCAAGTCTGTGCTGCACTCAATTTCTCCATGTTTGTTTGAGGCAACACATCTGTACTGGCCAGAGTCAGATTTGGTCACCTCTTTAATCTCCAGCTTGGCCTCTTGGCCTTTTTGTTGAATGTTAATACGACCACCATGAGTCATCTGCCTCCATTTTCCCTTCATCCATTTCACATTGGGAATGGGGTCACCACTAACTTTAGCAATGAAGGTAGCTGTACCCTCTGTAATCCAGAATATGATGTGATTCCATTGTGTACAACAATATTTAATGCTAATGACATATCTACACTGTTTAACAAAAAACAGAAACTTACTCTCAACAACATGAATGCTCTTGGGCTCCTCAATGAAGAACAAGTTATCCAGCTTTTTAACTGTCTGTTGTGTTGTGGGGGCTGCCGGTGCTTTTGCAGGTGCTGCACCTGTTTTATCTGAGTAATACCGGCAATGGAACAACGCATTAAGCAAATTATAAAAATGGACTGCAATCTACATAAGGACACTTGCCATAATTCAGCATTTTAAAAAGTTTAACATGTTTTAAACTGTCACAAAATCTAAACTAATAAGAATCCTAAAATTCAAAGTCAAGCACCTTAGCAAGATACGTCACTTTACTATTCAGATAATATGCATGACTAAAAAGATCCTTGGTTATTCAAGAATAAATATGTATCTGAAAACAAAATATATGTTTTTGTAAATATTATCAAGAGCAAAACATTTCAGCTTAGTGGTGCAATATGAAAAAAGTCAAACTTTTTAAGAAACAGCAAGATCATATGGCTCCAAAGCACTTAAGGAGCAATCAAAACAAGATGTGGAAACTATTAAGATGGTAAAGGCAACAAAATGCATGATGATGAAACAAGAAATTCAGAAATGTGCTTATACTGTACATGGTACTACATGTGCACAGTTCAAACCAAGAATATGTACATTTTTAATTTAGCTGCATTCAAATGTACATTTTGATTATTACAGAACAGTTAGATTCACAATAGTCTCCTAATTACCTTTGATTGTGACTTTGGCCTTGGAGAATTCACTACCAGCATTGTTGGTTGCCTTGCACAGATAATCTCCTGCATCAGATTTGGATGTTTGGTTTATCTCCAGGGTGGCTGTGCCATCCACAAATATCATCCTGGTGTTAGCAGAGGATGTGACCTCCCTTCTGTCCTTCATCCACTGAATCTTCATTGGGGGAGACCCGCAGACATGGCAGCTAAGGTTTAGCCTTTCGCCCTCACTAACTGTGACTGGTTTTAGGGGAATGTCAAAAGTTGGTGGCCTTTTTCCCTCTAGATATTAAAAAAAGTGAACAATTTCAGCATTTTTACTTGTTCTTTTCAGTGAAAAGTAGGACAGTACATGCTTATGCAGTACATCAGAAAGCAGCATCTCAGTAACACACAGCATTACATAAATTGAATTAACAGAAATTAACATGCAAAGAGGAAAAGGGAATACAGCAATAACTAAGAAACAAGAGATCAAGCAGTAAGATCATATTGACTACCTGTGATGTTAACCACCACCTGGAAGGAGGCAGTGCCAGCTTCATTAGAAGCGCTGCATGTATAAACGCCACTGTCTTTGACTGTGGCCTTCTTGAGACAGATCACAGCAGTGTTGCTCTTGAAGGAAATGTCATAGATGTCAGAAGTGTAGATTTCTCTGTTATCTTTGTACCAGCTTATAGATAGAGGTTGTGACCCAGAAACTCGACCCTCAAGCTTCACCAATTTACCCTCAGCATCATCAATGTACTCTGAGGGCTTCTTAGTGAAGGTTGGTGGAATTTTGCGCTCTGAAAACAAAACACATTACACACAAGGTCACTCATATTAAAAGTAAAATGCAAAACGCATATCACAAAGAGTTTAATGGAGCACGCGTGTTGCTGTGGTGGTTGTTGTTGTTTTCTTTTTTTTAAAAACATCAGGTTCTTCACTTGCATTGCAAGGCAAGCATCTGTCTTTTCTGCTTTCAGAATAGTTAGGCGTGCAGTTTTATCCACACTTGATATTTTGCAATCTCTCTCATATTAATCTTCATGATCCTTTAACAAAATGGTCCATATTTGCAATTCCCCTGTCTAATCCAACCTTCCAATCTAACTTCTAGAAATAAAAAAAGCTTTCAGTCCAAGATTAAATACCTCTTAAATGAGCACAAAATTAAGGGATTCTATAGTAGAAAAGCAGGCTAAAATGTGCGTATTAGACTACTCAGTTTGTTAAATGTGATATTATAGTGAAATTTATGAAATTTTATGCCTGAAGTGTAAGCTGTGTACTACATGAAGTAGTCTGTAATTAATGCTTTTTTCAATGCATTTTGCTAAATTGTTTTAGTTTGCATTAGTGTAGTTAATGTAAACTAAAACTAAGAAAGTCATTTTGATCATTTAAATAAAATAAAGTATAAATATTAGATGAAAGACTTAATTATGAATATTAGAAGTATTGCAATTGAAGTGAAGTTATTGAAATACAAACGTTTAATTTAAAGTACTAAATTATTAAACTAAAACTAAAATAAAAATACATTTAACAAACTAAAAAAATGGCACTTAAAATGATAAAACAGAAAAATAAAAACTACTTCAAAATATGAATAAATAGTATAATAATATATAAATAAGACTAGTTTGAATTTGGCTATTGTGCACCAGCGCCATTGTTGAAAGTCACTGTATACTCTAAAGTGAGCTTAATGTAAAGTTTTCCCCAATTGTTTATAAAATACTCAAATTACAATTTTCATTCATGTGGAATGATAGTCATTTCTGTTTTTCATTTTAAGTTCTAGTAATTAATCCAAAAGAAATGTGATCTATTTGGGATTAAGAAAAGCCTTTGAGAAAAATATTTTTAAAAAGATATTGAAAAGTATTGTAAAGAATAGAAAAGTTGGACATTGATCTGCGAATTCCATTAAATAAGCGGACTGCAGTTAACTAACCTGTCCCAACGGTGACCAGCGCATGACAAATATCTGATCCATCTTCATTTGTAATCTCACAAGAATATTTTCCAGGAGTATCATCATCACACTTGTTAAGATATTCCAAAACGCAAGTGTTTCCAAGTACTTTTGTGTTGCATCTGTATGAAGCATAAACCTGTTTGCCATCCTTGTACCATGTGACAAACATTTTTTCAATTCCCGTGAAGGTACATTCAAGCCTCAACTTTTGCCCCCATTGAAGATTCTGGTTTGTGAGCTTCTTCACAAAACGGGCAGGTCCTAAGAGGAACAATATTGGATGAGCATCACGAATATCATGAGCATCATGCTTGCAAATCACTGGCTTCCGCAATAGATTCAACTTGAATTCCATCCAACACTAATTTAAAGGGCTTTTAAAATTTTACTAACCAGAGACGGTGGTCACTTCAGCATGACAAATATCACTTCCATAGGAATTGGACACCTCACAAGAGTATTTTCCAGGAGTGTCTTTAGTGCATTCATGTAAACTTTCTAGAGTGCAAGTGTTTCCAACAACTTGAGTATTATATCTGTAAGAGGCATATATTTGTTTGCCATCCTTGTACCAAGTGACAAAGATTTTAGGAGCTCCGGTAAATGTGCACTCGAGCTTCAGTTTTTTGCTCATGGCAACTGCTTTGGCCTTAAGCTTCTGTTCAAATCGGGCAGGTTCTGAGAACAAGAAATTAGCGAATTCATTGTTATTCTATGTCTGCCTACACATGAAATGAATTTGAAAATAAGTAAACTAGGATGGTATACGAACCTGTAACTGTAGTTATATTGGCATGACAGATATCAGTGCCAAAGGAATTTAATACTTCACAAGAGTATTTTCCAGGAGTCTCATTGTTGCATTCATGGAGGCATTCCAAGATGCAAGTGTTCTCAATGATCCTTGTGTTGTATCTGTATGAGGCATACAGTTGCTTTCCATCTTTGTACCATGTGACAAACATCTTCGGTGCTCCAGTGAATGCACACTGAAGTCTCAGTTTCTGACTGAGTGGGACAGCCATGTCTGTCAACCTCTTCACAAAGCAGGCAGGCTCTACGAAGAACAGCATCAGATCCATTTAAATTACTTTCTTAACGACGACAAGAACTATACAAACAAGCAACAAATCAACCTTTTCAACATGCGGATTGTTCTTTAAAAACATCTAACTCCTCAAATTTGCTGAAGTATTCAATATCGTTTAAGCTTGGAAACTTGCAGATGCAAACGCAAATTGATCAATATCCCACAACAACAAGCACTCAAAAAAACATGCCAGCCCTCACTGTAGCCTTGATTCAGGACAAAACAGAATTGAATTAAGACGCATGAGCCAATTCAATGAACGTGCAAAATATCACAGCAGCACACCATATTGTTGCCAACCCTCCAAAAAAACAAAAACACGATGAACAAAAATTACACCATTCCAGGTGACATGCGGTCCAACGCTGCAATATCAAACTATTCCTTTCATATCCATGGGCAAAATCCATGGGTATGGAACTTTGGAAGACAGGCAGGCAAGGGTCCAGTACAAATTACAAACCTGTAACTGCCACTACTTCAGCATGACATATATCCGTTCCATAAACGTTTGAAATTTCACATGAGTATTTTCCTGTAGTCTCATTATTACACTCATGCAGACACTCCAGGATACAGGAGTTTGATGTAACTTTGGTGTTGTATCGATATGAAGCATAGAGTTGTTTGCCATCCTTGTACCAAGTGACAAACATTTTTGGAGCTCCAGTGAATGTGCATTCAAGTCTTAGTTTTTTGCTCATGGGAATGGATAGATCTCTCAACTTCTTCAGAAAACGGGCAGGTTCTGAGGTGAAGAGGAAAAGCTTTAGTCCAGGAAATTAAATATAGGTCCATATTTTAGAGAACTGTCATTTCCAGTTCAGTGCTTATAATTACTGGTATTTCAAATGAAAAGCCCAAAATTAATAGTATAATAATGGTAGAGCAGTGTTGAAATCCATAGTATACACACCCGTCACTGCAGTCACGTTAGCATGGCAAATATCTCTTCCGAAGGCATTGGAGACTTCACAAGAGTATTTCCCCGTGGTGTTCTTGTCGCATTCATGAAGACATTCCAAAATGCAGGAGTTATCTGTGACTCTTGTATTGTATCTATACGATGCATAGAGTTGTTTGCCATCTTTGTACCAAGTCACAAACAATTTCTTGGCTCCAGTGAATGTGCATTCAAGTCTTAGTTTTTTGCTCATTGGAATGAATAGATCTGTCAACTTCTTCACGAAACGGGCAGGTTCTGAGGTAAAGAGGATTACAAACCTTTAGTCCAAGAGATGATATATAGGCCTATATATTAGAGAAGTGTCATTTCCAATTAAGTGTTGATAATTACTGGTATCTTTCATTCAAACTGAGAAGCCCAAAATTAATAATAGTACATTTGTAGAGCATTACTGAAATCCATAGTATACAAACCCGTCACTGCAGTCACATTAGCATGGCAAATATCTCTTCCAAAGGCATTGGAGACTTCACAAGAGTATTTCCCCGTGGTGTTCTTGTCGCATTCATGAAGACATTCCAAAATGCAGGAGTTATCTGTGACTCTTGTATTGTATCTATACGATGCATAGAGTTGTTTGCCATCTTTGTACCAAGTCACAAACAATTTCTTGGCTCCAGTGAATGTGCATTCAAGTCTTAGTTTTTTGCTCATTGGAATAGATAGATCTGTCAACTTCTTCACAAAACGGGCAGGTTCTGAGGTGAAGAGGATTAAAAACCTTTAGTCCAGGAAATGATATATAGGCCTATTTATTAGAGAAGTGTCATTTCCAGTTAAGTGTTGATAATTACTGGTATCTTTCATTCAAATTGAGAAGCCCAAAATTTATAATGTAAAAATGGTAAATTTGTAGAGCATTACTGAAATCCATAGTATACAAACCCGTCACTGTAGTCACATTAGCATGGCAAATATCTCTCCCGAAGGCATTGGAGATTTCACAAGAGTATTTCCCCGTGGTGTTCTTGTCGCATTCATGAAGACATTCCAAAATGCAGGAGTTATCTGTGACTCTTGTATTGTATCTATACGATGCATAGAGTTGTTTGCCATCTTTGTACCAGGTCACAAACAATTTCTTGGCTCCAATGAATGTGCATTCAAGTCTTAGTTTTTTGCTCATTGGAATAGATAGATCTGTCAACTTCTTCACGAAACGGGCAGGTTCTGAGGTGAAGAGGATTAAAAACCTTTAGTCCAAGAGATGATATATAGGCCTATTTATTAGAGAAGTGTCATTTCCAGATAAGTGTTTATAATTACTGGTATCTTTCATTCAAATTGAGATGCCCAAAATCAATAATGTAAAAATGGTAAATTTGTAGAGCATTACTGAAATCCATAGTATACACACCCGTCACTGCAGTCACATTAGCATGGCAAATATCTCTTCCGAAGGCATTGGAGACTTCACAAGAGTATTTCCCCGTGGTGTTCTTGTCGCATTCATGAAGACACTCCAAAATGCAGGAGTTATCTGTGACTCTTGTATTGTATCTATACGATGCATAGAGTTGTTTCCCATCTTTGTACCAGGTTACAAACAATTTCTTGGCTCCAGTGAATGTGCACTCAAGTCTCAACTTTTGGCTCATTGGGATGATAATGTTGCTCAGTGTCTTCACAAAGCGGGCAGGTGCTGATGCTGTGAGGAACAGTATAGCTAGAATTACATCTCTAAAAATGGGGGTTGTATAAAGAAATTATGATTGTAGCATTAAAATGCTGTTGTGGAGTTAATATACATTCAGCATGACAAGTCAAATGTATTTAATTACAAGAGCAATAACTGAAATCCATGTTGAGCACAGTAACGAGCATCTGATTTAAAGAATGACATCATTTTGAAAGAATATTGACATCAACATTCCAAGATGGTTGACTTGTCTGTTTTCCATTCCTCAGCCATTTCATAATAATATAATTCAGCATTCCATGTAAGAGGTAAAACATTGAGGAACAACAAGAGACCGCGTCACTTTAGCATGTGACTGATTATTTCATAAGAGTGGTTATTTCCAACGTTACAATCCAAGAATAAAGTGCCACCATTTGTGTGGCATCCTTCAAGTCAAGATATCTGAACTGATTATTAACCAGCTTGTGACAAAAGAAAAGACTGAAGATTCTTCAATGTTAATGGCTTGACATGAAATGGAATGTGTCCATTTTGAAGAATGTTGCAGTTGCACTTTGGTTTCTTCCAAACGCAAGATGTCTCTTGAACCTCTTCCATTTCACCACCTTTTCAAAAAAATTGGGTAGATTGCATCTTCGGAAAGGCATGTGGTTCTGATTCAGATAAAACCATTTTCAGAAGATGAAGAGTTTGTAAAAGGTGCGTTGTTTGATGTTTTGCAGTCAGTTTTACTAGCAACCACTATCAAGATATCCATTACTAATTGACCAGTAAAACCAGTCATAGCTTCTGACATCCACAACAAGCTCAAGCAAGGCAAATATATACAGTTGAAGAGAATGCTAAACCTAAACCAAACAACCTTAGCAACAATTACATCCAAACGAGGTATAATTGGACGCACTGAATCACTTGAAAAAAGTAGTAAGAACAGTGATTTTCAAATACAGAGAATGAAATACAACAAAAGATAGATTTCTATCCAATATAGAGAAGGTATGCAAAATGCAGTCCAGTCTAAAAGAACCCCAAACAATGTTCAAATATCTTAACATACTGCATCCTTTTGCCAACCATTAACTACAAGAGAAGAAGAACAGCTAATAATTCCAGCATAATTCACTTCAAATCACTCAATGTTATATCCAAAGGTTATTGTAAAAATCTAAAGAGTAGCTTCTAGGACAAAGAATACGTATAATGACACCCAATGGCCTTGGAAAGCCAGAAAAATGAGAAAAAAATCCAGTGAAAAAAAAGTCACAATCCATTCAGTCCTTGACCGTAGATGTTATGAACATAGACAAAAAGATTTTACATAGTAAAAGGAATTAAGAGTTGAATATATTATTCAGTGTGTTTGTTTTCTAAAGAATGAACTTATGAATTGTATTAGTGATCAACATCTCCTGATGTAATGTGTAAGTTGCAAAATATAAAATGTCAATACTTTTAACCTTACTTGTATCGCACTGGTGTTTTTATGTTTTTATGCTTGATATTGAAAAGTTTTGATATTGCAGATGAACCGTGAAAAATTAGAAATAAATCAGATAATTCATGGCAACAGCAACTGCTTAATTGTTTAAAAGCATTGTTAACAGTTTTAGCTTGCCATTGCAGTCCGCGCTGCCTGTTAGTAACACACCTGTTAGTGCTGGGAACCTGCAGCGATTATTCTTCTGGTCTTTCTCAAGCATACTAACCTCTTATTATAGCAACTGATTTTGAGGTGATTTTTCCAACTTCGTTTGATAGGCTACATTGGTACTCCCCAAAATCGGAACTTTCAAAGGGACGTGTCTCCAAATATTCAATTAAATCTTCGAAAATTATTTTGTCAGAATTGATATGTCTCTTATTCTTCACCAAGTTTATTTCAAACGGGGTAGTACCAATGAGCTCACTCCCAAATAAAGCACTGGTCACCTTCTCTACATCCAGCATTGGTAATTCTTTTGTGATGGAGGGGGTTTCTGAGAATGAAAATTAAATGGATTTCAGCAAAAACCATAGTCAAAAACTCGTATTCCTATTATTAATGGTACTGAGCATCTTGATAACAATAACTATAACTACTAGCAACCAGCTCTGTTTTTTTTTTTTTGGAGGGGGAAGAGGGGGGTTTCTCTCAATAAACCTAATTTTATGTAAATAATATTGTCCATATATGTTCTAAGCATTCAGTAACTAACAAAGACGCACTTACAAAGACGCTCGAGAGCCCCAAATCTTTGCAGTGCAGTTGTATAGATAAACCATTTAGATTCTAAAAAACGCAAAGTGTGTGGCAATACTTTGGTGGATAGGTAGTGAGGTGCTGAATAACCAGCATTTTCAACATCTGTACTTTTTTACACACTTACACACACAGAGATACGTACACTACAGCACATTACAAATCAAGTAAGACGACATGTATCACTCAGGACATTTTCTGCACAGGACTTACCATGTTGTCAAAACAGAAGAGCAGTTTGGTCCCTACTCTACAAGCAAAGCAATAACTTCTACATTGGTCTTGCCATTTTTGAAAGCCAACTATGGAATGTATCTTCCTTGCATTCTTAATCAAAGTGATCCTATGCATCCATTTCAGTCATGCGACTTTTTCTGCTCATCCACCATATTTATGACCATTAGCAGGGAAGAGTTATGGCAGTGAATACAAAAAAACACATGAACAGAGATACCAAGAAAACATCAATCACTGGATCCATACCCAAATACCAGAATACATTTTTACAGATCTCAAGTTAGCATAGATCCTACCGAATCCAATATTCGTAGAAAGGGTATTTAAAAATAATCCATCTCCTTCTATAGAGAGACAGTTATACAGAGATAGATTGTGAATTAAATATAAATATATAAATGTTTTTGAATGTTATATTGGGTAGGGTCTAAGCTAACTTGAGCTAACTCTAAAAATGTTTTCTAGGACCTAGTAAGGATCAAATCCAGTGATCAACATTTTTTCTTAGTATCTCTGTTCAGGTATTTTTGTATTCAACACCTTTGTTTTGCTCCACCTATGGTCATAAATATGGTGCATATTAGTAACGTGACTGAAATGGATGAATTCCTAAAATTATAATCCAATATGCACTCAACAAACAATGGAATATCCATTGCTAAATTTAAGTCAAAAGTATTAATAAATCTAAGTATCAGTTACCTCTAGAATACAAGCTCATAAAAATATTTGATCACCTGAATCATAGATGTATTGCAAATATTTACAGCTAGTTCACATGCTAGAAAAGAAAATATCTTTACTTCTCAGAAGAGATTCTAAAATGAGTATTAGTATTAAAAAACAAAAAACATTAATTGGGAAAGATCTTAAAACTATCACACAGACATGGTTACAGAGACAGGTGGAAATATTGGTCCCAGGTGGAGTTATTGTATTAATTTAAAAAAAAAAAAAAGAGCAAACAAAAATAAGACTGATTGAATAATAGATTGAGAGGAAGACTGTGAAAGATTTCCATGTCTTCAGTGATCTAAAAATAGAAGAATTTAAGATGAATTATATGTTGGTTATATGTGATTACAAAACGTACACAACTCTGTCTTTCACAAGAGTGCAGATTGGATTTCAAGGAAAGAAAAAAAAGCTGAACCCTTAAAAATCAGTAACCATTGTTAAAGAGTTGTCAGCAGCAAAAGCAAAGCATATAAAGTCAAAACCAGTTCACTCACCAGTGATGTTCAGGTTAGCAGAGCAGGTGTCACTACCGTGCTTGTTTGAGGCACGACAGCTGTATTCACCAATGTCAGCCTTTGTTGGGTTGAGGAGCTCCAGAGATGATGTGTTTTGCCAGCTGATGATCCTGAACTTATCACTCTGTCTAATCTCTGAGCCAGACTTGAACCACTTGAAGGTCACATTAGGTGTCTCTTCAATCTCACATTCAAATTTCACTGGGCTGCCAATGCTGTTCTCCATGTCACAGATCTTCTTCTTGAAAACTGGAGGCACTGAAATTTGTAAGGAGATAAAATATAAAAATGAATACTTTGCCAATGATATGACTACTCATTGTGTGATATTTAAGGATTCATCAGAAATGGAAAGGTAGGAATGAAAGTAATCCTTGGATGACATGAAAAAAAAAAAAAGAATGATGTGAACGTTAGAAAATAGGTGATGAAGAGCCACACATGACATGGTCATGCTTGAAGAACTCAGCAGAAGATGAAAATGTGCCATTATGTTGCAAGAGGATGAAAAGATATTTAGCACACATAATGTATGCTAAAAATAATTCTAAAAGAAATGGTGAGAAATGGAAAGATGGTGTAGCGGGTACCAGCTAGTTAATTAGTGATGGTCTGAGTTGAATTGTTAAGAATGATCTATCTCATCAAAGATGACAAATTCCACACAGTCCAACCTCTTGAGACAACAGTGAGCCTTGATGATGATGATGATGATGATATCTTGCCAGCTTCATTCACAGCTTCACAGGTATATTGACCTTCATGTTTCATCTTGATAACTTTGTCGATTACTAGTGTGTAAGAATCGTTGTCCTTTAAACATTTGAACTCTTTGCCAGATTTGATCAATGTTCCATTCAAAAGCCAGTTTACACTTTTTACACCTTTTATTCTCACAGACAATGTAACTTTGGAATTCTCCTCTGCAGTAATGTCTTTTAACGGTATTTCAAAAAAGAGCTCTTTGGTCAAATGCTTAATCAAAATGTCCCCTGTAAAAACCTCCTCTTTTTTGTCTTTTTGAATAAGAACATCCATAGACTCTTCCACAGTGATTTTCCTAGGAGGTGCATCAAGTGTAATATCTGAAACACAAACCTCTCTCTTATAATGTTCAGATGAAATGTATTTTATTTCCCTGCGTTCAGTCTCACTGAAACTGTGGATCTCCATTTTGGATTCTACAGGCTTCTGAGTCACACGGTGCTCTGATTCCTGGATAGCAGTTTGCCTTTGAGTCATTTCAGACTGCAAAGAGACTTGAGCTTCTGTTTGCAAAGCAGCAGACTGCATTTTAGGTGTTGTAAACATTTCAACATTTTCTGTTAAAATTGTTGTGGATAACGGATATGAAGAAGCTTGGCTAGCCAGCAATCTCTTGGGTCTGTCAAGTTTTAAGATGTTTGACTGTTCAGAGCTGAAGACGGATTTCTCCTGATTAAGCATAGAGTAGAGCGCAGCGTGAAGTTCGTTTTTAAGAGCCGCTGTCTGAGGGTATACACCCTCAAAGACAATTGTAATTTCTATGGGTGGACCAGCTGTTGTAATAAGGTAAGTGAACATCATGCATTTCGGTTCCATACGCACACTGACCTCCTTTATTTCCACAACTTCTAAACCTTTCACTACATCTGCCAAAATCAAAGGCTGATCAAAAGCCACAGCAGACTGAAGAGTCATTTTTAACTGTTGTTTAATGTCCAAGCTGTGTGATTTTGGTACAGGAATGACAAAGGTAAGTTCCTTGGGAAGAGCTTTGCTTTCCTGTGATACACTTACTAAAAGAGGTTCAAATGGCTGTGTTGTAATGTTTATTTTAGTTGCCTCTGATCTGGTAAATCCTTCAGACATTTCACCTGTCAGAGTATGTTTTTCCTCCATAAGTATTGACTTCCTTAAAGACTGACCTTCTTGAATCTGAACGGCAAAGTCTTGCTCTGCAGCCTCAAGAGCAACACAACTTTCTGTTGATATGGCTTTTTCCTCTACATGCAAAGGTTGAACAGGTACTTTAGGCTCTACATCTGTCTTACAAGTGAATTTCTCAACTGCTTTGAAACTGCCTGTGAGACCCTCTTCTATAGAATGAGATTCAGACACGGACACTGCATGCATGTTATTCCACCAATCCTCTTTCTGCACAATTGCACTTTGCGGCTTGACTTCAGTGGCAATAGGGCTTTCCTTTGAAAGTGGTAAGGGCTGTGAGACTACCTGAAGAACACTCAAGGGTCTGGCTTCTGTTTTGTGCTCAATCTTAAGACCTTTTACTGTGACATCAAGAGCTTTGGCATAATTTGAAGTTAGTTCTACTCGCTCTTCTTTAGTGGCTACAAATTTACGGTCTTTTTCTTGTCTCTGCGTAGCTTTCTGTTCATCTGGTTTTTCAACTGAAAGTAACCCTTCTTTACATAAAGTGGTTTTTGACTGCTCTGAGTGGAGATGCAATTGGGCAGGAACCTCTACTCTAGGCTTTACAACCATTTTGGTATCCTTGGATGCCAACTGTGTCACTTGTTCATAAAAAACTGTTTTCTGGTCATCAGAAGAAATTGTGTGTAAAAGAACTGGCATTTTTCTGACATCTGCCAGCTCCAAATCTGGCTTCTGACTGGTAAATCTGCCTTCAGAGAGAAGAGTGTCTTGGTCACTAATGAGCTGTAAATTAAGCACCTGATCCTCTTCCTTCTGGGAATGGACTGAAAAAGGATGTTCCAGGACAGGTATTTCAGTGGTTTTGTCTGCTTGAAGCTTGCTCTGTTCTTCAATCATCAGGGCTGATTTTAATATTGCATCTTTTGAGAGCTGAGCAGTTTCCTCAACTGGTCTATGCATTTCAAGGGTTTTTTCTTTTAAAAGAGTGTGCTCAGTTTCACTAACTGATGCAAGCAGTGGTTTAGCTGGTTCCTCTTCTGCTAAACCTTCAATGGACTCAAAGTTTGCTAGCTCTGAAGTATGACATTCTGTAAGTGCGACATTCTCAGATGATGTTGCAGTATACAATAACTTAACCCCTTCTGTAACTTTGTAGCTTTTCTCCTCTTCAGGGCTTTTAATTTTTGTGCATTCCTCTCGTAGAATCGGCAACTTAATTTCAACTTGAGGACCACTAACAATAACCTTTGGTGCTAAAGTTGTGTGAATCTTTTCTGTTTCACTTTTTATCATATCCTCAGCTTTCACTATGCTAAGAGGTATAGTACTCTCTGAAATAGCAGACATAAGTTTTGAGGGTGTCTCAAAACTCAATTCAAGCTCTTTGACTTCTGGACTAACGATATGATCACAGTGCTGCTCACTAAAGCCTTGGTTTTCTTGTACTGCAGAGATCATTGCAGCCATATGTAGCTGTTTCAGAGGAGTTGCCACCTCTGGGTTTGGCAGGGCAGGGGCAACTTTTACTCTCTCCTGGACATCATGAGATTTCAATACTGCTGCTTGGTGAGTTACCTGCTCCATTTGCACAGTGGTTGCAGATATATCTAAAGCATGCAAGGTATCTATCTGCTCGCTTGCAACAGTTTGTCTGTCTTCTGTGGCAATGGTGTATGCCATCTGGTGTCCCTGCTGAAGGCTAGTTCTGACTTGTTCCGGAAGGCTGACACTATGTAACTCACTGGCTTCAGATGTTGAAACAGTCCTCAAGAATAAAATGAGTTCTGCACTGCAAGAAGTTTCTCCAAGAGGATTAGATGCCTTACAAGAGTAAAGACCAGTGTCACTTTGTTGAATGCCCAATATATTTAAATATCCTGAGCCATCATTTTTGTTCACAATGATGCAGTACTTGCTAGGCTGTATATGATTGCTATCTCTGTACCACTGAATATCAGGAAGTGGAACCCCTGTTACAGTGTATTCAAAGAGAGCATGACTCCCAACTGCGCACTGCACACGCTCAATTGCTTTGATGAAATATGGAGGCTGCCCAGTGGTCTCTTCTTGTTTCTGTATGTCTTTCACCTTTACATGAAGATAGGAAGTACATGTTGACTTGCCAAATCGGTTGCTCGCTGTGCAAGAATACTCTCCCTCCAACTCTTTAGTAATCTTAGTTATGATAAGACTGTGTTCTTCCTTCTCTTGGACAAATGTGTAAAACGATGAGGACTTTATCAATTGGCTATTGTGGTACCACTGAATAAATGGCTTAGGAAATCCAGACACGATCACAGTAAACTTAGCCGTGTTTCCAACAGTTGCAATTGCTGATGAGAATTTGGTAACAAAAACTGGCTTTTCTGGCTTTTTCTCTAATAATTTAGACTCTGGCTGGAGTTCAAATGTTTTGCTTTTTTCTTTTAAATGAAGACTTGTAGCGCAAGAGTCCTCCTCGGTTGATATAGTCGAGGTAGAAAACACTGAATAAAAAATGATGAAATGGTTCATTTGTCATAAAATATAATAAAACTGCAATAATATATATCATAATATCTGCAAAATACATAAAATACTCTGTTAGAGGAGGAAAAAACTGCATTAGATTAAATAAAATGAAATTATTATACAGATAAATATTGCAAAATATTTTTTTATAAAAGTATATAAAGCAAAAATAAATAAAAGCCTCACAACAAAATTAAATGAAGTAAACAAAAGACAACAAGTCATCGTAACTTGTATTTATTCATTTACCTTTGGCTTCTTCTCCATAACGGGCCTCCTCATCCACTTTAGACACTGTGAAAACACAAACAAATATTAGATATGTGACAGTGCAGTATATCATAAAAACTCATTTTCTCCTTCAAACATAATGAAAATGGACAACATCTCCCTTGTTGAACATCCATGACAGGTGTCCACTGCAGTCAATGTCAGACTCTTTTAGAAACAACATTTGCATGTTGTGATTTTTTTTCCTTTGTTTTTTTTTTTTCCAGACAAGTCACATTCTTTTTTTTCTGTCTCTTTCTACTTATAAGTGTGGACATTTGAGTAAAAGAAGAGTGCCCAGAGCTAACATAAAAGGTGGTAAAGACCAAAGCATGCAAATGCCAACCTGTCTTCACTCTGAGATGAGTGCTGCATGTTTTGTCTCCAGCAGCATTGATAACTTTGCAAGAATGTGTGCCCCCTTGGTCAGAACCAATATTCTTTACATTTAAGAAGCACAAGGGCCCATCATGTTTCAAGGAGTATGACCTTGGCTCTTCAACATTCAACTGGTTGTGTAGCCATACAACGAATGGAGAGGGGCTTCCTTTGATTACATAATAAAGAGAAGCACTCTCCCTTTGTTTGGCAAGGAATTCTGGGGACAGTTTCACAAGGAACTCTGGCTGAATTGCATCATAAATGTCACGCTCCAACAAAGGGATAACATCAGGATTGTAATGTCGGCTTATCTGCCACTTTGTTGTCAGGGCTCCAACATTCTGTAGGGACTCCTGCTTTTCTTGGTCAGTGGCCTTTTTACTTGAGTCATTTTCAGTTTTAGAAGATTTACTGATAGAATCGGAGGGTACGGGGGTTTCGTTGGGGTTCGCTTCTTTAGCTGAGTGAGAATAAAGTTAGGGAAATTTATTAGGGATTATTCAGTAATTCAGCAAGATATTTTAGCATTGATAAGAACAAAAAAGTTAGTAAGATGGAGGATGATGTTAGGCCAGGCATGTGAAGGATCAAACTATTTAAAGTATTAAAATAGATTACATGGGATATTACATTGTAAATTCAATCAAAAATTAAAGTTGGTTATAACCACATGAAACATTTTTTAGATTAACAAAACACCAGCAGGAAGCAGATGGAATGAAATGAGGATCAACGACAAAACAAAAACTATAACCACCTTCCACTGTGAGCTGTGCAGATGTTCGACTCTCGCCATTTCTATTTTTAACAGTACAGCAGTAATGTCCCTGGTCCCCAAGATGGACATTGAGTATGATGAGAGAAATGAGCTTGTCTTGATGTACATACTGCACCCTTTCTGTATTTGTAATTGTCCTTCCGTTATGATCCCAAACAATTTCAGTAAATGGCTGTCCACTGAAGGAACACTTGAACTGAGCCACATCACCCAGGCCGACAATTACATCACTCATTTTCTGGGTTAAGACGGGGCTTGTAGAATATTCTTCCACAGAGGTAACAGATGTTGTGGACATCATCACCGTAGAGACACTTTCAAAAGTTTGCATAGTGGAAAAATGAGTCTCACTCATGGTCTGGGAGGTGACCATCTCCGAATGAGTCATTCCGGCGCTCGAAACACTTTGCCTACCTACTGTTCTCACACTGAGATCTGAGCGATAAAAAGAATAACATTAGACATTTGTAAATGTCAAATTGCCATTTAAAGTTTAAAAATAATAGATCATCATCACTGTAGGGTAAAGGTGAAAAGTGAGAGATGGTAGAATTCCATAGATGAGTCTCAAAATCCATGAAGATGGTGACAAGCAAAATGTGCTTTCTATTTCAAAAGTTATTTATATGTTTTATGAGTGAAAAAAAACCCTATTAATTGAGAATGAAGTTTGGTTATTTATGGTCTGTGGTTAGTTTTCTCAATAATAAAAAAAAGAGGTGATGCAATTTGTATCTTTTAAAGTTTCTTCAAAATTCTGCCTAAATGATCAATGAATTTTGTTGGAAAACAGTGCTTTTCTCATACTCAGTCTTCGTAAAGTCGTAGAAATCCATAATGTTTGTCCAAAGTTTATTTCAAGTTAATGACCTGACCATCATGCATGACATCTAAAACCTGTATTAAGTAATGGAACATGCTTTACTATTACATAGTCTAGAGGGAAGACAAGGAACCTAAAAAGTTTGCACATACCATTGACTATCAAAACTGCAGAGCAAGAGACCATTCCTCCAGAATTGCGTGCAACACATGTGTATTCTCCTGCGTCTGCAACATATGCTCTGGAGATCTCGAGCTGGCAGATATCATCGAACTGAGACATTCTGAAGTTGTCAGACTTCACAATTTCCTTATCTCTGCAGTACCAGGTAATCTTCAGATCTGCACAAATGAAATTAATTCTTTCTTACTCCAAAAAAATATTATATATGCTTATTAAGATTTTTTTTTTAAATTCTATGTTTCACAATTGTTTAATGCAAAGGGTTGAGTCATACCATCTCCAGTGACACGGCACTGGAATCTAGCTGATTCTCCCTCTTCAGCAGAGGTATCTTGCAGTGAGGTGATAATTACTGGTGGAGACACTGGAGCTACTGTGTCTGGAGAAACCACTTCTGAAACTTCACAGAAATGATGTGTTAAAAAATATTGGTTATATGAAAGTATCCAGTACTGGTTTTAAATAACAGTTCTGACTCATAATAAGCTCACCTTCCACATTAAGTGACGCAGAACTTGTGGCTACTCCATAGTCATTCTTAGCTTCACAGTTGTACTGAGCTGCATCTTCTGGGAAGACTTCAATGAGCAACAATATGTGCTCATTTCCCTCCCTCAGGAACTTACACTTGAACCCAGAAGAGAGAGTCTGAGAGTTCTTATACCAGGACACCCGAGGCTGAGGAATTCCTGTCACCTCCACAGAGAAGCGTGCAGGTTTGCCAGCCTCAACAGACAGGGGCTGCATGTGCCTGATGATCTGAGGAGGCTCAGGGACTGAATTAAATCAAGACACATATTAGACCAAGACAATCAGCTTGAGAACTCACACTTTAATGTATTGCTTCAATGGACTTGGAATCTACTGGTATGCCATGAACAGAAAAAGTTGAAGATATTCAGATTAAATACTGTATATACAAACTAGTGTTCCATAGTTCGGGGTCAGGATGCATTAAATTGATCAAGAGTGACAGTAACAAAAACTGTTCCACTGTTACAAAAAATATATATTTCAGAAAATGCTTTTCTTTAGAAAAAAATGCATTGCGGTTTCTTCAAAAAACACAGCACAACTGTTTTCAACTGTGATAATAATCATAAGAAATGTTAAAAGTAATGATTATATGATAAAGACTGGAGTAATGGCTGCTGAAAATTCAGCTTTGCCATCACAGGAATACATTACATTTTAAAATATATTAAAATAGAAAACGTGAACAAATTTTACATATGTATTTTACAGTAAGTATTACTGTATTTTTGATCAAATGCAGCCTTAGTGAGCAAAAGACACTTATTTCAAAAACATTGAAAGAATCTTACGACCTAAAATGTTTGAATGGGAGTGTAAACATAATACCGAAGATTTATTTAAATATATTTATAGATATTTGAACTGTACACTCACTCTGGACATGTAGATTGACTGTGCTCCTGTTCTTTCCTGCCATGAATGTATATTCTCCAGCATCACTTCTGTAGGTTTCAGTGATTGTCAAGCGATGTGTCTTTCTAATTGTCACATAGTTAAAGCGCTCCTCAAAAGACAGAATTTCAACACCATTTTTCAGCCAGCGGCCTTCAATTTCATCCTCATTAACTTCAAACTCAAATGTAGCTTTCTGTTTCTCAACCACCTGAAAAGCATGAAAAAGAGAGGAAAAAAAAGTTATTTCCCCATGGCACACAAAAAATGTTTTAAGACAAAGTAATAAGACAAAGGATAGTTACAGTGATATTCTTCTCAGCTGGCTCAGAGATGTGGACATCCTTGCCCTCCACTATGAGGTTTGCCTTGGATACACTTGCACCAGCAACCACAGAGAACTCTCCGGCGTCCGACATGCGAACTGTCTGGATCATCAAACGCTGCAGGAATTTGTCAGTGGTGGCTTTGAATCTAAAACAAAGAGGAAGTCATATTTTATGGACACAGTTGAGATCTTTAGACTGCAAAAAAAGTTTATGTTGGGCATAAAAACATTTCAACATCCTTAAAACAAGTTAAAGCTACTTAAGAAGCAAAAGTACATATGGTATTAAGACATATTTTACATCTTTTGTTTTAAGCATTAATCTATCAAAAATGAGTAAGAAGTCTTAATGTCTTATACAGAAATAATATATTAAGAAATGTTTTTGTTGTTTTGTTGTTCTCTTGTTTTGCAGTTAATTTATCTGCAGTGTAAATTATATTCAAAAAGAAGCCATACCTGTCAGACAACTCAAGCTCCTGCCCATCCTTCATCCACATCACAGGGACGTTGGGTTCAGAGAGCTCACATTCAAATATAGCCTTCTTCTTCTCTGTTATCTTTATATCTTTAATTTGTTTGGTGAATTCAATCACACGAGCTGGAGAACACAGAGTTTTGTTAGCCAGTCTATTAGGTTACATAAAGGCAGCTGTCAATAGAAAAACAAAACTAACCATCAACAAAGAGTTTTGCAGATGTTTCAGCAGATCCAGCCACAAACTTGTAGTCTCCACCATCCCCAAAGTGAACGTTTCGGATAGTGAGAGAATGGCTGAACTGTTTGCAGCGAGTTTGGCATCTGTCACTGGATCGGATTTCTACTCCATTCTTTAGCCATTTGTAGGTGATGCCTTCATAGTTAACGGTCACTTCAAATGTAACAGTGTCTTTTTCTTTAGCATTCAGGTCTTGAAGCATGGATGTGATCAGTATTGCTGAAAGATTTGAAATTGCATTTGTGAATATGCTGTTTAACTTTATATTTCTTTTAAGTCTACAGACAGTATACAAAGTACTCACGTTTTACAGTCAGGGTAGCAGAGACTTTGTCATTTCCACACACAAATGTGTATTCTGAAATGTCCTCCTTGCTGGCATTCATGACTTTCAGCTGATGAAGTTTGCCCTGCACCACAATTCCAAACTTCTCGCTCATCTCAATCTCAACTCCATTTTTCAACCAGGTGGATGGAACATTGAAATGTGAAACTTCACACTCGAATGTGGCCACATGGGTCTCTGGAACCTCAATGTTCTTCAGAGGTTTTGTGACTCTCAAATCTGAATACAAACAAGAAAGATAAAACATTTAGAATGTCAAATTTCACATTTAAGGTGAACACTATTGAAGAAAAAGAATCTTCGAACACTTACATTCAACATGAAGATGAGCACTGCAGTGCAGATGTCCGACCACAGCAATGTATTCACCTGTCAAGTGACCTTCAACACTCTGAATGACAAGTTTGTGGGCTTTCCGCTCAGACAGTATTTTGATATTTGAACTTGGCTTGAGCTCCTGATTATTGAACATCCACTTAACTGGAATGTCATCGTGGGACAAACTCAGTTCAAACGAGGCAGTTGCCCCCAGCAGTGATGTCACATCCTTTGGCTTTTTCACAATTTTGATAGCTATAAAAGAGATGAAAAGGTATTGAAATACATCTAATAACAAATTTATATAATTGTATACTTGACAAATAATTAACATATAAACATACTTTCAACATTTAGTCTGGCATTAGCAGAGAGTTTTCCAAGTTTGAAACCATAGACTGATTCATCTTGAGTGTTGCAGTTCTTGATCTTCAGGGTGTGAACCATGCCATTGACTGTTATCTCAAATTTATCACTTGGATGAATCTCAACACCATTCTTGATCCACTGGGATCCTTTCACATCTAAATGGGTGAGTTCAAGACTGAATACTGCCTCCTGGGTCTCAGTAACAGTTTGATTCTTCATTGTCTTCCTGATTTTTACAGCTTGGATAAAAAAGTAAGACATTGCAAGAATGAATAACTTAAATGGATGAGAAAACATAATTTGCAGTAAACTAATCCAGTAACATAGTTTACCTTCAACTTTCAAATTTCCAGATGTCTTAGAGTTTGCCACCTGGTAGGTGTACTCTCCAACATCCTGTGGCCTGGTGATGACGATGACAAGGCGTCTAACAGCACCATTATTTTCACTTATGATATTATCACTGAAGTCAACTGGGTGGCCATCTTTGAGCCATTTGCCTTCTGTAGAAGGATTAGCAACTTCACACTCCAGCTCAGCAGTTTGGGACTCTGCTACAGTCAAATCATGGAGTGGCCTGTTTATAGCACCACCTAGTGGAGAGATTACAAAAATAATGCCACAACTCAGTCACGAGACATGATTCCCACATTGTGCATGGCAAAATGGCATGTACTTTGATTTTTAAAATGCAATTTAAATGTCTACGTACCTGACACAATAAGTTTTGCTCTAGATTCCTTCTCACCAGCCATAAAGATGTACTCTCCTTCCTCATCCTTCATGGCATTCAAAACAGTGAGGCTATAGTGCGTACCTTTGCCCTCAATCTTGTATTTTGGACCTGCTTTTAAAGGTTGACCCTTGAAAGTCCAGAGAGCATCAATGCCAGGATGAGATACCTCCACTTTAAATGTGACATTCTGGGTCTCCGTGCAAACGCAGTCCTCCATGTGCTTAACAATAGATATAGCTATAAAACGCAATGAACAATGCCATCATCATTATGACCATCATCATCATCAAGTATTTTTTGACAAATAAGTTTTTATTTGATTATCAAATAATTAAAATACCCTTATGAGGAAATTTAATCTTGAAATTTGTTATTATTATATGTATCATCAAGTATTTTAAAATAATTAAAACAGGAAAGAAATATATTGGAACAATCTTGAGTGACACTCACGCTGGACAGAAAGTTTACAAGTTGAGTCTACTTTGCCAGCAATCAGTTTATAATGTCCTTCATCTGATGCGTAGGTCCTGTTAATGGACAGTCTCTGTTTGGATCCCTTAACAACCATCTGGACTCTATCACTTGCTGTCACCAGTTTGTCGTTTTGGAACCATTTTACTGAAGTGATATCTGGAGCAGAGATTTTAGCCTCAAGGACAGCTTTGGTGCCCTCTACTGTGGAAACGTCTTTTAATGGTGCCAAGAAGCCAATAGCTGGGTAAGAAACAAAATGATTAATAAAACACTCTCTTCCCTCATGAAAATGGAAATCAGTGTTTGAGAATCAATTGAACATTCATTTATGGTATATATAATAAGATAACTTACTTTGAACTGTCAACTTTCCCTTTGTAGAAATGTCTTGAACAGGAACAACAAAGGAGTACATTCCTGCATCATCCTTACTGGCATCCTCAATGAGAAGCTTATGGGTGAATTTGTCAATGACCATGTGAATCTTATTGGAAGCAGAGATGGCTTGACCATTTTTCATCCAAGAGCCCTCAACATTCTCCTGAGAGAATCGCACCTCAAGTTGGGCAATATCACCCTCACAGATTGTCAGGTCAGAAAGACCTTGCATCAGAGTCACAGGGCGCACTAGAGTGAACCAGAAATATTCAAGTAAGATTCAAATTACTTTTAATTATAGTTTTAATAGAAAATGCCACCGCTCATAAAAAGCACTATTAAATACTTTAATCTTAGTTTCCTAATTCTCACCTTTCATCTTAAGGGTGGCACTTGTCTTAAGATCTCCCACTTTGAAAGTGTATTTTCCTTGGTCCTCCTTTTTAACATCTTTCACAGAAAGACTATGACGACCACGACGTGCAGAAACAACATATTTAAGGCTAGGAGTGATTTCTTTGTTCTCAAAATACCAGGTGCCTTCAGCATCCTCGCGGGACAAAACACACTCAAACTCTCCAGAGTATGTCTCAGGTACTTCTGTATTCTCAAGGTTCTTTACAATTTCAAGTGGTGCACCTGTATAAGACATCAAATTGTACATTTGATTAAATGCTCAAAACTACTGTTGGATAAGAAGATGTTGGAAGTGTTGTACTTACCTTCAACAAAAAGTGAGGCACTGGTTCTTATCTGGTCATCGTCAACAACCACACAGCTGTACTCAGCTTCGTCCTTCATAGAAATCATCAGTACTGATAGGAAGTGCACCTTTCTGTCAGAGTGCATTCTGTATTTGTCACCTGAGAAGATTTCTGCATTGTTCTTCATCCACTTGACCTTAACAAATGGCTCATTCGTCTCACATTCAAAGGTCACCATGGTGTCCTTCTCTTTACCATTCTGATCTTCTAGAAGTTGTGTAAATGTAATAACTTGTTTGCCTGAAAGAAAAGTGAAAGAACAATAACTCAAGATTACTTTTACCATTTATGGTACTGATAATATGCAAGCAGCAACAAGTAGGAAAATGTTTACCTTGAACCAACAGGAAAGCATGGCTTGAAGTCTCTCCAGCAATGTTCATGGCTTTGACCATTATGCTTGCTGAGTCCTCAGCTAAGACATTTTTTATCACTAATTTACAGACATTGTCTTCTGGCCAATACCAGTAAACCCGGTCTGATTTCTCCAATAAGATCCCATTCTTGAACCACTGGCATTCTGGATCTGGTTTACCAGTGACTCTACAATGGAAGTGTACTTCATCTCCCAGGCAAACTGTCTGGCTCTGGATACGTTCAATGATCTTTGGAGCCTCCATGCTTGGAGAGAGCACAATTTTCTCTGGTTTGACTTTGGGAATGGTGAGTTTACCCTCTTCTTCTTTTTTCTTCTCAGCATCAGGCCCTAGTTCTTTGGCGTGATGAAGAAGTTCTTCTTTCCTCTTCTTCAGCATACCTTCATAAGACTCATCCTTCTTGCGGGACTTCAAATCTACGGCAGTTATTGCTTCATAGTAGCCTTCCTGAGTCCTACGCTTGAATTTGCTTCTCAGTTCCTCTGTTTCTTCATTTAATTTCTCATGTATCACTCTCTCAGTTTTCCTCAGCTTAACCACCTCCTTGGGTTCTTTAGAGGTTTCAGATGGTTTCTCAGCTTTGACAACCTCAAATGAGACTCTACCATGCTCTTGTGATGGTGCGGGAGCAGGAGCCTTGAACTCAGGAGCACGCCGCAGGATTGACCTGAAGTCTTCCTTTTGCTGAATCTCAAATTTCACAAGATGCTCAGTAACACCTTCAGGGTTTTCAGCAACAACTTTGACATCTCCTGAATCATATGACTTGGTGTCTACGATTTCCAAGTAGTGAATACCATCAAATTGAAGTCTAAATCTTTTACTCTTGCGGATGAGCAGTCCATTGAGGTACCAGTTGACTTTTGGGGTAGGGTAGCCAGTCACCCTACAGCGGAATTTGGCTGATTCTCCCTCCATAACTCTAACTGGCTCTGGAAGTAGCACAATCTCTGGCTTAGTCTTCTCAAAATTATCATCTCCAGTAACTCCAGAGGGTCCACCCTCATGGGCAATACGCTCTATTTCATCTATTCTTTGACCTCGCCTTCCCTCTGGCAATTGTGTTTCCTCTACAAGGCTTTTCTCATCTTTTACAATTAGTGTAGCAGAGGTCTGGTCAACTCCAAATTTGTTGGTGGCTCTGCATGTAATGACACCACTATCTCTGGAATAAGCAGCTTCATAGTCAAGACTGCAATAGCCAAACTCATTGACCATGCGTAGTCTGTTAGCAGCCTCCAGTGGCTTGCCATCATGCAGCCACTCAACAATCATGGTTGGGTCTCCAATAGGGGTCAGTCTGCACTCAAAGTGTGCAGGTCCAAATCGCTTCAGCCTGACTGAGGTAAGCTTCTTTTTGAAGTGAGGCTTCTGTTGCTTCTCCTTATCGTAGAGGTCACCATCTTCCCATTGTTCCTGACCATAGCGAAGATGCAGTGGCTCTAACTCTGGTGCAGCAATTTCTTTGGCCTTGTAGGTTCCCTTGGGAATTACAAGCTTTTTCTCAGGCTGAGGCTGTACTGCATCCACTTCAATGTTGACTCTGCAACGTGTGGTATCTCTTCCAGCTTTGTTGATAGCTGTAGCAGTGTACCATGCGCTATCAGATCCTGTACTAGATGGAATCTTGAAGTGAGCTTCTCCTTTACCACCCTCAATCCTAATAAACAAATACATTCAGTTAACTGTAAAACATGAACTGTAATTTACTTGAATTTACGTAGACCTGTATATTTTCATGACTGAAAACTTACCTAATATGTGGGTGTTTGTGTGGGGAGATTATGTCACTGTTCTTCAGCCAAACAATGTCAGGAAGGGGGTTGCCAATGGCGTTAACAGCTAGCTCAACCAAAGTACCCTCTTTAACGCTGATGTTTCTTAGTTTCTCAACAAACTGTGGTCTCACCAGATTTTCCTTGGCTGGAAATGATAGCAATGTAAAACAGAATATTTCATTAGAAATACTTAATGCAGTTGGCCTGAAGAGACTGTGATACAGAAAGTTGTTCTATAAATGATTTGTTAGTGTAGCATCATACCTTCAACAGTGAGAGTCACAGATACAGTTGTTTTTCCAGCTCTGTTCTGAGCAATGACCGTCCACTCTCCAGAGTCCTGAGGCATGGCAGGAACCACAATCATTGACTGAGTTCCATCCTCCTTTACCACAATTTTGTGGGTGTAGTCATTGACCACTTGTTGTCCTGCAATGAAAAAAGTATTGATTTCATGGCATGGTAATAAAAGAATTGCCACTGTTAACACAAAACATCCAATTGATGCAGATCACTGACCATTGTGGAACCAGTAAGTTTCAGGCATGGGTCTTCCAACTACTTTCAGATCAAATCTTGCAGTCTGTCCCTCAGAGCACTTAAAGGATGATGGTTTCTGTACAAAAACAGGCTTGTAAAGTCTTTCTAGCTGGGCCTCATCTGTTTCATCAAGTCTACGAGCAGGTGATCGACCAGGAGAACGACTTGTGGAGCGTGGTGATGTGGATCTGAAAAATGCAATATTTTTAATATCTCAAACCAATAAATTATGTAATTTGCTATGGGGATATTACAAACGATTTTCTTAGATTGATTATTCAAAACCCACCTAATTCTTTGAACTGCCCCTGGTTGAGAAAGCTGTGTTTGTGTTACACCAGTTGGCTCCACATACAGCTTTCCAGAGCTGACAGCATTACCCTTTATGTTACCGATCAAAGCAGTGTAGACACCCTCATCTTCTGGCAACACCGTAGGAAGACGCAGACTAGCTCTACCATCCTGCAGAACCTCCATCTGATAACGGCCTCCATGTATGATGCGCTTGCCATCTTTGTACCAGGTTATCTATAGTTCAAATAATACAAAAGTAAGTTCCGATGCTCTAATTTGATTGGGCAAGCACCAATGATTTTCAGTACAATAGGACTTTTGCTTGTTTGTTAAAGTTTAGAATTTTACTAGCTTAGTTGAATGAATCTTGAATGTGTGTAAACATAACTTAATCTTACCTTAGGGAGAGGGGTTCCTGTCATCCTACAATGGAAAGTGGCACTCATTCCCTCCCTGAGTCTGTAATTTTTAACTGGAGTATTAAAGACGGGGGAAATAGCATCATATTCAGAAACACTCATATCCAACTGCTCCCCGTCCTCAGTCACCAGCTCCTGGTAGGTAATCTTGA
This sequence comes from Opsariichthys bidens, assembly GCA_037194245.1. Taxonomy (NCBI): domain Eukaryota; kingdom Metazoa; phylum Chordata; class Actinopteri; order Cypriniformes; family Xenocyprididae; genus Opsariichthys; species Opsariichthys bidens. The sequence goes on along the minus strand of CM074281.1, from coordinate 9,043,534 downwards.
GTAGGCGGAACTCAATTTCTTGGATGAATCTCTGCTCCAAGTTAGAAATTTGGAACTCCTATCATTGGAAAAATGTCATTGTAAGGTTCATACTCACACTTTGTAAATTCAGAAGTTTATTTTCAGGATTTATAATCTTAAAATAGGTCTGAAAAGTCTTTCACACCTGCTCTGAAATGAAGGACTGCATCATCTGGGTTTGTTGAGCCATCCTCCTCTGCATGAGCATCTGCTCTTTCTCAGTTATAGTTTCAACAACAGTAGGCATGTCAGCCACTTTTGGCTCCTCTATAATAGTAGTTACTTCTGACTTGAATGTCTCTTCCTGTTTCTTCATATACAGCTCGTATGCCTCTGTAAAATGCAGAAAAACACTATTAACAATTGATCTAAAATACCATTGCAATTTAAAATATTGTCACCCTGAAAACCAACCTTCATCAAGCAGCATGGCTGAAGCAGAGACCTCTCCAAGTGGGTTCCTAGCAAAGATGGTGTACTCTCCTGCATCATCAGCAAATGTCATGGAGATCTCAAGCTTGCATGCTCCTGTGTCCTTATTGTAGGCTACTCTGTACCTAGAGGATATATAGGTATATTTGCATCACATTTCACATGAAACTAAAAAGCAACACATAAAATAATTTGTTTATCTTATTCATTATTAACTAGTCTAAATACTTTTCATTCACATAAATTAAAAAGTATAGCAATATTTTACAGATCAGAAAGTGTATACATGTACAGTATAAAACATACCTGTATCCAGTAGTAAGTGGAATTCCACTTTTCTTCCAGTAAATATGAGGCTTGGGGCTTCCTCCGACCTGGCAATCGAAGATTATGCTGTCTCCCTCCACAAGCTTCTGCACTGTGGGCTTCTTCACAAAGAATGGGGCAACACCTGCTCCAGCCTCCATGTGTTCAGAGACTGCACTTATTTCAGACATTGTCTCCTCTTTGGCTTCAACTGTAACCCTGTTTGTTAAACATCAAGAAATCAGATTGCAAATTCTTACTAATTAATACCATTTAATTTAGTTTTATACCAAACATAATTCTATCAACTCACTGTCTTTCATGGGCAGACATTTCAATATGTTCAGAAACAGTAGAGAAATCCTCCCGGCTTTCAATGTCTTCTGAGACTGAAGATGAAAATGAACAGTAAAAAAATAGTTTTATGTGTAATTTTATGTGTATCTGTGTAATTGCACAGATCATTTTGTTTCAAGCAGAGCCATATGATCTTACCTTTGACAAGTAGGTAGCAGGAGGTGCTGATAGTTCCAGCCTCACTGGTAGCAGTGCAAGTGAAGCGGCCGCTATCTTCAGCAAAGGCCTCACGGATCACCAAGCGGGCATAGCTGTTTTCATAAGTGATCTGGAAGTCAATGGAGTTCTCGATTCTGTAATCCTCCCTGAACCACATAATGGCTGGGGTGGGGTGACCTGAAATCTGGCACTCCAGATACACAGACTCTCCCTCCGTAACAGTCACATTCTTCAAACCCTGGACAAAGTAAAAACAGTATTTTAAAATCAAAGTAATTATTTTAACCTCGCAAGATATTTTACACTTAATAAATTTGAAATTTTGAAAATTACAAGTTCAGTCTGTAAATTGCATTAGTCAAAATGTCAGTCATCTTGTACAAATACTGACACTTTCATGTGTACATGTATATGAAATTTTAAATAAATAAAAAAATTGCTGAGTGCTCATTTACTCACAGCCACAATAGTTGGCGGCATCACTTGCTCTTTTGTGATGGATGGGATTGCTGCAGTCTCAACAATCTGAATTGCAAAAAGAAACAGTCAAATCAAAATTTATTAATTTTTTTTTTTTTTTTTTTTTTTGGAGATGGAAAAGCAATTAGAAATCACCAGGTTGTAACAGTAAAAGATAAATGGCTTAAGATAAATGATACCGGGTAAAAGAGAAAACTGGTAAAAGAGAATGATTCCTCAGTGAAGCAGATGGGATCTTCACAGGACTGGTTGTGTTCACAGCAGTCAAAAGGCAGAGGGCGATATTGTAACTCAATTAATTCAGTATGATGTCTGTCAGATTAACTAAATGAATTTATACAGTTTACCACCATAAGATTGTGCGATGCCCCATGTAAATGTTTTTATAAAAATGTTCATAAACTGTATTATAACAAAATATCAATTCAACCCAAATTGCAATTAATTAATATTTCATATAATAATACATAAGAGATATACTAATGATCAATGTGAGGTTGAATCCAAAAATTAAAGTTAAAGAATATTGAGTTTATACACTGTTAAAATAGATTCATGTCAGACAAACAGTGACCAATTTTTGGCACCCTTATATTATCCTTCTATTATAAGACCATCACATGACACAAGCTATCTCTAGAACTCAGCATCTGTGCACATCCATCACAGTCAGCTTCTGTACAACAAATAAATCAGTCTCACTCTTTGGTAAAATGCTCAATTACATTTACCTTCTATTTCCTTACTGACAAAGCAGGACATTTTCAGTTATCTGTTCCACATTTAAACACATATTTTATGTTTATATAGCATTTTTTATTTTACATTTTTGCTGACTAAAAAGGTTGGTTTTATGATATATCTATTGAGGGATTCAATGTTTGTCAGTCACTGTTCGTGCGTTTGTATTCAAGAGATTCAAATCAAGCATGATCAATGAATTGTTCTGAGAACTAAACTTTTTTAAAATACATCTTATAGAAACAATTAGGCTTCCTAAGTGCACATGCCTACAGTAGTTTCTTTTCTTGGTTAGAGTCTCTGTCTATATGTAGCCTTATAGGCAGAGACTCTAACCAAGAAAAGAAACTATTGTAGGCATGTGCACTTTTCCCATTTTAAGAGCAAGAAGCAGTAAATATTGCGCACATAGAAGGAATACAAATTGTGGCAATGCATGCAACAAAGAATAGGTTAACAATGAATTTACTATCTTTCTAATAAAAAAAAATAGTGTCGTTTGAGAAATGTGGTTAAACAGTTAGCAGAAAATCTATGCAGATGGAAAAAAATCTTCATGAACATTCGTATTTCCAATTGATATATCAAATATCAGTTACATTACATTAAATCAGTAAAACAAAATGGCAAGTTAGTAAAACATGCCGGGCTAGTATGCAAAAAGAAGTGTGACTATTTAAAGTGTGACAACTACTAAATGGTGTGAAAACAATCACCCCTCCCCCACCTCTGATGTGGATTTCTTTGCAGTAGTCTCATTAATATGTGTGTGGTCTCAGTCTGTTTGCAGCAAAACAAACATCTAAAATAGCTCCAAATGATCTTTAGTCAGTGACCACATACATGTTACGTTTTTAATGTTTATTTTTTTATTATTATACTTTTTTGTTTTTTGGTTCTGTTTCATTTGATCACAAAGACAAAAAGTTACTTCTTACCCACTAGAGGTCATAGTAGCAAAAATAGACCTACTTCTTTAACAGCGACTCCACTGGCTTGTTGCTGCATAGCAAAAGAGCCTTCCCATTGCTGCTCCTTGTGGACAAATGTGGAGGAGGTCTGAACGTATGAGGCCCCAGTAGTCATGCTGGTATAGCTGGACTCTCCCACATAACCCTCCTGCTTCCATGGAGGCAGAACATCCGCAGCCTGTGCAACTTGTTTGTGTACAGTCATTGGAGACTTCACTGGTCTGATAGGGGACACAGACAGTCTTGAAGGGGAAGCAGGCCTAAAATAAAACATATAATAAACAGAATTAACAAGGAACAAATACTACATAAGAAAGATGTTTAATGTCCCTAATGCAATTAGGTAAAAAAATTAGATAAACAGAACATGTTTTCATCTTTGCACTTGCATTTTCATACGTGTGGGTCAGGGAACAAATTAGCATTCCATTACATAGCAATCATTGACACTATTGATCTTAGTTCATTTGTCTGTAATATATGTACTCTTGCAAGGTTTTAGTATTTGTAAAGGTATTACTATTAAGTAGTAATGATGTTGAAAATATACTTCACCTGTGAGGTGTGTGAATGGGGGCTTTAACAGGCCTCACAGGGGAGGGTGACTGATGGCGCGTAGCTGCAATTTTTGACACCCCTGTTGGTGGGGTTGGGGACTTGGAAGTCGGCTTTGGAGGCACACGAGGTGGTGTCTTGTGAGCCAAATCACCATCCTCTATCTCCATTTCCATCATGGCTGTGGACTCAAAGGAGGCCTCCATTCTCTGTGAAGGACACATAACACTGAGTTTACATGGTCTTTTGCTGTCAGCTTCATGTGTAAATTTGTCAGAATGTTAAATACCTTTTCAACTCTAGCCTGACGAGTCTGTGAAATCTGAGAAGTTGAAACAAAAGTCTTGGTCTTCTTTGCAGGCACCGCAACCTCCTCACCTGAAATAAAAAAGTAATATTTAAAGAACACACTATATTACAAAATGTTAAGTTATTTCATTTGGAAATCAAATCAAACCTTGAACCAGAAGTTCAGCTGTTGAAGTAGTACGTCCACTGCTGTTAGAAGCACTGACAGAATAAGTTCCAGAATCTTCTGGGAAGGCCTCGGCAATCAACAAACTGTAAAGGTCTCCATCTTGAACGATCTGAAAGTCAGCAGAGCTCTGAATCTCAGCTCCCTCTCTGTAGAACTTTACCACAGGTGTAGGGATTCCTGTAACTCGAACATCCAGTCTCACTTGGCTCCCTTGTCTCACAGTCATACTCTGAAGTCTTTGAATGATGTTTGGTGGCGCAGTTTCCGCTTTAAGGTGAGCAAAGAAATAGTGTTTGCTTGACATGAAAAGTCACTTGCAGGGAAGTACAAAGCTGTTTCAAACGTGATTGCTTACCTGTAACCAGCAGTTCAGCAGTGCTAGTGGCTTGTCCAGCGCCATTGGTGGCTCTCACAGAAAATCTTCCGCTGTGTGCGGCTGTCACGGCGGGGATCATCAGAACAGCGCGGCCATCGCTGAACGAGATCTGAGCGCCGGGCAGAGCCGCAGCAGTAAGAACCTGGCCATCACGAAACCAGCTCACCTCTGGAACTGGATTACCTATAGAAAAATATTGGAGGAAATTATTGAATAAACTATTTCAGAATAGTGTTTCGCAACCCCGTCATCAAAACCAAAACATAAATGTGCCCAAATTAATCAATATTATACTGGATATCATTCTTTTGAAAGCCCTAATATATTTTATTTCAAATTTGGGTTAACAAAGTTTGGGTTAATATGGCAAAATCAAAATCTTTCCAGTTAATAATGAATGTATATATAATATGTATTTTTATCCACTTTTTTCTTCTGTCCTTACCACTAACTTGAGCCTCGAACGTTGCAGCACTACCCTCAAGTGCCACAACGCTCTGAAGCGGCTGTGTAAATGTTGGAGCTTGTGTTGACATGGTAGAAGGCACCCTAGAAAAGAACAGAATCAAGTTGTGAGTACCACATTACAATTGTTTAATCCCCAATTAATCAAATAGAAATACAACAGCATTACTGTCTGTTACATGACAAACTAGGTGGGCTATTTTTAGCTGTAAAAGAAAATGAACTGACTAATGACTAACACCCCCTACCCCCACCAGCACCTGGCCATCAGCAGCCTGTCATTTGTGAGAACTGTGAACGACGAAACTGTTGAGTGTCAGGTCAAGCACCCAATTGAATATGTTAGAAATGTGTGAACAGCAACTGTGAGCTGTAAGATAAGGCTTTAAAATAATAATAATAAAAATAATTTGCCTAAAAAAAGAAACAATCGACAAAGCTATTTCAACTTTGAAGCATTTGGCAGAACAAAATATTCTATATTCGTATTAGTTCTAAACAAGAATTAAAGAAATGTATGTGGATATAGCTTCAAATATGACGCAATTAGTTAAAATTACGATTGCCAGAAAGTAACATGTAAAAGGTTATTTAAAATATCAAGCAAGTATAGTTTGTAAAAATGTAAGCAAACATCAAATACAAAGACATTTTAATCTGTCTTGAAAATCTATTTTCAAGCTTCTGAAAGTTGGTCATCAAACAGCCATGAGGATTCAGTGGTTTAAATGAAAACCTTTATCTATAAATGGTTTTCTTTATGGGAAAAAATTGCTTCAAATAGCTTCACATGTGTTTTATAGTTATTTCCCATTCATAATGCGATATAATTTGTCTCTAGTCTGTGTGATCTCATATAAAAAACTAAAACAACAACATATTTGATTGGATTGGATTATATTAAACCATAATTAATATAGTTTTTATTAAATAATCAGATCAAATGGACATGGACTCAGTTGCAATGAAATAGAAAAGAGAGAAAGAAAGAAAGAGAGAGAGAAAGAAAGAAAGAAAGAAAGAAAGAAAGAAAGAAAGAAAGAAAGAAAGAAAGAAAGAAAGAAAGAAAGAAAGAAAGAAAGAAAGAAAGAAAGAAAGAAAGAAAGTTTATTAGCAGTTAAGCCATCTGCATCATTAGCCATACGCAAGAAACCAACAGGTAAGAGCGGACACACTTTGTCCATAACATGACTCACATTCACAGTCCAAATATTTGTGTAATAAATAACAATGATAGACAAAAAAATGACAATTCAAATTTAATTCAGTCTAAATAGCATCATGTATGAAGGCTGATATTCAGTATGACAGAAATGGCAGTCTCCAAAAATAATCTGTCCCTTGTTTGATTGACAGTCACCATGTGGCACATAGCTGGAGGTGCAACTGATATCTCTGCTGCTGATTCCCTTAAAAAGACATCATGGCCCAGCTAGGTCACCACTCTAATGCTATCACAGGCTATTCTTGGCTATTGTGGAATCAATGCACCATTTAAAAACCTTGGGAGTTATTATGTTTATAAAATTCTTGAAGAGCAACACAGATTGACTACAGTACCTCATCATACTTGCAAAATCTCTATCAAATAGCGCATAGTAAGCAACAACACTTTTATTTTGTATTAAAAAAGTGTGCAAGCATGTATCACCGTAGCTTATAGCAAGACTTGCTTTAATGGCTGTGCTCTACAAATTAAATGCCACTTACTTGTATCACAAGGGTGCCTACACTTGATGGGACTGTGCCCAGGTGGCTTGTGCCTCAGCAACAATCCTCTTATCCAAAATGATTCCAGAAAATCCAAGGTGAGAACGTTGGGCCCCGAAAATACCCCAAAAAAACAAAACTACACAGGGTCTATACCGTGTAGTTTTGCTCTTCCCTTGCAATCCCTACACCCGAGGCAAGGCTGGGAATGCTCCAACTGCTCAGAACTGCTAACATAGTTGTTTTAGTTTATATACCTCGAGCCTAGTCTGCATCATCACTTCCAGGCCACTCCCAATTGGTCAAAGCATCATGGGAAAGCGATGCATTTTATGCAACTTCACACCTGTCACTCAGTGGTCCCTCTCTCTGAAGTTAATGCAAGCTTGATATGCCTTAGCCTCACTATGGAGTTTCTTTACTACACTGGGTTTGTGGATTCATTGTTCATGAAGGTAAATGGTTTGTTCGTTCCCCATTCAATGACATGCCATGCTGAAAACCCTTATGGCAGGCATTAACCTGTTGATGACCAAAAGGAGAGACTGGCTGTCCCTGTCACTCAAAGGAAGGGCAAGGCAAGGCAACCCCCACAGTAAGGGATGGATATACTGGTTACAGAATGCTTGCTAACTGTGCCTATTTTTGAAATTTGTTACAATCATCCAAATTTGTGAGCCTTGGTGAACAAAACATTGCCTTTCACAACTTTGTTTCGATGGCCCTGTTAATGGAATAAAAAACATCCAAGCTTTAAAATGCACTGCTTTTGCAACAACAAGAGTTTGTAGTCACTGCTTGGGACCTAAAATTCACCACCTAATGTACTATTTAGACATTATACTGTAAAAAGAAAAATGTCTTCATGTCCAAATTAGTTGAAGGCTTAATGCTATTATGGGACAACATTTCTTTCCAAATAAATGTATAACAACTGACTATAAAATGCATACCTTAACTACAAGAATGAGTCTCATTCTAAGATGAATTCATTAAACAGCAATACAATATGATACACAAGTGTGCAGAAAGCAATATTACTTTCACATTCTCCTAACCTGGTTTCATTTATCCATGATACTGAAATACTGATACAAAGTATATCCAATGATGATTGGACGTTAAACATGAATACACCTGTTTATATTATAAAACTGGGTGATGAAACATGTATTACAATAGAAATTAAAGCATTAACCTCAGGCTGACATAAACGTGCAGTTAGAAGACAAAAAGAATTGATAAACCATGTCAAGAAGTGGCCTATGACCATTTCATCATAATCACATTTCAAGCTAAACCAAAAGACTGCTTAAAAGAACATCACTCAAACATAAATGTATATTGTTTTTATCATTTACACTTACTGTTTACCAGATTAGATCACTTCAGCTTCTCAAGTGGCGTTAGCACTTTGTGGAAAGCTGTTGGATCTAAAAAACATATACAAGAAAAATATTCTTTAAAATACAAAATTATTAATTACAACAAATTAATTAATTAATTAATTATTAACTAATATTAATTATGAACCTTATATTACTAGATATTAAAACAATTATCAAAAAAGAAATAATTATGATAATCAATAAATAAAATCCACCTAAGGCTGGCCCACACTAAGATTTTCAAAAGAGACTACAAACATGACATAAATCTCGCAAATATCTCGCAGACAAACATGACTTTAGAGTAAACAAACATGGTGGACAGCGGGCAAGAATACAGGCCGACAATAATGTTTGGACGCCTTTTTATAAAAAATTCACATACATGGATGAAGTCGTGTTATATGCTTCCATCAGCTCGCTTTCTGATTTGGTATCGTTTCGTTCTATAGACAGTGCGTGCGAGTTTGTACTCGGGGTTCCCCCCACACAACAGAATATCTGATCATAAATATTCAACATATGATATTTACGATTTAGGATCGGTGCGGCCCCGATGTTCTTCCAAGCAGATTCAATCACTCTTAACACATCACACCACAGGAAAATCTGATAAGAATATATGTAGTAGTAGAGCCACCAAGATAGTCAGGTCTTTACCTATAGAATTGTTGCAAGGATAGAATTGGGCCTAAAATCGGCCTGAGTATCTTGTAGTCTGTATAGGTATATCTATTCAGCATAAAAGACAAAAGATCCATTTACTGTTTGACTTTTGACTGAAAAGGTGGTCTGGGGTTCATGTGGGCTTTAGCATTGGTATGAGATTGGATAACTGGTATGATATCTATCTGCTCTAACTATAGGCTAATTTACATTGCTCTCGGTCACACTTTTTATGATGCATTTTTCATAGCTCTCCAAATATATATCCTCGGAGAGCAGCTTGTATTCATTCATTTTATTTTTCACATCTCTTGCAATGTATCTGCAGTAGACAAACAAATGTGCAGTTCTTCTCATCCCAAGTCAACTTCCTACAGTGGTCAACAGCTGCCATCAGGCTGATTATGCAAACAGGCCCATGAGTACAATGTGAAAAAGAGACCAGCGTTGGCAGGAGGAGAGTGGTGGGATAAAACTCTTAATCAAGCAAAACACTCTGGTCAGGTTCTTATTAACTTTATTAATTAAACATTGATTATTTAGACAGTGAAAAGAAAATTAACAGGATTCCAAATCGCATGAAACCTAACACAATGTAAATAAAGAGCTACCACACCTTCTGTCATTTTATCAAAGAGGGTGGAATGTTTTAGAGTAAGACAAATTAAGTGTTTTCCCACCAAAAACGTCACTTCCTGGAGGATGTCGTTATGTAACTGGCTGTTGTTATTTAAAAAAAAGATATTACAATAGACTAGTAGGATAATCGATGACATTGAGAGCAACAACAGAACAAACCTTTAAATTCATTACACGCATACAACATTGAAACATTTTGATTTTAGAAAGGAAGAACAGATACATTGGTAATTTTCACTTTAGAATTAAAATGTACTGCATGGTTGAAATGGTTGACAGTTTAGCTCTGGAAGAGAACAGTCAGTTTATGTTGAGACTACCATGTCCCCAATTAGATCTCCGAATCATTTAGGGCTTAATGTCAGTATAGGCAAAAGGCTAGACTGGCCAAAGCAATGCAAGTGTGTGTCAGGAATCGCCTGAAATCAAAATAGTAAACATGATATGACAAGAAAAGAACTCTCCTGCATAAGCAGTAAATGAAACATTCAAATGGCAATTCACTTTTAAAAGTTCAAAATTGCCATGGAACCACTAGCAGACAAAAATCCATAGCATGAATGTGATAAATAGTTGCATAAAATTAGTCATTATAAAATAACTTGACTAACATGTGAGGCTTTTAAGATACTCTAAGGCCAAATGCATGTATATTACATGCAGCTGTGGTGCAGATATGCCAGGAATAAAGCAATATGCTTAATTATTTCCCATAGATATATAATATAAATTAATTAGTTAAAATAAATGATGTTATTAACTTCATATATGAAACAATAAAATAATTAATTTATAAGTTTATCTTTATATAGATCTCATGCCTGAAATTCCATTAATAGTCAAATACTGTATAATGCCATTATTTTGTCAAGTCAAGTCACCTTTACTTATATAGCACTTTTTACAATGCAAATTGTGGCACAGCAGCTTTACATTAATAATTGGCAAATAATTTTGGGCTGCACAGCAGCTCCCAAAGAAAATGGTGTCATTGTCCTGCTTATTCTATATATTATTGATTCATTCCGTTGCAAAGATCAACAGTTATTAACAGTCTTGTAAATTATTTTATATAAATCCATTGCTAAAACATTTGCTTAAATTTCAGAAAACAAATGGGAGGAAAGGGAAATGTGTGTGTTCCCTCAGTGGATAAGATCTTTTTGCTCTTGTATGGCACATTGATTTATTTTGGTGGACCATCACTGTGGTCTAAAGATGTGATTTAAACAGCAGCCATTTCTGTCCCCCTCGCCAGGAGTTTGCAATGGTATCATGTCTCTAGAAGGGAAGCTCATGTGTCACCAACAGCTGCGGCCTGCTAAATTCAAGTTTGGGAAACTTAGAACTGTCACTCTGTTCTTTTCCTTTAGTAAAACAAGGAGGTGTTTTTTGTACACATGATACTAACTAAATTTACTACGACTACAAATTGTTTTTAGGAGGATAAAAGTGTCAAAATTTGTGAATAGAGTAGCTAAAAAGTGAGATGGGACCACCAAGAATGTTGGTCTGGACTCTGGAGCAGAGGTGCCCAGCAGTGACTCATTACAGAGGACACAAACATGAAGGCTTCTACTGGGCCCAATGAGTCCTGTCTGTGTTGCTGGTTTTATTTCAAAATAAGGTCATTACAGGGTTGTACCACCTGGGCAAAGCATTTGATGAAGGGGGTGACATAAATGACAGCTGCATCGACAAAGACAATCACTTCAGAGGGGTTATAGTGTGACTCTGGTAAAGATATTTAATGACTACACTTAAGCAAAGTACAATGAATGGCCAGATTTTATTAAACCTGAAACATATAAAGATTTTTTTTTATTTAACCTGCATTGCATAAACAAGCATATCTATGGTCCAGAATTACAGTTGCAAAGTCCTTCCTAGCAAACATTCTAAAAAGTATCTCATCTCCTGTCAAAATAGCATGTTATACCACCTGACTGGCAGCAGCAACTGCACCTCTTGGGTGTCAGCATGTTTATGCATGCATATTCAAAAGATATCTCCAACAGCAGTAAATGAAGAGACTGGCCACGTGGCTCAATTTAAAAGACTCTTTAAAAATTTTACCACATACATTATTTCATGACTACTACTTTAATTGACTTAACTGTGTCATGGTTCTTTTTGACCGAAACAATAAAAAAAAAAAAGCATAACTGAAATAAATACATATATAATATTTTAACATAATGACACTTTACATGACAAATTACACAATGACAAATGCATTTTATAATCATTCTCTTGATTTGTGTGGTAAAACAGATGTTTTCAGTTTTCCTGAGGAGCTGTACAGCATACTATCGCCATCTTGTGGACAAACCTACTGAGGCAATCTTAAATCTTATACTTGGACAAATCACATTGTTCACTTCTGTATTGGATAGATATGTAAATATATAATGGTATTTAAAAAATATATATGGTAATGGCTCAGTTAACATATAATGTCCATTAATAATGTCATGAACTGCATTTTAATTATTTTATAATTTTCTCTGAGGTTCACTTATAATGTTATCAAGATTTACATCAAAAAGCAAGCTTATAATTAAAAGTTATCATTTTAATTATAAGCATGCTAGTAATTAAAAGTTGCTTATAATTCAGCAACAAAAGAAAGAAAAATAATGTACGCACAATAATTTTATAAAATATTTTTTGCACAATTTGGCCTGGCTCTGGCACCAAGAGTTTTTTCAAAGGTTGGCCAGGTAACATTGGAACCACTCCAAAGGACTGGCATGAGTGTGTTGCCATACTTGGATGACTGGCTTGTCTGTGCAGCATCACCCCATCAAGCTCGTCATCTGTTGGACCATATTGTGGCTTTAGGGACGGCTGTGAATTGGGACAAATGCAAGCTTGTACCAATGCCGTTAACCAATTTTATAGGTCTTGCTCTCAACTCTGTAACGATGCTGACTTTTCCAACTCTAGAGAGAATAGTGTCAATTCTGAAGGCTGTAAGGAACCTTCGGGTTGGTCATTGTCAGCGCTACATTTCTCTCAGAAACTCTTGGAGAAGCTCACAGCAACAACAACAGTAATACCACTGGGACTGTACATGACTCAGGAAATTCCAACAATGGCTCATTTAAAAGCATCTGTGTCCAATGTGAGCAGTAGCCCCTCACTGCAGAAAACGAGATCCAGGGTTGGAGACAGGTAGTTTTGGGATATGTAAAGTGGGAGGAGTTGAATCCAAATACAGGAGGTGGAGATGAGTAGGTTTAGATCCAGGGGTGGAGACAGGTAGGTTTAGTTATATGTAAAGTGGGAGGAGTTGGATCTGGATTCAACCTCACCCGCTGGATCTCATGTTCTGCAGTGAGGAATGAGACAAATACACAAAGATCAAAGTCAGACATCGTTGCATGCGAGCTCAAACACCTTGGTTGAAGAAGCAATTTCTCCTCAGAGAAGGTCGATTGGGGGGTTCAAGTTGATGCAGCAGGTTGAACCTTTTCTCATTTCTACAGACTGAATGTGATTGTGTGTGTTGTGGTGCTCTCGGTCCAGCTAGTATGCCGGACATACTGGCTTTTACAGTACTGTTTTCCCATAAAATTGAAGGGAAGTATTCTATTTTGGGCGCAGCTACATGCCGGTATTAGTTTCATTTCAAAAGCATCATTTTAATCATTTTAATCATTTAATTTTTATATATTCAAAACATTAATCTCATAACATTGCCTAATGAATTTAAATGCATTATGTCATCTCTAAACCTCATTAAACAATATGACATTATATCTAAAAGCCACTTTTGTGTGCTTTTGTGCCACCTCTGCAATGCAAAGATTAATTTTATTGATAGTGATTTAATTTGATTGGTAACTTCTGCCTGATTATATCTCATTATTCTTACTTACCTTGCTCATTTTTTTTTAAATTAAGATAATTAACAAAAAAATGACCATACAAAGTTTAAAAAAGACCATTATGTTAGATGGTTCTCCTTAATGTTTTACAGATACGAACTGTGAACACTGTTCTTCACAATAAGAAAAAAAAATGGTTCTATCAAGTACTGTCGTCGCTCCCCCTTTATGCCTCAGGAATTCCTCCGTGAGAGATACGAGACCGGTGCAGCACGCAGCTGATGCTCATCATCACCCGCGCCACCGGCCTCGTGCCGTTCCCTCGCGACTCTGGCCCGTCCCTTCTCGTCACACACAGCAGTAAAATGTTGGAGTATAAACCTTAAATTTCTAAATTGCGATCAGCTATTCTAAACTAAGATTAGCTAGAATGAGCTAGAATGTCTATATGCATGACAATATTAAGATTTATTACTCACCACGCAACTAAGATGACGAAGCACGTTTCCAGGTCGGCAGAGAAGACAGACACGATGCACTCACATGACAGAAAAACTCAAATGGCTCTCATGCGCCCCCACTGACAGAAATTAAGAATGTTAATATGTGGCACCCAGTCCTCAATTTTTTTTAGTGTAGGATAGCAGTTTTACCCACAAAAGTTTGTGTAGTATTTTTCACGGTCAATTTGAATTTAGATTTACAATAACCGACCATTTCCCAGAATGCATTGAAAATCTACAGTAGCATACTGTCAACCGTATACAGTATGTTACTGTAGATTTACAGTGTACAGTATGTTACCGTGTAGTATGGAATTGTTGAGAATACAATAAAATACTGTGAAAACATCAAAATCTACAGTAACATACTATACACAGCTTAGACAGTAAGATACTGTTTAGAAAAACAGTATAATACTGTGTAAACAACATAAATCATTTACAGTGTGCATGTCAATATCCATGGATTAGGTTTCTTTAACATGTAATATAGAACACTTTCGAGCCGAACCTTTCGTGTAATGGTTTGTTTTACTCACGTTTTCGCAGTTTCCCCTATTAAATCTAGTCATGCAGCAGGTTCTTTTGCCACTCAGTCCAGCCGAGGGAGCATGTTCCGGCAGGAAAGTACGGTGACCCAATAGTGCACAACACAACGAAATTTAAAAAGCAAACATAAGTTCACAACACAACGGAAACAAGCCGCAGCAGAACGAAACAAAGCCACAACACAACAGAAATGCTCCCGAGCACAAGGGGGCTATCAGTGCTCAGTTAAGAACGTTCCTTGCCACTATTCTAGAGTCTACAGTCTTATATCAATACCATGATTAGTTTTAAGTATGTAAACATTGTGTATCGACATGAAATCTTCATTAAAAATCACATTTGTGCACAATAGCTTCATATTTATTCCTGTGAATGATTTGACGCGCTACCATGGCGCATGATGAAGGGAACGTCTGCCAATTCCACCAAGTGGTTAAAACGAATACTTTGTATTAATTACTATGACTTTTGTTTTAACATTTAAAAGCAGACATGTTCAAATTCCAAAGCTTGTTAGTTCCTGCTGGTAAGACTGATCTGACTACAGGTGACATTTTATCAATACCTTCCTTCATGTACTTACAATAAACAATTATTTACAGGAAAAAAAATCTCTGTAATTCTCCAAAAGGTTTTGTTGTTGTTGTTGTTGTTGACCAGACTGGCTTACTACTGGTTAAATTGTGGCAATACCTCCTTTTATGTACACTACACAATTAGTTATATATATATATATATATATATATATATATATATATATATATATATATATATATATGTATGGAACCACGAACATAACGAAAGGGTAGTGAATTTGCCCACAGAGTACTGTTGAGTTTTTGAAAATTTTCAAAGCATTTTCCCAAAATATGTGTCAAAATAAGATTTGTCACCAAAAATCATTCCATTTGCTGAAACACGGAGAAAGTTATGGCCAAATTAAGACTCAAAAATTCCCCATAGTGGATGAAAACATCCCGAACAGCACATAAGGGTTAAATTCTTTCGGTGTGTTCAAGCTCATATTTTTCCGCCGGCATGAGCGACAACATCGTTGGCTTTCGTTGCTGCTAGTTCTTGGACGTCGGGTTGGTGTGTCCCGGACTTTAAGTTTAAACAGAACTTCACATTTGAATTTTTCTCTCAGGTGGACGATTATACATTTACCAGAACTTTAAGCTGAGGATATTACAAAGCGATCCATTCTGGCGAGTTAAATTGTATATAAATTATTAGCCAGTAGCATTTTCAGATTAGAGTGCTCATAGTCTGCGTTGACAGTATCATGAGATCACGTGACTTTCACGTGGATGGAAGGATTTTATTAAAGCTGTTAATATAATCTGTAAAATCAATTTTTTTTATTTAAATTTGACTCTGTGATATTTTTACCCATGTTTTAATTTTTAAAAAAATTTTTTGTGATCAAACATTACTTGACGGACCCCCTAGGGGTCGCGGACCCCCGGTTGAAGACCATTGGCCTACAATGAATGACATCGCTTCGGGAGCTGACTCCCAAGATACTGAAGTAAGAGCAAAGTTCGTATTAAAAGTCAAAAAGCTAGAATATTTCAGCGCTGGAGTATTTTTTTTAATGTTTCAAAAAAGTACCTCAGTCTGTATCTTTTAAATTCTGCTGTTTACATTACTGCTCTAACCTAATACTTAATTTCTGTTAAAATAAAAAAAATCATGAAAATGTTTACAATTTTTTGAAGAAATTAAGCATTTCTGCTTAGTAGTTTGTCTCTTTCATTTTCACTAGCAGTTGATTTGTGTAGACATGTACGCACTTAAAAATAGTGTCTATTTTTGGCATCTGTGGTTACATTAGATTCTGTGGTTCTTTAGATTGTTTTAGAATGTTCTTCACACTAATAAAAACAATGGGTTCTATTAAGAACTAAGAATTGTTCACTGAAAGGTTCTATGGAGAACCAAAAATGGTTCTTTTATGGCTTCACTGAAAAAATTCCTTTTGGAACCTTTATTTTTAAGAGTGTTTAGAACATATATTAGGTATTTATTGCACTGCAATTAATCAATAGGAGGGGGAAATCATGTACAAAAAAATTATTAAGGTATGAATATGGACATTTAAAAATAAAATAAACAAATTTTAATAACAGATGTTAAATAAAAAGGTAAGAAATAATATTTGTTTTCAGTGCTTTTTATTAGGAGGGATGTGAAGTGGGGGGCCTCCAACATAAATTTTGCCTAGGGCCTCCAAATGTCTAGAACTGGCCCTGATTTGACTAATATCCTGATGTTTGAAAGACATTTTCATTCAATACTTAATGTACTGCTTACAGCTTCTGTTTTTACAAGAATAAAGTTCAACATGTTACGAGTCAACAATAAGCATATTATTTAAATACCAATGTAAGGTTAGTGGAGTCTAAGTTTTTATCAGTTTTATTTTGATAAACATGACACAATATAACATCACGACTATATGAAAAGACCGTTAACTGTTATTAAAAAAAAAAAGTCAGCCTGAGTCAGCTGGCTGCTCTCGAATCTCTCTCGCGGTACTCGAAGCCGTTCATCACAGTTACATGGTGTCGGCGGTTATACAATATGTAAATACAAGTATTAGACTACCATAAATGTGTAGATGTGTATGTAAGAATAAATAAATAAAATACTATATGTAGTAATACAATAGTTGTTATAGTCATAAATAAATCCATAGCAATGTGCACCGTGCACATTCACTTGTTTGAGTCAGATCAAGTCGTGTCGTGCCTTAATCGTATTCTGGCTCTTTCAACACCACATTCCTGTCTACGCTCCGCTTATGTATAAAATAATGACATACAGCCTTAAAATAATAATGGAATGAATAACTCATTATGCCGTAATTAAATTAGATGCACCAAACCACTAAATAAAGACAAAGCCACAAAACTTAGTGCTGAAAACATGCTTTATTGAATAATTAATACTCAAGGAGGTTGCATTTATAGATAATTCTACAATTCTACATAAAATCAAACCAAAGTGCAGGGCAATTTGATACTAAATGGTTTCTTTCCCATTGCACAGCAGATGGTGTTGCTGCGGCACACTTTCTTGATGTTTGCCCAACAACCGACAAGGTGAATTCTAAAGCTAACACACAAACACGCAATACTTCAAAGCAATCCTCCAAGAGGAGGCTCTGCTTCTGCAAGGAAGTACAAGATATACTTTCATTATTGGCCAGGAGATGTTTAATCTGAAAGTTTATTCAAGCAGTCCCTTGCCAGAAACAGAGCACATTAAACATTTTTGCTCATAAAGTGCAGGCCGCTCGCACCTTGAGCATGTCATTAAAGTGGTGGTATGACATAGTCAGTCAGAACACAAGGCCTAGTCGCCCTGCTTACTTGAGGGTAAAATGCAAACAGGACTCAAGGCCTTATGTTCAAGTAACAATACATTAGAGTATGGTTATAATATCACTGCATGTGTAAACATGCAGGCATAACTTAGTCTCTCAGATTTAGTGTAACGTCAACAGGGAGCCTCTCTACCTGTTGAGGCAATCTTAAGACTTCAACTTATTGTTGAGGCACAGAGTTTAGTTTCAGGTTTATCAGGGTATTCGTTCCATGTGAAACTTTCTCCTGATAAACATTTAGTTCCATTTGTTTCAGTTAATATTGTTATAAATAACAATTCATACATTTTCCATAACCGTTAAATTCGGCTATATACATTATGTACATGTCACAGAAAATTGGATCAAAAATCCTAAGTCATAATTATCCAATATGGCACATTTTATAATACTTTAGACTTTAGTCTAGATTGGCATAAATTAATGTCAGGTTTGGTATAAAAATAGTTTATATTTACAGGAACAGATATCCAGGTAACTTATCAAGATTTTTTTTTTCACTTCATTTAAAAAATACAAAGTCGCTTAATGAAGAAAGGGGTGGGGGTATAAATTATGGCTTTACTTTGATCGAATACTGATGGTAACAGTTGCCATGTCAGATCCATGCTCATTGGAAAGTTTGAGTGTGTATGCCCCAGCATCACTCTCTTTCACACCAGTGATGATGAGTGTGGTCAGGTCTTCTGTGGTGTCAATATGGAACCTGCTACTTTCTTCCTCGCCAGGCAGTTTCTTTCCACCTCGCGACCACTCAATACGAGGTGCTGGCTCTCCAGAGAAAGCACAGGCCACTGTTAGAACTTTTCCAGTTTCAATGCTGATATCTTCAGGAAGAGCTTCAATTCTTGGAGCTAAGCCTATGAAATATAAATTGATTTGGAATTATATCCATCCATATTATGACAATATTTTAAAAATTCTTATGCAAGTTTGTTATTAGTCAAACTTGTTCTTACCTTGAGCACTGTGGAGGGCTGCTCTAACTGAGGATTCTTCAACATGTGAATGACTTGACATTATACTGCTTGAGCTCATGGCATATACTGACTCTGACGTCATAGAGGACATGCTAGACATTGACATAGTTTCAAATTTCATCTCAGCCATTGAAGAACTGCTGAAGGATGCCTCTTGCATTGTGCTCTCCATGTGGATGGATTTTGAAGCAAAACTTTCATGCATGCTACTAACAGCAGCACTTTCCTTTTTAAGAATCATTTCACTTGCCCCGTGTATTTGGGAAGATACAGATTCTGGAAAAGAAGGAAATAAAGCATTGTCATTAAGAAGGCATCGAGACTTTAAATGGAAGAGAGTTTAACAACTTATGGGAATGTAAATTTACCTTGAACAGCCTTATGTGTAGCCACAAATGCAGTTACTTTTGTGTAGATTGCTTGAAACACTTGACCAACAAAAGAGAATGATGTTTTTGACACTGCTCCTCCTTCACTTATGATTTCACAGGAGTATTCCCCTTGGTCACTCTCAGAAACATCAGATATATAGAGACAGCAAGTTCCATCTGCAGATGAATGAATCTGGTAGTGACTACTTTGGCTGAGTTTTCTGCTGTCCTTGTACCATACAATTTCTCTTACTGAGCTCTCAGCAACAAAGATCATCTTAACTTTGTCTTCATAAGCTTCAGCTTTTAGTTGCTGAATTATCTTTGGTGGTGCTTCCTTTGATGGGGTTGGGGACTTCACTGTGAGTGGAGATTTAACTCTTTTAGGTGACATGATTGGCTCGGGAGATTTGACTGTTGGTGGGGATTTAACTCTCTGAGGTTCGGGAGACTTAAGTCCTGTAGGGGATTTAACTCTCAGAGGGGATGCAACTGGCTCAGGAGACTTAACAGGAGGTGGAGATTTTACCCTGGGAGGTGAAGCTATTGGCTCAGGGGACTTCAGAGCTGTTGGAGACTTTACTCTTTGAGGGGTGGTTGGTTCAGGAGACTTAATAGGAGGTGGGGACTTTACCCTCTGAAGAGAGCTGGCTGGCTCTGGTGACTTCACTCTGAATGGGGATTTGATACCCTCTGGAGATTTAATTCGAGGTTCAGGAGATTTAACACGAGGTTCAGGAGATTTAACACCAGTGGGTTCTGGTGATTTAATTTGGGGTTCCGGAGACTTTACTGAGGGCACAGGAGATTTAATTGAAGGTTCTGGAGATTTAACTGATGGTACAGGGGATTTCACTAAAGGTTCTGGAGACTTTACTGATGGCACTGGGGATCTCACAGAGGGCTCTGGAGACTTTACTGATGGCACTGGGGATCTCACAGAGGGCTCTGGAGACTTTACTGATGGCACTGGGGACCTCACAGAGGGCTCTGGAGACTTCACTGATGGCACTGGAGATGTGACTGATGGCTCCGGAGATTTTACTGATGGCACTGGAGATGTCACTGATGGCACTGGAGATGTCACTGATGGTTCTGGTGACTTCACTTGTGTGGCTGTAACTTCCTCTTTAAGTACTGGTTTGTGAATAGTCAATGTAAACCTTGCCTCTTGCTTTCCTTCTGAATTTTCTACAATTACAGTATAGCTGCCTTCATCTGAAAACTCAACTGATGAAATTTCAAACGCAGACTTGTACTGTGTTGTAGACACATGAATACGGTGTGAAGAGACAATTGTCCTTCCCTCATGCATCCATGTGACACTCGGTGCTGGCTCTCCATCAATATCGCAGACAAACCGTGCAGGGTCACCCTCAGATACAGTCAGAGACTGTGGTTTTGTAAGTATTTTGGCTGAAAGTGTAGCTTTAACTTTCTTTACTGTTACTTCAGATGTTGTTTCGGATTCTTTTATCTTTGATTCAGATGACACACGTTTTTCAGATGCATGTATTTCAGAGGATGAATATGAAGCTGATGATAGGTATTCAGTGGATGCATATCTAATTGGAGATGATGCAAGCTTTTGAGATTCATACTTTTCAAAGGCAGAAACTTCACGCTTCTCGGTTAGTTTTGTTTTGGTTTCTTTGATCTCCAAATGAGTTCTTGAAGCAGAGGAAGCTCTGATTGTTGTTGAATGATAATAATCAGTTTTTGTTATATCAGGTACAAATGGTGTCGGAGCCTCTTCGTCTCGACGTCTTGAAGAGTATGTAGTAAACGCTCCACCTGAAACATCAAGAGTTCCATAGTCTGATGCCTCACCCTTTGAATTTGTGCAAACAACACGGTATGTGCCACTGTCCTCTGCCTGGCAGTCATTTATTTGAAGAGACAGGACTCCACTCATATTTGTGAACTCGTATTTGCTGCTCTCCTGTATTTGTTGTCCGTTATGGAACCACTGGATATCAGCATCGGGTTTTGACTGAACATTCAAAGTGAATTTAGTGTTTTGACCACATGGTACACGGTGAGAACGCATTCTTACAGTGATACGTGGAGCATGGTCAAGACTAAAGGGTTGCTGAGTCACAACCTGGTACTTGCGCTCAGATTTGAGAGCGGCTTTTCTTGATTCATATCTAGACATGATGTCAAATCTTGCAGACCTCTCAAATCTAGAGGAGGATCTGGAAGATCTTCTTTCAGGGGATACAGGACTTGGTGATCGAGGACGTGTTCTCTCAGGGGTGGGTGATCTTCTTTCAACGAATTCAACTTCAGCTTCTGTTGAGATGCGTGCACGAGGTTGTCTGATGAGTTCAGAGACAGGACGCATCAGTTCAATGTATGTTGGAGACAAGGATCTCCTCCTTCTCAAGAAATGTGAAATGGGAGGAGGAGAGCCTCGAGCTTGCTCAATTGTTGCTACATGTTTGGTCTCTTCTACACGTCTAACTTCAGCTTTGTGAACATGTTTTGGTGAGGCACGACGCAGCGCAGACAGCTCAAAGCGTACAGGGCTTCCACTGGGTGGGGAGGCAGAGAAGCCAAGTTCTAGTTCTTCTTCAAGCTCTTGTCTTTCTTTTTCAGTTCTCTTCAATGTCAGATAGTCCTCACCCTCAAGGAGCTCCTCATCTGAAAGATCTCCTAGTGAGCGTCTTCTCAGTCTGAATGATGCCTCAGATTCAGGGGATGGTGATCGCCTTGCTGGCCGAACAGTCTCTAAATCGTCTTGCGTAAGTTTTGGAATGCGCCACTTTGGTCTGTACTGATCAGTTATTCTAGGCAGTGGCATGACATAAAATTGCTCCCATCTGGAAAGACGAATACGCCTCTGTCTCTTCTGAACAATTCTTTCCATTTTTTCAGGAATCTCATACTGGTCACGCAGTTTCCTGTACCATTTCATGTCAGATAATGGCACAAAGTGTTTGATCAAGTTATCTTCACCAAGAACAGTTGGATCATGTGCACGAGCTTCAGGGATTTCGTAAGGCATACGTATCTTCTTCTCTTCCTCTTTTATTTTCTTTATTTCTTGATCCTCTTTATCAGAGATGTCAAACTCACCCTGCACATTCTTGGTGCTCACTGCAGGTTTATATAATTCAGCAGCTTCCTTCAAAGCCTCCTGTGCTACAGGATTAAGTGTAACAACCTCTGCAGTTGAGAACTGTTGTGCCATTTTCAGTGTCTTTTCTATTTGGTTCCTAACATATTTATGTCTCTCTTCCTCACTCTTGAACTCCCTCCTTGTGTATGTCAGGCATTCAACTTTGAGAGTAGCTTGGCAACTTGCTGATCCAGCTGTATTTGTTGCAATGACTCTGTATGTGCCTGAATCCTCAATGAGGGTTTCTCTGATATGTAGAACATGATAGTCTGTGTCCTCTTGAACAACTTCAACTTGTGGTCTGAATTCAAGAGGTTTGCCATTTTTCTCCCATTTCAGAGTTGGTGCTGGGGTTCCTGATACTCTCAAGTCAAAGCGAACACTTTGCCCCTCAACACACTCAATATTGGCTAAGAGACGTTTGAACATTGGTCTCATAGTGTCCTCAGCAACAGTATGGGGTGTCACAGTGAGACGTGCCTTACAACTGTCCTCACCAAACTTGTTGTTTGCTACAACAGTGTATTCAGCATCATCACTGAGGTCAACATTGTGTATCATGAGTTGATAAAGACCCTTGTCACTTGTGAATGTGTATTTTTTAGGATCTGGTTTGATTCTGTGCCCGGCCTTTAACCATGTAACACTTGGCTCTGGGTGGACTGTTATGGTTACACCAAAGCGCACATCTTCACCAATGTATGCTGCACGGTTGTATAATGGCAAAGTAAACTCTGGTGGCCTCTGCAAAATTTTGGTTTTGTCAATTAGACGCCTTGGTTTCTTGAGTGAGCGTCCCAGATAGTATTCACGGTAAGACCTAACAGTCTCAACAAACAACTCAGCGTAAGCATTGTCCTCCCTGTCTTCACTGACAACCTTGCATCTATATAATCCATCATCACAATCTTCAATGTCTTTAACATAGATGCTAGCAACCCCATTAGCATAACTGATTTCATATTTGTGGCTTGCGATCAGTTTGCGGGACCCAAAGTACCAGGTCACTTCAGTGTTTCTGTCATAGTTCTCAATGCAGCACACAAACCTGACATGTCCTCCCTCTTCGGCAGATCCATGCATGACAGGACCTGCTCTAAAGCCTTGTTCAGGATGTCCAACTTTCACTCTACCAATGGAAACATTTCTCTGGTTTCTGTAGCCACCACCGTAGGCAACACGTGCTGCTGAAACAACAGCACTCCATTCCTTTTTCACCAGGGATTGGTAGTATCTTCTGTGTCTTAAAGTCTTGATGACCTTTGAACTAATATGTTCCAATTTCATCTTGAGCCAAGGGTGCTCCAAAGCTTCAGAGGCTGTCATACGTAGCTTGCGGTCTTTAGTCAGCAGTCTGTCGACAAAGTCCATACCCTCAAGGCTGGTCTCTTTAAAGGCTTCATTATCATAGAAATACACTGCATTTGAAATGTGCTCAACCATTTTCTGGTGTGATTCAGCAGCAAATGGATTAAGTCCACTAAGGAGGACATATGCAAGAACACCTACAGACCACATGTCAGTAGCAGTGGTTACGAAATCACTGTTGTGGATTTCAGGTGCACAGTACTCAGGGGCAGTGAACTGAATCCTGATGTTTTCTCCAGGTGTAAGCAACCTAGCTTGACCCATTTCGATTATCTTGATTGTATTGCTCTTCCTTGTGGAATAAACAATGTTATCAGGTCTGATATCAAAATGACAATAGTTGCGACTATGCAGGAACTTCAAGGCTCCACACACTTGTCTCATATACCGAACAATTTCTTGCTCTGTGAGATCAAAGTTTGTACCAAGACGCTCAAAGATGTCCATACCAGACATGAATTCATAGATCAGTACATATTCTTCCAGGCTATCGAAGGATTCATGAAGATACAGAATGTTTTTATGTCTTGCAATATTGAGTGTCTCAATTTCTCTTGTAACCATCTCTCTATCAGCACCTTTAACTTTGATAAATTTAGCTAAGAATGTCTTCTTGGAGCTAATTTCAATACAGCGATGGACAATGCCAAACTGTCCATTGCGTGCAAGTTCCTCATGGATTGTGTACAGAGATGGCACTTGCTTGACTTTTGAATGTGGTGCCTCCTCCTTTGTAACTTCTCTTGTTTCATCTACTTCTTCATCATAGTTTCGAATTGCTAACTTGTCTTCTTTTGTAGTCACAGGGTCCGTTGGTGCAGAGGGATCACTCAAGCCAAATCGGTTTTCTGCAATCACACGGAACTGGTATTTTGTTTTGCCAAAGAGACTCATCACAGTGTATTGGGGCTCAGGTGTCTGAGCAACACGAATCCATCTGTCTCCAGTGGTAGGGCACTTTTCTATAATGTAATTGATAATTTCACTTCCACCATCATTTCCAGGACTCCAAATGAGGGTGAGTGTATCTCTGCTAATATCACTGACTTTAACATCCTTTGGTGGATCAGGGATATCAGCAACATCAAGTTCAACTGTCTGCTTATCTACACCAAATCGATTTTTGGCACAAATTATGTAGTAGCCAGAATCCTTTCTTTGTACTCCCTTTTGGAACACTAGGGAGGTGAATGATCTTGTGAGAATGACTTGATGATAAGCTGTATTATTAATCATCTCTTGTCCCTTTTGCCATGTGACTACAGGATCAGGTTTTCCACTAATTGGAATCTTGATGGTAACTACTTGACCACGAACGGCATGGACAGCTCCCATGCCTTGGAGATGTAATGGTAAATGAATCTTGGCAGGAACTAGAAAAAAAAAACAAAAAACAAAAACAAAAAAAACAATCAATAATAGGACAAAACTTTATATTTATTAATACATTCTAGGCAGTCATCTAGGCAGGGATATTGGTTTTGGAACAGTACTCAAGCTGTAAAACATGTTAAATAAATAAACCATCAGAAATACTTACCCTCAACCTCAAGGTTCATACTTGTGGAGATTGATCCAAGCTGGTTAGTAGCCCTAATTTGGTAAACGCCTGCATCATTCTCATTAGCATTGCTGATAACAAGTTGGAAGTAACCTCCCTTGAATTCTTGGCCCTTTATTTTCTCTCCATCAGGTAAAATTTCTTTGCCGTTCTTGTACCATTTAACAACTGGCTTGGGATGTCCGATAACCTTTGTGACAAATGTGGCATTTGCCTTGTATTTGACACACATGTCCCTCAATTCTTCCTTGAAGATTGGAGCACGGAGAGCTGCATCTGATTTTGGAATGACTGGTTCGGAAATCTCACTCCAGTCACTTTCTCCACCAATATTTTCACATTTGACACGGAATTCATATTCAAAACCTTCAAGAAGGCCTTTAACAGTGTAATATGTCTCATGGATTTCTTCTGAAGTAACTGTAATCCATTTGTTCTGTTTCTTCTCTCTTTTTTCAAGGTAATAGTTTTTAATTTTGGCACCTCCATCACTGGTTGGTCCTTTCCAAGAAACAACACACGAATCCTTTGTTACAGAAGTAACAAATGGCTGTTGTGGGACTCCAGGTTTCTCTGTTTTAAAAAAATGAAGAGGAAAAGATTTAATGGATTTGATGATGCATTCTTTTGTTTTTTTCATACTAATGTATTGTTTTATTTAAAAAGAATAACATTTTAGCCTACTATTTAAATAGCAATTCCATGAAACTTACCGAATGGACTCTTGATAATGACAACAGATGGAATCTCAAGAGGTTCACTAATGCCATACTGATTCTGTGCAGAAACCCGGAAGTAATATCCAGCTCTCTCAATGAGGTTTGGAACACGACATGTGGTTCCTGAGATAGCTGATGACACAAGATGCCATTGCTCTCCCTCTTTTGCTTCACGTTTCTCTACAATGTAATTTGTTATCATTGATCCACCATCATCCTTAGGTGGTTTCCAGCTAATGATCACAGAACTCTTCAAGAGAGCATCAACAACGACTGGTCCTTCAGGCATGAGAGGTTTATCTGAAAAGACAGGGAGAATATTTTTTATATTTGCAAACATTTTTTCATGCAAACAAGTCTACTTGTATTTCAGTATTTATCTGATTAAAAATGAATTTACCTTGGATTTCAACGCGGAGGACAGTGTCCACTGTGCCATATTTGTTGCTCATTTGCACCTTATATCTTCCAGCATTTGTCTTTCGCTGGACATTTCTGATAACTAAGTGAGTGTAACTTTCTGTGTTTTCAATGATTACATTCTCAGATGGATTTAGAGGCTTCTTGCCATAGAACCACATGATTTGTGGAATAGGGCGTCCAATATAGACGACATGGAGACGTAGGCTTGTTCCACAACCAGCATAGTATTTCTCCTTCAATGGGAATCCAGGATGGAATTGAGGTGCCGCCTGCAATAGGAGCTTGCCACTAGTCTCAATTTCACCTGCTTCATTGATGGCTCTGCATGTGTACATGCCCTCATCTTCTTGTTCATCTGTAGATACTGTTAGTGAGTGGTTTCGGCCATCAGAGCTCATCTTGTATTTTCGGCTCTGGATCAACTCTTTTCCATATCTATACCACTTGATTTCAGGAAGAGGCCTTCCAATAATTTGGCATGTCATTGTTCCAGATTCTCCTAGTTTAGTGGTAGTATCTTTGATTTCCTCTTTCAGGCACGGAGCCTCTCCAACTAGAGGATCAATTAAACATGTTAGTCACGTAGCATTCTTTGTAAATGTCTGTTTCAGAAAAAAGAAGATATAAATAACATTTCATTAACTTACCACTCAGTTTGGTTTTAATGCCCATTGCTGTTCTTCTTGGTCTACTCAGTCCAGTTTCATTTTCTGCAAATATTCTGAACTCGTACTCTGTTGCTTCCATGAGTCCACCCATGGTAAACTGTCTGTCCTTTGAACGCTCTTTGTTGCATTTCTTCCAAGCACTTTCACCTGCTTGCCTAAATTCAATCCAGTACCCAAGGATTTCTTTTCCTCCATCGGATTCAGGACGCAACCAGTGAATGGTTATACAGTCCTTGGCTATAGAGATGATGTCAATTTCACCAGGTTGGCCTGGTTTATCTGTTGAACACAGAGAATAGATCAAGGATGAAAAAATACTTTCGTTTTTATTTAGGCAAACTGATAATTCTTTGGAAGGGAGAGGGGAGGGTTACGTACCAAATGGATCTTTGCATACAACTGACTCGGATACAGGTCCAGGCTCACTTTGACCAATATCATTTTGAGCAATCACACGGAACTGGTACTCTGCATCAGGGATTAGTCCAGTGAGAGTATACATTGTTGTTGTGATATGTGTCTTGTTATGACGCACCCACTTCTCAGTGGAAATCTCTCTTCTTTCAACATAGTATCCAGTGACACGAGATCCACCATCATCCTTGGGTCTTGACCAGGATAGGCCAATTGTGGTCTTTGTAACATCCATGATTTCTGGAGGGAAACTAGGAGGTTCTGGTGGACCTTTATGTAAAATGACCAAAACAATATAATATTTATTGTGATTCACAATATTTAAAAGTGGTTATTTAAGAAAGTTATGTTAAAAGTAGGAATAATAAAAATGCTTACAAAGAGGAGTCTTTGGTTTAACAGATTCATCAGATTTGAGGGATTTGCTTATACCAAACTGGTTCTCTGCTGTAACCTTGAAGTGATATTCAACATTTTCCTTCAGTCCTTTGACCACAAGAGATGTTTCAACCACACGTGAGTCCACAGTGTACCAAGCTGCTTTAGGGACCTCTCGCCTCTCCACAATGTAACCAAAGATATCAGAGCCACCATCATCTGAGGGTGGTCTCCAGCTCACTCTGACTGAACGTGCTTGAATGTCATCAAATTCAAGAGGACCCTCAGGTGGATCTGGGCGTCCAATTACTTTAACCTTAATATAGACAGCCTTCTTTCCACATTTGTTTTCCAACACAAGGTCATAGGTGCCAGTGTCATCTCTGTGGGCCTCCTTGATCACAAGCTCAGTACGTTCTTCACTGGTTGCAATCATAGCTCTGTGAGAAATATCACGACCTTCCTTTGTCCACTTGCATGTTGGGAAGGGTTTGCCCTTGATGGGCACAGATAGTCTAATAACCCCTCCTTGTCTGACAACATAGCCTTCCTGGTAGATTTTATCCAGCTCATAATCAGGATAACCTGAAAAGAAAATTCAGTTCTTACATAACAAAAACACATTGCCATATACTTGTATGACAGAATAATGCAGTTTGTATGTGTATATATATATTTAGGATAACATATTCTAATTCTCATTGTTAGGCATTTCATCTTACCAAGCATTTCTGTAACTTTGACCACTCCTGGAATCTCAGCTGGTTCTCCAGCTCCACCAGCATTACATGCCAACACACGGAACTTGTATTCAGCTCCCTGGGGCATATGTGTCAAGGTGTATTCACAAATCTTTGTTGGTGTTGTGTTGCATTTTGTCCATTCAACCTGGTCAACCTTCTGCATCTCAATCAAATAGCCAGTTATAGCAGCACCTCCCTCTTCCTCTGGAGGAGACCAGGCAAGTGAAACTGATGTTCTTGTGGTATCTGTGACTCTTGGGTTCAGTGGAATACCGGGAGGCTCTGTTTAAGAGAAAAGTTGAACACATAGGTCATGTTTGGTCTACTGACAACTGATTTACTTACATTTTTACAAGCTTGTGTTGTTCCTTTGTACATACCAATAGGATCCATTGCAATAGTTGATTTAGAGTTTACACTTGGTTTTCCGGTGCCTCTAGAGTTGATTGCTGTAACTCTATACTCATATTCAAGACCCTCAATAAGTCCTGTGGCTCTGTATCTTGTCATGGTCACTGGATTCTTATTGATGCGAAGCCATCTGTCAGATCCAGTCTCCTTGCGCTCAATAATGTAGCCAGCAATAGTAGAACCACCATTATCCTCGGGTGGTGTCCAAGTAATTGTCATGCCATCATGAGACACATCAAGTATTTCTGGTGTGCTTGGTGCTCCAGGTACAGCTAGAAAATAAGGATTTGAGAATAATTTAAAACTTTCATTTTTAAATAAATTAAATTTAAATAGAAAACATCTGAAGTAGAAACGAACATACTTTTGACACTCTTGCATTCAACAACTTCTGATTGCAAGAACCCGCCAATGCCAAAACGATTTGTTGCAGCCACACGGAATACATATTCAGTTCCTTCCACAAGTCTTGTAAACTTGAACATGGGTCTTGTGACAGATTCAGACACAGGCATCCATCCAGGTCGATGAGCATCACGCTGCTCAACAACATAGCCACTGACATTTGCACCTCCATCTTTCTGTGGTGGTTCCCAGCTGCAGGTCACAGATGTGGCATCAACCTCATCAATTTTCATAGGCCCGACAGGTATTCCAGGTTTATCTTGGAAAGAAATACATTTGTTAATTAAAAAAAAAAAAACTTCAAATGTAGCTGTAGACCTGTAAAATCTGTAAACAAAAATAAAATGTTCCTTACCAAGAATAATAACTTTGATGACCTCAGTTGCTGTTCCAGTGACATTCTTCACTTCAAGAGTATAGTCACCAGTATCATCAATTGTGGTTTCACGGACTGTCAGTTTGGTGAATTTAGCAGTTGTCTCTATCTTGATGCGGTCAAGTTTGTCCTTTATCTTGACTCCACCAAAGAACCATGAACATACTGGTGCAGGTCTACCTTTAATGGGAATGTTGAGCACAATTGGCTTACCAGCTGGCACATTGACAATCTTTTGTGGGATGCCAGTCAAGTCAATCTTCGGCATGACTGTAATGAGAATAGAAATAACAATAATTAAACTTTCAAAAAAACAATAAATAATATGAAAATTATTTTTTGACTGATTCCCTCATTTTATTCAGCACTTTTTAATGATATCTTACCTCTCTGTTCTTGTATTGTAACAGGTGTCATCAAATCTCTGGCCTCACTGACACCTCTGCTATTTTCAGCTCTGATTCTGAAGAGATATTGCTCATTTTCATTCAGTGAGACAATTGTGTGCTGCAGCACAGATGATTTCACATTAGCAACATTCATCCAGCGGTCACTTCCAGATTTGCAGGCTTCAATGACATAGCTAGAAAGTCTGCTGCCACCATCGTGAAGTGGTTTTTCCCATCCAAGTATGACAGTAGACTTTGTGGTATCAATCACATACAGATCTTGAGGAACAGATGGAACTTCACAAACCAGCACTGCATCTGTAATTTCACAAGGTTCTCCAATACCATATATGTTCTCGGGCAATACTCTAAAGAAGTATTGTGTTCCTTCTTCCAGCCCAGTGATTCTGTACAATGTCTTCTTGCATTCTGTTGTCACGGTTTTGTAAGATTTCATTGAAGCTTCACGCTTCTCAATTATGTAGTTGTTGATGGGAGCACCTCCATCAATTGTAGGCACATCCCATGTAATAACAACAGACTCTTTTGTGTAATCTTTAACCTTTACTGCAGCACATGGTCCAGGAGTATCTACAAGACAATTTTTAAACCATGTTAAGCTATGTTACAAACAGTTTATTTAATTTAAGTGAATGCACAGTATTTATTATTAATTGCATACATTTACTCACCATAAATCTTGACAAGAATGGTTACTATTTTTTTGCCAGATGGATTCTCTGCCTCAATTGTATATTTTCCAGCATCATAACGATGTACCTTCTCCACTAGTAAAGTTGTAGAGTTTTCTGTAGTATCTATGAATCCACGGGATTGTAGGTCAATTCCAGGCTTTCTCCAGGTAACAACTGGAGCAGGTCTTCCAGTTGTAATTACATGAAGACGTAAAGTGTTGCCAGCTCTGATGCAAACGGTCTTCTTTAGTTCATCTGGTAGTTCAATATCAGGAATTTCTGAGAAGATAGCAATAAAAAAAAAATGTCATGCCGTAATTCCACATTCAAAAAACTTGATCATCAGTGGCGTGCATGGGGGTGGGGGAGATTTGAGTCCCTGCCTCTTAAATCTTTAATAGTAAAGTACCCTTACGGTCGTATTGCAGTGCCTTCCGGAAGGCAGTTTTAAATAAGGGGGCTCCTGCCCTAGCACGCCTAGGTCTGTGCACGCCACTGTTGATCATTATTAACCATGTAGACCTTAAAAAAAAACTTACCAATTCTTTCTGAAGGTGAAGCCTCAATACTGCCTTCACTGAATTCTCCAGTACCCATAGCATTGACTCCAGCCACTCTGAAGCTGTACTTTTTGTTACTTGCCAGACCAGTTACTGTGTACGTATTACTGCTCAAGATCTTCTGGGTGGCTCTATACCACTGCTCTGTTCCCTCCTCCAGAATCTCAACAACATAGCCTGTGACATCAGATCCGCCATCATACATTGGTCGTGTCCATGTCATACTAATACTGTGCTTTGTGGTGTCTGTAATACGGGGAACTGATGGTGGAGCTGGGGTATCTGTAAAATGAGATGGCAGTTTAGGCACGGTACTATTTTTCTATGCATTCTATGTTTTTTTTTTATTGGGCCATGCAAGTCAGTGTTACTCACATGTTGGGTCTCTACAGTGAGCGTACTGAGATGCATCACTTGGAATGCTGGTGCCAGCTGCATTGACTGCTGCAACACGGAATTGATAATCGCTACCCTCAAGGAGACCAGTGATCTTGAGGCGTGTATCATAAATGGTGTAGGTTTTGTTCACTCTTGTCCATCTGACACTGCTCTTCTCACGTTTATCCACAAGGTAGTTTTTGATTTCACTTCCACCATCACTCTCTGGCTTCAGCCACTCAATAATGACATGTTCTTTTCCAACAGCAGTAATCTCTGGTGCTCCAGGAGGTGTTGGAACAGCTATATTGTAAATAACAAACTAATGTTAATATGTTATCCTTGATCCTGTGGATAAAGCTTAATTATCAATGGAAACATTAATACATCATACTTTTAATTAAACTTACTGTATGCATTTCTTGCAATAACCGGTTCAGATTCTAGGGGCACACCAGGTCCATACTTGTTTACACCTCTGACACGGAAAATGTACTCATTGTTCTTGATCAGTTTTGTGCTAACACAAGACAGAGTCTTGCATTCATTTTCCATAATGACCCAGTTGAGTCTGCTGGTCTCACGTCTTTCAACAATATAATGAGTGACATGATCTCCACCATCCTCCAAAGGAATCTTCCAGGAGACTGTACATTTCTCCTCGGTGACCCTGCTGATTGTTATTGTTCCCTCAGGTGGGCCAGGTGTATCTTAAAGATAAAATATTTTCTCATGAAATATACAGGCAATAAATGGTATTTTGACTATTGACACTATGTGATTTATTATGTTCTTACCAAGTACTTTAACATTGACAGCAGCTGTTTTGATTCCACTTGCATTCTTCACAGTAAGGATGTATCTTCCAGTATCATTTCTATCACATGACTTAATTATTGCCATTGCTCTTGTACTTGTGTATGTCAGTGAGTATTTCTCTCCAAGATCCAGCTCCTTGTCACCCTTGGCCCAATAAACCTTAGGCTCTGGTTTTCCACCAACAGCAGCATCAAGAACAAGGTCTGATCCTGCTCTAATAGTGATTGTCTCACCCACAAGTTTGCTGTCAAGCTCAGCCTTTGGTGGTGCTGAAATAAATAAATAAGATGTATTAATACATATTCATTTCTAATTCATTTTTCTAATCATACTGCAAGCAGTCATGAATTAAGGAAATCATCTTACTATATTCATCTTTGCATGTGATAAGTCCTGTTGATTCAGACGGCATACTGTGGACTCCAGCACCATTTCTGGCTATTACACGGAATTCATACTCCTCTCCCTCATGGAGTGATGTAATAGTGAAGAAGTTGTCCGTGATTGTAGTATAGTTGCACTTTAACCATCGAGCTTCTTCATCATCACTGGATACCCTGCGTTCAACCACATATCCAACAATCTTGCTGCCACCATCATTGAATGGTATAGACCATCTAATAGACACAGAGGTCTTGGTAACATCATAAACCTCTGGTTTGCCAGGTGGATCTGAAAATGCAGACAAAAACGTGATAAATTCTAAGCCAAGATTAAAACAACATATTAATGACAGCAGAAAGTAACAAAAAGCTTACCAACTGGATTTAGAGCCAGTACTGGCCTTGATGGTTCACTTGCTTTACTCAAACCAGCAATGTTCATGGCATATACTCTGAACTGATACTCAAGGCCCTCAATAAGGTTGGAGACCTTGTAGTGACACTCAAGGCAAGGAATCTTGTTCTCCCTCACCCACAGAATGGTATTTCGCTCTTTCTTCTCAATCCAGTATCCAGTTACTTGGCTTCCACCATCATGATATGGCACATCCCAGCGAATAGAAATTGCATTAGCCGACACTGAAACTACATCTGGGCGAGTTGGTGGGCTTGGTGAAACTGAAAACAAAAATGTAACAGTTCAGTAACACTGAAGACAACAAAATAAAAACTGCATTGTTTACAATACTAAATACTTACTGAATGGATGCTCAGCAACAATAGCTTGAGATTCAATAGACTTGCTAACTCCAAACTTGTTCTCAGCAGAGACTCTGAAAGTGTACTCCATGTACTTGGTAAGATGAGTTACTTTGATGGTGGTCCGTTTTACACTTGAATTCACAACCTGCCATGTGGTGGAGCCAGACTCACGCTTCTCAACAATATAATTGGTTATGTCTGTTCCACCATCATCTGTAGGTTCTTCCCAAGTCAGTATACAGGATTCTGATGATATTCCTGAAATCTGAACAGGTCCGGTTGGTGGGGTCGGTCTACCAATGACATTGACAGTGACAGTGAATGTCTTTGATCCAGCTGCGTTTTCAAGCGTGAGATAATACTTTCCACTGTCACCTCTCTTGGCATCCTTAACCATTAGAGTGGTTCTGTCTTTAGAACTCTTAATTGACACTCTGTCTGTTTCTTTGAGTTTCATTTCTTCAAGTCTCCATGTTACCTTGGGGGCTGGTCTGCCACTGATTGGAATATCAATGGCAAATGCATTTCCAGCTTTGCAGGTGATGAGCTGTTTATCTATGCCACTGAGATCTGCTGTTGGCTCAATGCGTGGCTCCTTTATGATGACAGAGGCTAGTGCATCTCGGGGGTGACTAATGCCAGCATCATTCTGAGCCTTGACACGGAACTCGTATTCTGTGTTCTCAACCAAGCCTTCAAGAACCATTTTCAATGATTTAGTTTGACCACCTACAACCCAGTGATCAGAGCCCTTCTTTCTAGTCTCAACAATGTATCCAGTAATACGGCTTCCACCATCGTGCTCAGGCTTCATCCATACTAAGCTAGCTGTTGAGGATGTAGTATCAATGATATCAAGGCGCTTAGGTGGTGCAGGCTCTTCTGTGGCTACAATAGGCTCTGTCATTTCAAATGGCTCACCTTTGCCATATTGATTTTCAGCAATAACCCTGAAGAAGTATGCTACGCCAATTTCAAGGTTTGTCACTCTCAGGATTTGACGTGTACACTTTTCACTGACCTCTTGCCAACTCAATCGACTTGCCTCTCGCTTCTCAACAATGTAATGATGAACACGTGCACCTCCATCATTGGATGGTGCATCCCACATGAGTGTCAGAGCACCTCTTGTCACATCCTTGAATGAGAGAGGTCCTGGTGGTCCAGGTGTGTCCAAAACTTTGACTGTTAATGTAATGGCTTTACGACCACTGTTGTTTTCAAGAGAGAGTGTATACTTGCCAGCATCATACCTGGTGCAATTTTCAATTGTCAAGGTGCTGAATGTGTCTGAGGTATTAATATCCACCATTATGCCAAGATCTCCATCTGCCTTTGTCCATGTGGCAAGTGGGGCTGGCTTTCCACGGAAGGGAATATGTAGTGTGACTGTTCCGCCATTCTTCACAATATGTGTTTGCTTGAAGTTTGCATCTATATCAATTTCTGGTGAAGTCAGTCTATCAACAGTTTGTACAACATTAGGAGTCTCAGAGAATTCTCCCTTGCCAGCACCATTGACTGCACAAACACGGAATTTATACTCTTCACCAGGTTCTAACTCTGTAACTGTGTAATGTGTATGGATGCAAGTCTGATTGTTGACTCTGTGCCATTCCTCAAGGCTTGCCTTGCACATCTCAATAATGTAACCAATGATTTCCATACCACCATCAAACACTGGTTTTGTCCATTCCAAGGAAACAGATGTCTTAGTGGAATCAGTGACCTTCACTACAGTTGGTGCACTGGGTGCACTTGTCGGTTCCCTGCACTTGAACAATCTGGATGTACCACTTGCAGGTCCAATTCCAGCACCATTTTCAGCCATAACACGGAATTCATATTCATTTCCTTCTGTGAGGTTTGTTACTCTGTGCCTTAGTTCAGTTATTGGCCTCTTTGCGGAAACCTTCACCCATCTTAAGCTCTTCTTCTCTCGTCTTTCAAGAATGTATTGCTTAATCTCATTTCCACCGTCTTGTCTTGGTCTTGTCCAGCATAGAGTGATACTGTTTCCTGTCACATGAGTGCAGTCAGGTGTTCCAGGAGCATCTGGTACCGCTGTTAGATATAAAAAGTAATGTGTTAAAGTTGAGAATAACCAGTACCAAATTAGAAAATGATTGGACCAAGAACAAATATTTTTACTTACTGTACTGCATTTGAGCAATGATTGGGTCAGACTCTAGCGGCCTGCCCACACCAAATTTATTGACAGCAGATACACGGAACTGATATTCATTGCCTTTAATCAGTTTTGTGGCATTGAAGGAGCAGGCTTCACACTTGGATGTTACAAGTGCCCATGAAATTCTGGAAGTTTCACGCTTCTCAATCACATAATTTGTAATAGGCGCACAGCCATCATTTTCAGGTGGGCTCCACCAAAGAGTTGCTTTCTCTGCAGATATATTTGTGAAGCGAAGGGGGCCTTCAGGTGGTCCAGGAGTATCTGAATAACACAAAATTGAAATAAGCAAAGACCAAATCCAGAACAGCTTAATTAAAATAAATCAAATATAATATAAATCAAAATTGATTTTAGATCATACCTTGCACTCTGACAAGAACATCCACTTTTGTTGTGCCTGAACTGTTCTTTGCCTCAACAGTGTAGATGCCACGGTCATTACGGTCAGCATCTCTGATGAACAGTGAGCTTGATCCAATAACAGTTGTGATGTCAACCAGCATTTTGTCAACTTCCTTTCCATCTTTATACCATGTGACTTGAGGTACAGGACGTCCACTTATACTGCAGCGGAGTTTAATATTTTCTCCTGCCTTGATAGTGAG
The DNA here is from genome assembly GCA_037194245.1 of Opsariichthys bidens. NCBI lineage: Eukaryota > Metazoa > Chordata > Actinopteri > Cypriniformes > Xenocyprididae > Opsariichthys > Opsariichthys bidens. The sequence continues at coordinate 9,006,788 of CM074281.1, read as the reverse complement.
GGTCTTTTCAGCTTCAAACTCAACCACAGGGATGACTGAAAAAGATTTTTTTTTATGAATAGCTTATACAAACATGTAATGTAGCATACATGATTTCATTATTTTGAATACATTTCATGTAGAACAAGGCTGCCAAAATGAAAAACTAAATTCAAATTTTATACAAGACACAGGAGGCTGTAAATCAGCAAAAAATTAATCCACCTCATGAAATAACATGACTCAGTAAAAAATTTACAAAACGTAAATGAAACAAAACTATGAACAAAATATTGAATTTGCATGTAAAAATATGATATATAGCTGAATGGGATGGAATGATGCCTTTGTAATTACATACCACTTTCATCCTTGGTCATGATGTAGCCAGATGACTGAGATGGTGGACTAACTGTTCCAACAGCATTCCTGGCAATTACCCTAAATTCAAAGCGATCACCAGCAGCAAGGCCTGTTACTGTAAACTGACATTCACTGATATCAATGAAATTGCATCTCAACCAACGTGCTCTTCCTTGACGCCTTTCAACACTGTATGCCACAATTCTACTGCCTCCATCCCGTTTTGGTGGTTCCCACTGAAGCGTTACAGAGTCTCTTGTAACATCAATGCAGTTAGGGGTGCCAGGAGGATCTAAAGAAGAAAAAAAGATATTTGTAAGCAAAGAAAATAAGGAATTTTGTAAAAAGATGAATTCTGTGGAATAATGAGAATTGACCAAAGCATATCATGGATGAATGTTACAAAGACAATACTAAGACTTACCAACAGGGGAAATTGCTAGTTTGTGCTTGCTCTGTTCACTGACTGGACTCATGCCGGCATTGTTTTCTGCATAAACTCTGAATGAATACTCCAGACCTTCAATAAGTCCAATGGCTCTGTATTCTCTTCCAGAGATAACATTGGAATTCACTTTCATCCACAATAAGCTGTTCCTATCTTTTTTCTCAAGATGGTATCCAGTGATTGGAGAACCACCATCAAATCCTGGAGCATCCCACTGAACAGTCATGCCATCACTTGTAACATTGAAAACAACAGGTTTTCCTGGTGGACCTGGTGGTTTATACTGGTGTTGAGCAACCACATCTGATGAGGTTAGAGGCTCGCTGACTCCATATTTGTTCTCTGCACGTACCCTAAATTGGTATTCAGTACCCTTAACCAAATTTGGTATCTTGAATGTGGTCCTGACCACACTAGAGCAAACCATCTTCCATGCTGCTTGACATGTCTCTCGCTTTTCTACACTATAGCAGGTGACCTCTCCTCCACCGTCTTCCTGGGGTTCATCCCATGAAATGATAATACTCTGGGCTTTAATTTCATCAAAACGGATTGGGCCTATAGGCAGAGATGGTGGCCCAAGTGTAATCACTTTGATGTCAAAGAAGTTCTTGACAAGTTTGTTATCAAGGACCAATGTGTATTTTCCTGCGTTGTCCTTTCTTGCATTTCTTACAATGAGGCTTGCCTTGTTTTCTGTTTGCCTGAAACGAACTTGTTCACTTTCCTTGAGTGGCACATCATCTTTCATCCACTGAATAGTTGGTTTAGGTTTACTTCTGTAGGGCAAGTCAATATTTACATTTTGTCCAATGCGAACGCTTAATTCTGCATTGGGATAGTCGATAAGGTTTGCCTCAGGCGGTATAAGGAACTCCTTTACAGTGATGGGTCCAATTTGAGAGAAGTCACTGCGACCCTTCTCATTTTTTGCAAATACTCTGAAGTAAATTTCTGAAAGCTCTTTAAGGTGTGTTACCTCATAGTGGCAACATCTGCATGTACCACCAATGCTCCAAGTTTCTTCTTCCTTTGTCTTCTTCTCAATAATGTACTCAGAAATGTGACTGCCACCATCATGATCAGGCTTGGTCCATGCCAACGATACAGATGTATTAGTTGAATCCACCAGTACAAGATCTTTTACAGCACCAGGCATCTCAGTTGCTCTCACAGGCTGTGCAGTTTCACAAGGATCACCAACGCCATATTCATTTTCAGCAGAAACACGGAAGAAATATGAAATTTCTTCAGACAGACCATCAACCTTGTATGTTGTATTGGCACATTCATTTGTCACAATGGTGAATGCCTTCATTTTAGCATCCTTCTTTTCAACAATGTAATTTGTGATTTGAGAGCCACCATCAATAAAAGGTGGTTCCCAGCTCAGAGTGAGCTTGCCTCGTGTTACATTCTTCACTATCAACCTATTACAAGCAGATGGAGTGTCCAATACTTTAACAGACACAGTGATGGTTTTTGGCTCTCCAACCCCATTTTCAATTTCAAGAAGATATTTGCCAGTATCATCCCTTGTGACCTTTGGAATGATGAGTGTAGTTGAGTATTCTGTGTTTTTGATGGAATATCTTGCATCACCACTAATGTTCTTGTCTGCCTTCCTCCATATTACATTTGGAGCAGGTCTACCCTTAAGAGGGATTATAATCTCCACATCTCTACCAGCCTTTGCTATGTACTGGGTTGACATTGACATGTCAAGATCCACATCTGCCTCCTCTGTAAATGAAAGAGGAACATATTTGATCAGGTTCACAGTATCATAATAAAACAATATGAATTAACTTTTATATAGTTTTTTTAAATAGTACAAACCTAGAATATCTTTGGCTTGCACTGGCTGTATCATCTCAATTGAACGTCCAGTTCCAACACAATTAACAGCAGAGACACGGAAGAAGTAGTACACTCCAGGTTTCAAGTGAGACACTACAAACTCTGTTGTCCTTACTTCTCCTTTAGAACTTATTGTGACCCATTCTGTCTCATCAGCCATTCTTTGTTCGACAACATAGCTTGTGATTTCACTGCCACCATCATAGACAGGCTTCACCCATCCAAGGGTAATTGATGTCTTTGTTGAATCAACAACTCGGAGCTTGGTTGGCTCACTTGGTGGATCTAGAATAGCAATTAGTATATATAACAAAATGTATTCTAAATGTCATTGCATACTTTGCAGACATTTAATGCATATTCTCTCTAAAATAAATAATAAAAAGAAACCACAAAAAAAAGCTTACCAATTGGGTCATAAGCTTTGTAGAATATGGACACATCAGAATATGAGCCAGCTCCAGCTTTGGTGATTGCACAGACACGATACTGATATTCATTTCCTTCTGTGAGGTTGCTGACTTTTTGTCTGGTGTCACGAATTGGATCTTTAATAACCTTGAACCACTGTAGACTTTTCTTCTCACGCTTCTCTAAGTAATATCCATCAATATCACTGCCACCATCCAAACTTGGTCTTTCCCATACCACAGTCATTGTTGATCTTGTTATCATAGTGACTTGTGGTTTAGATGGCTGACTAGGAGGAACTGTTGGGAAAAATTAAGCATTAAATTATATTAGGCCACAACTTCAATAGTAATAATAAAAATATTAGATTAATAAAAATCTTCTTACCAAAGGAATTCTGTGCAATTACTGGTCTAGATTCCAGAGCATCTCCAACTCCATATTTGTTCACACCACGGACACGGAATATGTATTCATTGCCCTTAATTAGCCTTGGGACTGTGACAATGCAGTCTTCTAGTTTTTCTGAGATAATGGACCACAAAATTCTACTTGTTTCACGTTTCTCCACAATATAGTGGGTAACCATTGCACCACCTTCGTCAGCTGGAGGATCCCACATGATGGTCATAGTATCTGCTGTGATTTTCTTGAACTGTATGTCTCCAGCAGGGGGTCCCGGTTTGTCTGATGAAAAGAGCAAAAATTAAGCCAAAAATTCTCAAGTTAGGGATTTCAGAGTTAATGAATTAAGGCATGCAATGAATTAGATGCATTTAATACAGTTAACCTTTTGCTTATATCATTAAAAAGTAAAATAACTACGTGATAACATGTAATTAAAAAATAACACAATTAGTAGAAATAATGTTAGACATTATGCAAGATATTAAAAGATATTTAGGCGTAAACTTTGCAACATACCTTGGACAAGTACTCTGACTGCAGCATATGCTGAGCCTAAAGAGTTCTTGATCTTAAGTTCATATGTTCCAGTATTCAAACGGGTGGCTTCCTTGAGTGAGATGCATGCAGATTCAGTGGTGTTGGAGATGGAAATCTGAGCTCCAGACTCTAACTCTTTTCCATCCTTGTACCATTCAATTGTTGGTTGCGGTTTAGCAATAATACCAATTTTAAGTTCAACTGTAGCACCTGCTTTGTATTTTACAACATCAAGATATTCTTGAGGAAGTTCAATCTCAGGGGCACCATAAGTGTCCACGCATGTGACTGGTCCAACAATTGCTGATGGGTTACTAATGGAGCCAACTGCATTCTTAGCCATGACCCGGAATTCATATGATTCATTCTGAGTCAAGCCTGACACGGTGAATTTTGTGTCAGTAACATTTGTCAAATTAGCTTTTGACCACCTGGCTTTTGGTCCATCTTTCCTTTCAATCAAATATCCAGTAATTTTACTTCCCCCGTCATATGAGGGTTTCTGCCAGGCAAGGCTTATTGAACTCTTTGTGATATCAGTGACTCTAAGGTTGTTTGGAGATTCTGTGGGATAAAAACAGTGGTAATTAATGTTAATTTGAATATTCCCATTGGATTAAACAATAAGAAAACTGTAATTATTAATATTCATGGTTTAAGTAAATTGAGCCATCAATTTATAGGAAACTAAATGCTTACCACAAGCATCAATTGCAAGCACAGGATCTGAGGGCTTGCTAATTGGACCAATACCAGCAGCATTTTCAGCTGCAACCTTGAACTCATAGATCAGACCAGCGTTGACGTTTGATACTTTGAAGTGTGTAGCACGGATAACAGTTTTGTTAACTTTCTGCCAAAGAATGCTGTTTCTGTCTTTCATCTGAAGGTGATATCCAAATACATGGCTTCCACCATCCGAAGATGGCTCCTTCCAGTTAATAGTAATGCTTTCCTTTGTAACAGCTGACACCCATGGTTGTGAAGGAGCCACGGGGAGTGCTGAAACAAAATGAAATAAGTTTTCATTGATGCTTAATACTGCATACATTTGTAGTTACCAATATGCTGCTTATGATGTAGAGAAGTATTTCACTCACTGTATGGAAGACTGACTGTAACAGTCGGTGAATCAATGTGTTCACTGATGCCAAAGCGATTCTCAGCCCTGATTCTAAACTGGTACTCAATTCCAGTAATCAGCTTCATGATCTTGATTGTGCACCTTGCAACAGCAGATGAGACTTCCATCCAGTTTGCAGTTGTTGTCTCACGTTTGAGAACGATGTAGTTGGTAATTGGGCTACCACCATCATATGTGGGAGGCAACCACTTCAGACTTACACTGTCCTCTGTGATATCAAACATTTCAACAGGGCCAACTGGTGGAGTTGGTCTGTCAAGGACGACAATATTCACAAAAGACTTTGTGGTCCCACTGGAGTTGGAGGCTGTGATATCATATCTGCCAGCATCCAAAGCAACACTCTCACGCAAAAAAAAGATAAGGGAGTCAGTTGTCACTTCACAGTTGAATCTCATGGTTGACTTTAGAATCTGTCCATCCTTAGAGAGGGATACTTTTGGTAATGGTTTACCAGAGAGGGGGATCTCAATCTTGAGATTTGAACCTGCTTTAACATAGGCAGTGTTGTGTTGGAAGTCCTTCATGTTAATTTCAGGAGCCTCTGTTGATTAAAGAAAGCAACAAGATTATACAATAATTCAACATCATGTAAAGTCACACATTATGTATGTGTAAAAAGAAAATGTCATTAATAATAAATAACTTGCCCAGCTGATCTTTTACAAGCACAGGTAAAACCATGTCTTTGGGGTCACTAAGTCCAGCGTGGTTTTCAGCCCGAATTCTGAAGTAGTATTCCGCATTCTCCCTCAATCCATAGACAACAAAGTGAGTCGATTTGGTGGAACCACACTTTATCCACTTTTGTTGTCCTTTTTCAAGAGCCTCAACCAGGTAATTTGTTATTCTGCTACCTCCGTCATGCTCTGGTTTATGCCATGCTAGTGAGACACTATCTTTTGTGACATCAGTGACTCCAAGCTTGGGTGGTGGACTTGGTTTTTCTAAAATTAAAAGTAACAAATGAGTATAAGCAATAAAAAATATGTAAGATTTAAAACTAATAAATGAAACAAATGTGCTATAATGATGATTCGGTTAATGTAATAATTTTATTTTACCTGTAATCTTTGTTCCTTCTTTGGTCTCAAGTGGCACTCCTATACCGTACTCATTTTCACCAGTAACTCTGAAATAATAAACACCCCCTTCTTGAAGGTCATTCATTTTATAAGTCAACCTCGGACAACTTTCTGTAATCCTGGTCCAGCCCATTTTAGTTGCCTCACGTAGATCAACAAGGTAGTTCTTGACTGGAGCACCACCCTCATTCTCAGGAGTATCCCATGAAATAGTTGCAGAGCTCTTAGTGACTTCCTTTACTTCAATACGGGCTGGTGGGCCTGGAGAATCAAGGACCTTTACACTCAATGTCAGTGTAGCAGTTCCGGCAACATTTTGGAGGGTTACAGTGTATTTCCCTGAGTCATCTCTTGTTGCTTGCTCAATTGTGATAGATGTGCAGTTATCAGTTGTATCAATAGCTGCCCTTACTCTTAGATCAACGTCTGGTTTGTTCCACATTACATGTGGGACAGGCTTCCCCTTGAATGGTACTCTAAGAGTAAATGAACTGCCATCTTTGACAATCAGAGTCTTCCTCATTTCATTACTGATTAGGAAAACTGGCTCATCTTCTCTGTCCTTTGCTATCTGTGGATCAGTTTCAGGGCATGGCTCACTTGGACCAATCTTGTTAATTGATCTGACTACAAAGATATACTCTGCTCCTGATGTGAGTCCCACCACTGTGAATTCTGTGCTCTTAGTGTTACTGACACCAACTGTCCATTCCTCATCATTGGTTTTCCTGTATTCCACCATGTATCCTGTAACTGGAGAGCCACCATCAAATAATGGCTTGTTCCAAGACAGTGTTATTGATGTTTTAGAGGAATCAACAATTTTAGGTTTAGCTGGAGGTGATGGTAGGAACAATGGATCCTCTGCCTTTGTCAATGGACAAGGTACACTTGGTGCACTCAAACCAGCAGCATTCTCAGCAAATACTCTGTATTCATACTCACACCCTTCACGAAGATTGGAAGCTTTTACTCTTAAGTCATAAACAGGCTTTTTGTTGACACGTACCCAACGAAGACCAGATTTTTCACGTTTCTCAATTACATAGCCAGAAATGCTACTGCCTCCATCAGAGACAGGTCTTTCCCAGCAAATTGTCATTGCTTCACTTGTAACACTGGTGATTTCAACATCTGTTGGTGCAGCAGGGACTTTAAATGGGTCCACTGCCTTAGCAGGATCACTCTCTAGAGCTTCACCTGTTCCGTATTTATTAACTCCACGAACTCTAAATATATACTCATTACCTTTGAGCAGTTTTGTTACTTTACATGTTGTGGCCTTCATGTCTGCATAGACCAGAGTCCAGGCAAGCCGGCTTGTTTCACGTTTCTCAACTATGTAGTGCTGAATTTCAGCACCTCCATTTTCTTGAGGTGGTCCCCAGGTCAATGTACATTTCTCTGCAGTCAAACCAGTTACTTCCAATGGTCCAGATGATGGGCCAGGCCTATCTAGCACCTTGCAGTTTACTGCTAAAGATCTGGTGCCTGCAACATTTTGCAATGTTAGAACATACTGTCCTGAGTCTCGTCTAATAGTATCTCTCACAATTAGTGTTGTACTAGTCAGAGTTGAAGAAATCTCAAATCTGGCCTTGGCTTCAATTTCTTTTCCATCCTTTGCCCATGAAAACACAGGAATTGGACGTCCTGATATTTCAGCATCAATTCTCAGTATATCTCCAGCTTTCACTACAACCAGTTGTCTTAGCTTGTCCTCAATTGTGATGCGTGGTGGATCAACATCATCCTTTACAGTAACAGGTCCCGTACCCTCTGATGGTTCACTGAGTAAGCCAGCTGCATTCTTAGCAATTACACGGAAATCATATCTTTGATCTTCAATTAGACCAGTGATGTCAAAATATGTTTCTTGAAGATTGGCGAAATTACATTTCAACCACCGACCATCTGGAAGTTCACTGCGTTCAACAATGTAACCAGTCACCTTAGCCCCACCATCATACTCAGGTTTTGACCAGGAGAGAGAAACCGATGTTCTTGTGATGTTCATAACTATTGGCTGACCTGGAGGCGCACATGGATCTCGGGCAGAAACAGGATCACATGCCTTTGTGCTAGGTCCAATGCCAGCTATGTTTTGAGCATATACTCTATACTGATATAAGAGGCCTTCTTCCAAACCAGTTACTTTAAACTGAGTTTCTGTAATAATTCCTCTGTTTACCTTTGTCCAGAGAATGCTACTCTGATCTTTGCATTCCAAGTGATATCCAATGACTGGACTTCCACCATCACTTGCTGGTTTGTTCCAGGCAACTAGCATTCCTGATTTAGTGGCATGAGAAACTTGAAGACTGGATGGAGGGCCTGGAGGTGTGAAAGGGTACTGTGCAACAATTGGGGCAGAGTCAACTGCATGGCTTTTGCCATAACGGTTCTCTGCAGCAACACGGAACTGATATTCTGTTCCTTGTGTCAAACGAGTTACTTTGATTGATGTTCTTGCAACTGTTGCTGAAACAATTTGCCATGCTGTAGTGGTTGTATCTCTCTTCTCAACTACATAATTATTAATTTGACAGCCACCATCATAAATTGGAGGGTCCCATGATAGTGAAATAAAATCAGCACTTATTTCTTCCACCTTGATTGCACCAGGTGGACCTGGTTTATCAAGAACAATGACAGATATTTCTGCTGATTTAACACCAAATGAATTGGCTAAAGTAATTTCATATTTTCCAACATCCTCTCTTGTTGCATCCTTGATGACAATCTTGGATGCTGTCTTTGATGTCATAACATTAACTCTGGTTGTTTGCTTCAATGAGTGACCATCCTTTTTCCATGTAACCTCTGGAGAAGGTCTACCTCTGAATGGAACATCTATTTTGAGATCATCTCCAGCTTTTACACTGTAGGTATTAAACAGCAAATCAATAATGGGTTCAATGGTAATGTCTCTTGCCACAACAGGTGCTCCCAGTGGTTTAGGATCACTCTTTCCTTTGTCATTAAGTGCTGTAATTCTGAAGCTGTATTCCTCTCCTGTTGTAAGTCCTTCAATTGTGGTTTCCAATGCCTTTACTGTAGCACATACTGTCCATTTATCTGATCCCTTAGTCATCATTTCCACCATGTAGCCTGTTATTTTGCTGCCACCATCATGTTCTGGCTTTTCCCATGCTAGAGTAACAGTGTGGCGAGTTACATCAACAACTGTAATTTTACCAGTTGGTAAGGGTGCTTGGGAGACTTTAATAGCCTCTGAGGTTTCTGCAGGCAAACCAACACCAAGTTCATTCACAGCCAATACACGGAAGTGGTAAAGACCCCCTTCTTGGAGATCATCAACTTTGAATGAATTTCTGACACAGTTGTTTGTCACTGTTGTGAATGCCAGCCTTTTAGATTCACGCTTCTCCACAATGTAATGGGTGATCTTGGCTCCACCATCAATTTGTGGAGGCTCCCACTGTAGCTGGACAGAGTCTCTCTTTACATCCCTGATTTCAAAGTTCACTGGAGCACTTGGAGAGTCAAGGACTTTGGTATTAATAAATGCAGATTTTGTGCCGCTAATGTTTTCAAGGGTCACAACATATTTTCCTGTGTCAAATCGATTAACATTGTCAAGAACAAGCACAGTGTAAGAGCCTGTAACTTCAATTTGAGCACGCTCTGGTAAGGTACCATCTGCCTTTGTCCACTTAACCTCTGGCTCGGGCCTTCCCCTTATGGTGACATGTAAGCGTAGTGTTGCACTGGCACGCACAGTCACACATTTCCTAAGATCTGCATCAAGTTCTATCTCAGGAGCTTCAAGTTTTTCAGCAGCAATTACAGACCCTGGAACATCAAGTTGTTCTCCAGCCCCCTCAATATTAATTGCACAAATACGGAAGTTGTATTCTGCATTTTCCTTTAATTTTTTGACTGTGAAATGTGTTGTTTGGACACCGGTTGGTGGAGTGCATACGGTCCATTCATCTTCACTAACTTCCTTTGCCTCAACAATGTATCCTGAGACTGCTGCGCCACCATCATAAATTGGTCTACTCCATGCCAAGGAAACAGTTGTGCTTGAGTGGTCTGTCACTTTAGGATTATTAGGAGGACCAGGAGGATAAGTTGCATCACAAGCTTTGTAATATTCAGATGGTTCACTTGGTGTGCCCACACCAGCAGCATTTTCAGCAGATACTCTGAATTCATAGAAGTGTCCTTCTGTAAGCCCAGTGGCTCTGAATCTTAAGTCATTGAGTCTTTTCTTGTTACATTTTGACCATCGGATACCATCTTTATCTCGTTTCTCAAGAACATAACCATCAATTTGTGACCCTCCATCATCCTCTGGCCGTTCCCATGTGAGGACTATTGAGTCTCTGGTGATTGCACTTGCTTCTGGAGTTGAAGGCGGTCCAGGTTTGTTGAAAGGATTTTTTGCAAGGACAGGTTCCGATTCAAGTGGTTCACCAATACCATACTTGTTCACTGCCATGACTCTGAATATATACTCATTCCCAGGTAAAAGTTTAGTGACTTTGTAACTGATCGCTTGAATTTTTGGTTCCACTACTGTCCAAGACAGTCTGCTAGTTTCCCTTTTTTCAATGATGTAATGAGAAATACTAGCTCCACCATCATGTGATGGGTGGCTCCAATGTAAATAGCATTTTTCTGCTGTAACACCAGTTACTTTCATAGGGCCATCAGGCGGACCAGGTCTATCAAGAACCTTGACATTAATGGGTACTTGTTTTGTTCCACCAACATTACTGAGACTTAAGAGGAAATGACCACCATCTACTCTGATGCAGTCCTTAACAGTCAAAACTGTACGTGTGATGGTGGATTTAATCTCCATTCTAGGTGTAGCACTGTCAATTTCCTTTCCATCTTTAAGCCACATAATATCAGGAAGTGGTTTGCCAGCAAAATCAGCCTCAATAGTAAAGGATTCACCAGCCTTTACAATGGTAACATCTTTAAATTTTGAATCCATGGAGACAGATGGCGCTTCAATCTCATCCTGAGCAGTAATTGGTCCAGTGCTTTCAGAGGGTACACTTAAAATACCAGCTGCATTTCTGGCAATTACTCTAAACTCATATCTTTGCTCTTCTTCTAATCCAGTTATGGTAAATTGTGTGTCTATGATATTTGTGAAACTGGCCTTCATCCAGCGACCTTCAGGCAGCTTCTTTCTTTCGATGATGTATCCTGTAATTGCACTGCCACCATCATACTGTGGTTTAGACCACTGAAGAGTTATCAGATTTCGTGTGATAAGAATGGCTTCAGGAGTTCCAGGGGGATCACATGGATCACGTGCAACAACACTTTCTGAGACTTTGCTTGCTGGACTGATTCCTGCAATATTCTCAGCATACACTCTGTATTCATATTCAATTCCCTCCTCCAGACCATTTGTTCTGAGTCGAGTGTCAGTGATAAGAAGCTTGTTAAGTTTAGTCCATAAGATACTGTTCTTTTCTTTACGTTCCAGGTGATACCCAATAACAGGGCTGCCTCCATTATTGCTGGGGGGTTTCCATTCAATTCTCATGTAGTCTTTTGTCACTGATGAAACAAATGGTGCACCAGGAGCTGCAGGCTCAGTGAAAGGATAACTGACCACAACTGGTGCTGAATCTAATGATGTGCTCTTTCCATATCTGTTCTCAGCAAACACTCTAAACTGATATTCAGAACCAGTCTTTAGCTTTGAGATTTTGATTGTGGTACGAGCAATGGTTGCTGAAACAATCTGCCAGTTAGTAGTGGTTGTATCACGTTTTTCCACTATGTAGTTGTTTATCTGACAACCTCCTGTGTATATCGGTGGCTCCCAGGAGATGGTAACATAGTTGGCACTTACTTCATCAATTTTGACTGGTCCGACTGGTGGGCCTGGTTTGTCAAGAATGATTATGCCAACTTCCTCTGTGACCATACCTATGTTATTTGTGGCTGTGACTGTATACTTCCCAGAATCCTCTCTATTTGCCTCTTTAATTTTAAGAACTGTTGATGTTGTTATGCTTGAGACATTTAATCTGGTTGTCTCTTTCAGTGCTTGTCCATCTTTCATCCATGCAATCTTTGGAGTTGGACGACCTTTAAATGGTATTTCCACTTTCAGATCTTCACCAGCTTGAACACTGTACGTGTTGAACAGTATTTTGAGGCTTGGTTCAATAGTTACATCCTTGGCAATGACAGGAGCAGCTAATGGTCTTGGGTCACTTTTTCCTTTCTCATTGTAAGCTAAAACTCTGAAGAGGTACTCTTGTCCTGAACTAAGTCCGGTCACTGTACCCTCACATGTTTTGGTGATTGCAGCAACTGTCCATTCCTCTGATCCTTTTGGCTGCATTTCAATATAATAACCCAAGATTCTACTACCACCATCATGATCTGGTTTATCCCAGGAAAGTGATGCTGTGGTTTTTGTCACATCAGTCAAAGTTACCTTGCCAACAGATAGAGGAGGATCCGCAGTCTTCACAGATTCTTGTGTTTCTATTGGTAGACCGATTCCAAATTCATTTTCTGCCATGACTCTGAAATAATAGATACCACCCTCTGTCAGATCACCTACTCGGAAGCTGGTCTTGGAGCACTTACTAGTAATGTTTGTAAATCCTTGTCTATTTGATTCCCTCTTGTCAATGATGTAATTTTTTATTTTTGAACCACCATCAATAAGTGGTGGTTCCCAAACTAGGGTGGCATAATTTCTTGTTATATCTTTCACAACAAGGCTCTGTGGAGCACCTGGTGTATCGAGTACTTTTACTGACACAAATGCTGATTTAGTGCCAGCACTATTTTCCAAAGTTAGAATATATTTCCCAGCATCATTTCTGTCACATATATCAATTAATAACTGGGTGTAATCTGGTCCCTTTTCTGTTTGGGCTTTATCTGGTAAATCTCCCTCATCCTTGGTCCAGTTTATCTCAGGAATGGGGCGTCCTTTGAATGGTATGTTGATTCTCATAGATCCTCCAGCATGCACAACAATACCTTTTCTCAACTCAGAGTCCAGCTCAATTTCAGGGGCATCCATCTTATCCACTGGTTTTATGGTTCCTTGTATGGCCACTGGCTCACCAACACCCAGTTTATTTAGGGCACATATGTGAACTTTGTATTCTTGGTGTTCAATGAGTTTAGTAATTGTAAATTTAGTATCATTTAATCCAGAGGGTGGAGTACATGTGGTCCATTCTTCTTCATCAGCTTTACATATCTCAACAACATAGCCCTGGATGTCTAAGCCACCATCATATATTGGTCTACTCCATGCAATTGTGACTGAATTCTTTGTAGTGTCAACAAGGTGTGCATTAGTTGGTGGGCCAGGCTTAAATGTGGGATCACAGGCTTTATAATAAACAGTTGGTGGACTTGGTTGTCCAACTCCAGCAGCATTTTCAGCAGATAACCTGAATTCATATTCATGATCCTCTGTCAAGCCTGTGACTCTGAAGCGTAAGTCTGTGACCCTGCGTTTGTTACATTTTGTCCATCGTACTCCAGCTTTATCTCTCTTCTCTACAATGTAACCAACAATCTCATTTCCACCATCAGTCTCAGGACGAGTCCAGCATACAGTCATAGAGTCCCTTGATATATTTGTTATTTCTAGGTCTTTAGGTGGCCCAGGTAGAACAAAAGGATTTCTCATAATCACTGGTGCAGATTCAAGTGGTTCACCATCTCCATACTTGTTGACAGCCATTATACGGAATATGTATTCATTTCCTTTTAGAAGCTTGGTAACTTTAAACATTGTTGCTCCACAATCACCTGAAACTAGAGTCCAAGCAAGACGACTTGTTTCTCTCTTCTGTATGATATAATGAGAAATGCTACTGCCACCATCATGTCTTGGAGGCAGCCATGACAATGAACACTTCTCACACGTTACACCAGAAATGGTCACGGGCCCTTCAGGGGGTCCAGGTCTATCTAGCACTCTTACATTGAAGGAAACAGACTTTGTTCCAGCCACATTAGTAAGGTGCAATGTGTACTGTCCTCCATCAATTCGTATGGCGTCTTTGACAACAAGAATTGCTTTGAAGTCAGTGTTCTTGATCTCAGCTCTTGCAGAATTTTCAACTTCCACATCTCCCTTAAACCACTGTATTGTTGGAATTGGTTTTCCTTGTACAGATGCTTCCAGAGTGAATGTGTCTCCAGCATTCACAGTCAAAATCTGGCTATACTCTGAGGCAACCTCATAGGTTGGTGGTTCAACTTCATCCTTAGCTGTAATTGAGCCAGTGCTCTCAGAGGGCCTACTGACTGATCCAGCTCCATTTCTGGCAATAACTCTGAAATCATATTTGAGGTCTTCTGTAAGGCCTGTGACAGTAAATTCAGTTTCAAGAATGTTTGCAAAACTAGCTTTCATCCAACGGCCCTCTGGCAGGTCTCGTTTCTCCACAACATATCCAGTGACAAGGCTTCCTCCATCATATTCTGGTGGTGTCCATCTAAGTTTCACTGAGTGCCTTGTCACAATCACTGGCACAGGGGTGCCTGGTGGGTCACATGGGTCACGTGCCACACAACCCTCAGAGATTTTGCTGCACATTCCAATTCCAACTATGTTTTCAGCATAGACTCTGAACTCATATTCAATGCCCTCTTCCAATGGAGATGTTTTAAATCTGGTGTCTTGAATGAGCATTTTATTGATCTTTGTCCAAAGAATACTATTTTTCTCTTTTCTTTCAAGATGATATCCTAGAATAGCACTTCCACCATCTGAGACTGGTTTGTGCCATTCAACTACCATAGACTCTTTTGTGAATGCAGACACAAATGGAGTTCCTGGAGGCCCTGGCTCTTTGAACGGATACTGGGCAAGAACCGGATCTGAGTCAATGCCATAGCTTTTACCATATCTATTCTCAGCAAAGATCCTAAACTGGTATTCAGTTCCAGTTTTTAAATTACCAACTTTAAGTGTGGTCCTTGCTACTGTGGCAGAAACAACTACCCAGTTTGTGGTGGTGGTGTCTCTCTTTTGGACAATATAATTTGAAATCTGGCAGCCTCCAGTATATGTTGGTGGGTCCCAAGACAGTGTAATACTCTCTGCACTCACTTCCTCAATCCTGACTGGGCCTGTTGGTGGGCCAGGTTTTTCAAGTATGATTATTTCAACAGTGGTTTCCTTTTGTCCAAGTACATTAGCCACAGCAATGTTATACATACCACCATCATCTCTTGTTGCATCTTTGATTGTAAGAGTGGTATGATGTGCAGTGTCTGCAACATTTACTCTTGTGGTCTGTTTCAGAGCTGAACCATCTTTGGTCCATGTAATTGTTGGTTTTGGATGACCAGCAATTCGTGCTTCAATTTTCAAATCTTGCCCAACCTGTACATTGTAGGTACTAAGCTTTGTTCTCACTGAGGGCTCAATAGCAAGGTCCTTTGCAACAACAGGATTTGCCAGGAGTCTGGGATCACTCTTTCCTTTGTCATTAACAGCAATGACTCTAAAATGGTACTCCCCACCTTGGGCTAAATTAGTTACAACGGTCTCAAGGGATTTTACTTGAGCACAAAGAGACCATTTGTCTTGATCTTTTACTTGCATTTCAACTTCATAATGAGAAATTCTGCTGCCTCCATCATGCTCTGGTTTTTCCCATTTGAGAGAAACACTCTTCCGTGTTACATCCACTACAGAAACTTTCCCTGGGGGTTGTGGCTTTTCTGAGATTTTCAGTGGTTCTAGAGTCTCTGCAGGCAATCCAATTCCATGTTCGTTTTCAGCAAGAACTCTAAA
The DNA here is from genome assembly GCA_037194245.1 of Opsariichthys bidens. Lineage (NCBI taxonomy): Eukaryota > Metazoa > Chordata > Actinopteri > Cypriniformes > Xenocyprididae > Opsariichthys > Opsariichthys bidens. Next base: position 8,990,769 of record CM074281.1, on the reverse strand, counting down.
GAAATAGATGCTTCCCTCTTGGAGTGGTTCAATTTTCCAAGTCATCTTGTTGCAGGAAGCAACAGCTGAGTATACCTTTCTTGTACTCTCTCGTTTTTCAACAATGTAGTTTTTTATTTTAGCTCCACCATCCAACAAAGGTGGCTCCCAGGTAAGAGTGACTGAATTCTTTGTTATTTCCTTCACATGGAAGTTTGCAGGTGCATCAGGAGTATCTAATACTCTGACACTAATAAATGCAGTTTTTGTTCCACTGGCATTTTCCAGAGTTAAGGTATATTTTCCACTGTCAAATCTATTAACATTTTCAATTACGAGTGAAGTAAAACTGCTTGTAATATCAATCTGAGCTGCCTCATTGATTTCTCCTTCAGCCTTTCCCCACTTTATTTCAGGAGTTGGTCGTCCACGAATAGGAACAAACAATCTAAGAGAGCCTCCAGCCCTGACAGTGATCATCTTTCTCAGGTCAGCATCAAGATCAATATCTGGTGCTTCAAGTTTATCCTCTATGATAATGGATCCGGGGATATCAGCAGTTTCTCCCACGCCAACCTTATTTATGGCACAGACTCTGAATTTGTACTCATGTTTTTCAAGCAGCAGTTTTTTTCACCTCAAAACTTGTCTCTGTTATTCCTGAGGGTGGTGTACACATCATCCATTCTTCGGAAGTGACTTCACAGGCCTCAACAATGTAACTTTGAATCTCACAACCGCCATCATAAATGGGCTTGCCCCAATGCAGGATAACAGATGCTCTTGAGACATCAATTACCTTAGGGTTGTTTGGTGGACCAGGCCTGAAGACTGGATCCACTGCCTTGAAGTACACAGTGGGTGGACTTGGTTTACCAACCCCAGCTGCATTCTCAGCAGACACACGGAATTCATAACTTCGGTTTTCAAGAAGACCAGCTACTCTAAAGCGTAGTTCACTCACTACACGTTTGTTGCATCTTGTCCACCTGACACCTTCTTTGTCTCTCTTTTCAACTATAAATCCTGTAATTGCATTACCACCATCATTAGTGGGTCTTTCCCATGTGATAACCATGGAATCCTTTGTTATATTTGAAACTTCAACATTACTTGGTGAATCAGGTGGGACAAACGGATTTGCTGCAATCACTGGATCAGATTCCAAAGGCTCACCAATACCATATTTATTTACAGGTATCACTCTGAAAATATACTCATTTCCAGGAAGGAGTTTTGTAATTTTAAGATTGAGGGTTTGTACCTTAGATTCCACAACAGTCCAAACTAATCGGCTGGTTTCTCGTCTTTCCACAATGTAATGAGACACCTCCGCACCTCCATCATGCAATGGAGTTTTCCAGGCAATGCAGCACTTTTCACTGGTAACCCCATAGATTGAAATTGGGGCATCTGGAGGTCCAGGTCTGTCCAGAACCTTGACATTGACACTTGCTGATTTCTCTCCACCAACATTTTTCAGTAGCAAGGTATACTGGCCTCCATCAACACGGATAGCCTCCTTCACACTAAGAGTAGTTGTGAAGTCAGTATTCTTGATCTCAAGTCTTGCAGTATTTGTAAGTTCTTCACCAGCTTTTATCCAATGAACTGAAGGAATGGGTTTGCCAAGTATCCCTGCATCTACTTTAAATGATTCACCAGCATTAACAACAATAGTTTGAGAATATTTGGCATCCAAGTCAATTTTAGGTGGATCAACTTCATCCTTTGCTGTGATTGCACCAGTGCTGTCTGATGGAGTGCTAGACACACCTGCAGCGTTTCTTGCAATGACACGGAACTCATATTGCTGCTCCTCTACTAAGCCACTGACAACAAATTCTGTCTCAATGATATTAGTAAAAGAGGCTTTCATCCAGCGGCCATTAGGCAATTCTTTCTTCTCAATGACATATCCAGTGATCTTGCAGCCACCATCAAATTGTGGTGGTGTCCACCTGAGTGTTACACAGCTTCTTGTGACAATCACTGCTTCAGGTTTGCCTGGAGGATCACATGGATCTCTAGCCACCTGGATTTCTGATACTTTACTTGCTTTGCTTAGCCCAACTATATTTTCAGCATAAACTCTAAATTCATATTCAATGCCTTCTTCAAGGCCACCTATCTTGAATCTTGTGTCTGGAATGATCGTTTTGTTTTGTTTCACCCACAGCAAGCTGTTTCTTTCCTTACTCTCAATATGATATCCCAAAATCTTGCTTCCACCATCACTACTGGGTTTGTTCCACACAATAACCATGCTTTCTTTAGTAGCAGACTGAACAGTGGGAGTTCCTGGTGGATTTGGAATCTCAAAGGGATATTGTGCAACAACAGGTGCAGACAGAAGAACTGAACTCTTTCCATATCTATTTTCAGCAGCAATTCTAAATTGATATTCACAACCAGTCTTTAATCTTGCAGCTTTAGTTGTTGTTCTCGCAACTGTTGCAGAAACAATCTGCCAGTTTGTGGTGGATGTGTCTCGCTTTTCAACAATATAGTTATTAATGCTACAGCCTCCTTCATATTCTGGAGGTTGCCATGATAATGTAGCACTGTCTGCAGTTACCTCATCTATTTTGATTGGGCCAGTTGGTGGTCCAGGTTTATCAAGAACAATAACACTGATGTCTGCTGTAGCTTCACCAGCTGAGTTTGTGAGTTTAATAGTATATTTGCCCACATCATCCCGTGTTGCCTCTTTTATCACAAGGTAAAGGTGTCTCTCTCCTACTTCAGCATTTACCCTTGTTGTTTCTTTCAAAGCAATACCATCTTTTTGCCAGCTAACTGCTGCCTTGGGCTGAGCAACATATGGCACATCAATTTTCAGATCATCACCTGCCAGAACACTGTATGTGCTAAATACAAGTTTGAAGGCAGGAGCAATAACAATATCCATAGCAACCACAGGGACATTAAGTGGACGTGGATCACTGGTTCCCTTTTCATTGGTTGATGAAATACGGAAGGAGTATTCTTCACCTTGTATTAAGCCAACAACAACTGCCTCTGTTACTTTAACAGTCATTACTTGGGTCCATTTTTCACTGCTTTTCCATTGCATTTCAACAATATAACCAGTAATTCTGCTTCCTCCATCATGGTCCGGCTTCTCCCAAGAAAGTGTTACACTGTTGCCAGTTACTTGTTTGAGAGTCACCTTTCCAGGAGGAAGAGGCCTCTCTGAGATTTTTATAGCTTCTGTGGTCTCTACTGGAAGACCAACACCATATTCATTTTCAGCTAAAATTCTGAAGAAATACAAGCTTCCTTCTTGTAAGCCTCCAATTCTCCAACTTGTTTTGGGACAAGAGGCATTAATAATGGAATATGCTTTTCTTGTAGATTCACGTTTTTCAACAATATAATGCCTGATTCTTGATCCACCATCAATGACTGGAGGATCCCAGATGAGTGAAACAGAATCTTTTGTTATTTCTTTGATTGTAAGGTTTTGTGGTGCACCAGGAGTGTCAAGAACTCTGACATTAACAAATGCTGTTTTAGCTCCTGAACTGTTTTCCACTGTTAGCATGTACTTTCCTCCATCAAATCTGCTTACATTCTCAATAAGCAGTGTGGTGAAGGATGATGTAATATCAATGGATGCTCTATCAAGGGTTTCACCATTCTCCCTTGACCATCTGACTTCTGGAGCAGGTCTTCCTTTTATTGGCACAAATAATCTTAAGGTACTGCATGCTCTGATGTTCACTACTTTGCGAAGGTCTGAGTCAAGCTCAATTTCAGGTGGGAGGAGTCTGTCTTCTGCTTTAGGTGAACCAGGCACAGAAGCTGGTTCTCCAACACCTTCACAGTTAAGAGCTGAAATGTTGATCTTATATTCTTGGTTTTCAATAAGGTTGGTTATAGTGAATGATGTTGCTGTTAGACCTGCCTTTGGAGTGACAATTGTCCATTCATCTTCCTCTGGTAGGCATGTTTCAACAATATAACCTGTGATATCAGAGCCACCATCATAAACTGGTTTATTCCAAGCAAGAGTAATGGACGACTTAGTTGTATCTAAAATCCTAGGATTTCCAGGGGGTCCGGGTTGGAATATTGTGTCACATGCTTTGTAAAATGGACTTGTAGGGCTTGGTGCACTTAAGCCAGCGGCATTTTCAGCTAGGATTCTGTATTCATACTCATGTCCAGGTGTTAGTCCTGACACTTTGAAGCGCAGATCAGTAACAGTCCTTTTATTGCATTTCACCCAACGAAGACCAGTTTTATCTCTCCTCTCAATAATATAGGTATTTATACTACTTCCGCCATTATATTCCGGATGTCCCCAACAAACCACCATTGAATCTTTTGTTATAGCAGTTACTTCTGGTGCTTGTGGAGGATCAGAAGGCACATATGGGTTAGTGGCAACAGCAGGATCAGATTCAAGAGGTTCTCCAACTCCATACTTGTTAACAGCCATGACTCTGAAGATATATTCATTTCCTTTCAGCAATTTGGTAACCTTATAGCGATTAACTTGTAAATCTGTGGCTACATTTGTCCATGTAAGTCTACTTGTTTCACGTCTCTGAATGATGTAATATTCAATCTTTCCTCCTCCATCATGAAGTGGTGGCAGCCATGACAGAATACATTTCTCTGTTGTCATGTCTGTGACATGCAGTGGTCCCTCGGGTGGGCCAGGTCTGTCAAGAACTTTAACATTGAAGACAAATTTGGCAAATCCTCCCGGATTGCTAGCAGTTAGAGCGTATGCACCACCATCTCTACGTAAAGAATCTTTGTTAAACAAGCAAGTATAGAAATCTGATGTTTTGATCTCTAGTTTTCCAGTGTCTTCAAGCTCCTTGCCATCTTTAGTCCAAACCAAGACTGGAATTGGGCGACCTGCAACATGTGCATCTAGCTTAAAGACATCACCTGCTTTCACTACCACAACACTACTGAAACTTGCATCAACATCAATCTTCGGCTCTTCAATATCATCTCTGCAGACAATGACCTCAGAAGGTTTAGATGGTTTGCTAACAGCTCCAGCTGAGTTCCTAGCTAATACACGGAATTCATAAGAAGCATCTTCTGTGAGACCACTCACAGTAAAGTTTGTTTCAAGAATGTTGCTGAAGTTGGCTTTGAGCCAGCGACCATTAGGAAGTTCTTTTTTCTCGACTGTATAACCAGTTATTGAGAAACCACCATCACCCTCTGGCTTTATCCACTGAAGAGTAACTTCATGTCTAGTTATGTTAAGTGCCACTGGTTGACTTGGGGGGTCTATGGGATCAAGTGCATATGCCATTTCAGATGGCTTGCTGGCTTTGCTGAGACCAGCCATATTTTCTGCAATAACACGGAATTCATATGCAATACCATCAATCAGACCTGGTGATTTAAACATATTTCCAATGACTAGAGCTTTGCTGATCCTCTGCCAGAGTATGCTGTTTTTCTCTTTCCTCTCAATGTGGTATCCTAAAATTGGGCTACCTCCATCCGAAGAGGGTTCATTCCAGCTGATTGTCATTGAATCCTTGTTGAAGGCAATTATTTGTGGAATTCCTGGCTGTCCTGGTACATCAAATGGATAAGCAGCCACCACCGGCTCTGATGTTATGTAGGGTCCAACACCATATCTGTTCTGAGCTTTAACACGGAATTGATATTGAATACCGGTTGTAAGGCGTGCAGCTTTGAATGTTGTGCGTATAACAGTTGCTGCCAGTTCTACCCAGGATGTGCCAGTGGTCTCACGCATCTCAACAATGTAGTTACTAATAGGAACTCCTCCATCATTTTCTGGAGCTTCCCATGATATTAGAACATAGTCACAAGAAACTTCATCCAATTTTATTGGTCCAGTTGGAGGTCCTGGAATATCATGTACTTGAACAGTAATGATTTCAGTCAGAGTTCCTAAGATGTTCTTTCCAGTCATGGAATACTGTCCTCCATCTTTTCTCTTAATTTCATTAATGTTGAGAATCGTAGAAGTTGCAGTATTTTCAACATTTATTCTCTGTGTTTGTTTAAGTTCCTGATCTTCTTTCTTCCATACAACAAGTGGTCTTGGACGACCCAGAACAGGGATCTCAACTTTAAGATTATCACCTGCTTTAGCTACCACTATCTTCTGATATATACCTCTGAGGTCAAATCCTGGAACTGTGGTTTGCTCCTTAATTACAACTGGTCGACTTTCACGAGGTTCACTCCTGCCTGACATGTTTACAGCAAAGATGCGGAACACATATTCTGCATTTTCCAACAACTCTGTTGCAGTGTAGTCCAAAGCTTTTATTGTTGTCACATGGGTCCACTGATCAGAATCTTTCAGTTGAGCCTCTATTACATAGCCAGTAATTCGACTACCGCCATCATATTTTGGTTTTGTCCATGCAAGTGTTGCTGTGTCTTTGGATACATCTGAAACAATCAGATTATCTGGTGCAGAAGGAGCCTGAGAAGCTCTTATTGGTTCAGGTGTCTCTGCTGGTTCACCAATACCCCTTTCATTCTCTGCTGAAATTCTGAAGTAATACTCAGCACCCTCTTCCAAGTCTGGAATCTTGTACGAGCATTTCTGCCAGTTTGCAGTGATGGTTGAGTAAGCCTTTCGTGTTGCCTCCCGCTTCTCAATAATATAATTTGTGATCTTTGAGCCACCATCAATTATTGGAATCTCCCATTGTAAAGTAATGCTATGTTTTGTGATTTCCCTTGGTTTCAAATTTACTGGTGGTCCTGGGGTGTCCACAACACGAACATTGACAAATCCAGTTTTCTTTCCAGCAACATTTTCTAATGTTAGGACATATTTCCCAGCATCATATCTTGTACACTCCGGGATGACTACTAGAGTGTATGATTCAGTAGTGTCAATGTGAGCACGGCCTTTAAGAGGTACATCTTCTTTATGCCATGTTACTTCTGGAGCTGGACGGCCCTTGATTGGCACAAATATGCGAATTGAAGCACCTGATTTAACAACAAGTGTTCTTCTCAGCTCTGCATCAAGTTCAAAGTCAGGAACCTCCTCTCGATCCACCAGTTCAACAACTTGCTCAACTTCAGAGGGTTCACCAAGTCCTTCTGAGTTCTGTGCTTTGACTCGGAAGTGATATCTTCCTCCTGATTGAAGATTTGAAACTACAAATTCTGTTATTCTCAAGGGAGTAGTTGTGTCTTGAACCCAGTCATCATCTCCTTCCTTTTTATGTTCAACAAAGTATCCTGTCACATCAAGACCACCATCATAGAAGGGTCTACCCCAGTTAAATGTTGCTGTTGTTTTGGTGGTGTCAGTAATTCGTGGGTTGGATGGAGGCCCTGGTGGATCTGAAAAATAAATGATAATGATAATGATAAATAATCAAAATTCTGAAAATATGAAAAAATACTATATATATATATATATATATATCAACTTACATGCAATATCCTTTGTCATTGCAGGTTGTGATGGCTCACTGGGCTCGCCAAAACCAGCCTTATTCTCTGCAGTGACGCGGAATTCATATTCGATTCCTTCTGACAGGCCTGATACTTTATAACGTAGATCAGAAATGGACTTCTTTGAAGCTCTGACCCATCTCATTCCTCTTCTTTCTTTTCTCTCAACACTATAGCCTCTAATGTCACTTCCTCCATCTACAGCTGGTCTCTTCCAGGAAATTGTTACAGCATTTCTACTGACATTATCAATTTCTGGTTTTGATGGTGGCCCAGGGGGTCCTGCAAAAAAAGTGAAGAAATTGAGAAAATAAAAATAAATACATATACATATACATATATACTATCAAAATAAACCCTGTTAATGGATGCAACTAATATTTTCAGTTTAACGCAAAATATTTAAAGCAATTAATGCAGTATCCATTTTTTTCTGTCATTCTTTGGCTGCTCTACAGTATATGATCACGCTATCATTCATTCAGGTGCTATTAAACCATTCAAACGCGACAAGACACAAAAATTAGAACTTAAATATGTATTGGCGCGCTGTCTATGAATCTCCTGAGTGTCTGACAGATACATGTGCACAGAAAGCCGCTTCAGACAGTGCTTGGCCGCATTGAGTTCGCTTTCACGCTTGAATGGAGAAAAACAAAATGTCCACTTTGTCGAGTATCCTTGTAAGCACATGCATTTTTTTGTGTGTTTTTAACCCTTTGACGCGTACGATCACACCGGTGTGATCAGTCTTGGCTGGTTCCTGGAGCGTACGATCACACCGGTGTGATTAGAACGTTCAGTGCATCATGTGATTAACTGCCAAATTCAAAAGTGATTGCACGCGTTCTCTGGCGCTGAGCCAGTGACAGACACGCTCAGTGCTGTCAATATATCACAAATATGCAGTGTTGTCAACCACATAATATTTATTTTAGGTTTCAGACATTTAAATGCACGTAAGTTCTAACAAATCAATACATTTAGAGTTTGTAAAGTACACACTGATGTCTATGGAAGCGGCAATAACAATCATTTCCATAATAATTAGACAGCACATTTTATTCATATCAGATACACATTGTGTAAGTAACTTTAAAATTTACTCTCTTTTTCTCTCAGTTCACCAGCTCACTTACTTTCATGTATTTCGGATGAATTCACGTGCTGCAAATCCAGCAGATGCGATTCTCTGTACTGCGGGGCAAACTAACATGGCGGCGCCCGTCGCGCGTATATCTCAACTAACGCGATCATTATAAAGGTTGCACTTGCACATATTTGACAATCGGAATATCAGATATTTCATAGTCATCAAATTTGTTAATATTTTGAAAAAAAAGGGAAAAAATAAAAGCAGATCATCATTCATCCAGCGCTTTTGAGTTTGCCGTGTGTCACGTGACAAGCAATGACGTGTCACCATGGAAACAGTAAAGTGCTAAGTGCTCAGCCATAATATTTTAAACTTACGCGCGAAAGGGTTAAATAGTCTTAAATGACCGTAAAAAGTTTTGAGGACATCTGAGGTGTCAGATCCGTGTCATGTACGGCAGGACTTAAAGCTGGTCTTTATGTTGTGTCTACGTTAGTTTGGGAATTAAACATGAAATTATTACAATATAAATACAAAACTTTAATGTTAATTAATTATTAATTATAATTAATTGCGATTAATTGTGATTAATTACAGAAATATGTGTATGTTATATATGACTGAAACAATACACTGAAACAAAATAAATGGAGTAAAATATGAAATTGGGCTTACCATAGCTGTCAACCATTTTAACTGGTCCAGACTGTGTTGCATCCCCAGTGCCATACTGATTGACTGCCGAAACACGGAATATGTATTCATTTCCCTTTATCAGCTTGCTGGCAACATAGCGGCAATCCATAACATTTTCAGCAAGCTTTGTCCAGAGTAGGCGGCTGGTTTCTCTCTTTTCTAATATATATGATTTTATACTGCAACCACCATCTTCTTCTGGTGGCAGCCATGTCAATGTGCATTTTTCAGCAGAGACACTGCTGGCTTCAATAGGACCTGGAGGTCCAGGCACATCCAAGATTTTTACTTTAACCTTTTCTTCTTTGATACCAAATGGATTGCTTGCGCTAATGGTGTACTCTCCAGTGTTCTTTCGGCTGGCATACTTGATAGACAAAGTTGAAGATGTGGGAGTGCTTGTGATTTGGACAATATCTGAGGATTTAAACTCTCTTCCACCCTTAGACCACACAGCTGTAGGAGGTGGTTTGCCAAGAATGCTTGATGCTGTGATGACAATTGTTTCTCCAGCCTTCACAGTCACTCCATCCTTCATTTCAGGGTCAATAGTAATAGTTGGCGGTTCTGTAAAAAGTTAGGTATTGATTAGAAAACATTGTTATGTTTATAGAGGGTTTGGTTAAGCAAATTCATTAAAACCTGACAATATAACTTACCATATTCATCTTTGCAGACAAGAGGCTCAGTTGTCTCTGAGGGAGCACTAATAGCTCCAGCTGCATTTTTAGCTCTTATTCTGAATTCACAAGTACAGCCTTCCTGTAGGTCTGTTACAGTGTATGCACAGCTTTGGACATTCACATGGTTAGCCTTCATCCATGTCTTTCCAGGATGCTCTAATTTCTCAACTATATAGCCTGTCAGTTTGTGGCCACCGTCATACTTTGGTGCAGTCCAAATAAGTGTTACACTGTTTCTTGTAACATTGATCACATCAGGTTTGCCAGGTGGATCTATAGAAAGAGACAAAACAAAAAAAAAATCATTTTGTGCTCTTTTCCTGATGAAAATCAAAAGTAGAAAGAGAGCACACTGATACTCACCAATAGGATCGAGAGCAACAAGGGATTCAGTTGTTTTGCTTGGCTTTCCAAGTCCAGCTGTATTCATAGCTATGACCCTAAATTCATATTCCAGGCCTTCAATCAAACCGGTCACTCTGCATTCTTTCACTCTTAAAGGTGTCTTGCTGGATCTCTTCCACATTAAGCTATTTCTATCTTTTAATTCCACATAATATCCTATAAGCAATATTAGAAAGAGAAGTTTACTTTAGGTATGACTAAAAAAAAAAAAAAAAATAATAATAATTAATGTAGTTAAGAAATGTTTTACCTGTGATGGGAGAACCTCCAGTATCTTTTGGATCAGACCATGTTAGGATAGCAGACTCATGCCGAATGTTCACAACTTCAGGTGGTGCTGGAGCCCCTGGTGCATCTGGTGTAGGGAAAAATGTGTAATTGATGTAAAGAAATATTTATTAAATATAAAGCATATTTCATTAAATAAAAAATATTTGGTCTTTCCTGGTAAATACTTACTGAATGGATGTTTAGCAACCACTGGATCAGATTTGAGGAACTCTCCAACTCCATATTTATTTTCAGCACAAACTCTGAAGATGTATTCTGTTCCATCATGAAGTCTTGTAACTCTCATAGAGTTCTTCTGAATCGCAGACGCAACTGTGACCCATTTGTTAGCAGTAGAATGCCTCTTTTCCAAAATATAGTTGCTAACTTCTGATCCACCATCATCTTTGGGTGGGCCCCATTCTACAGTAATTGCTTCTGCTGTGATTTCATCAAATTTGATAGGGCCGGTGCAGATTCCAGGCTTTCCAACAACTTTAATGTCAATAGCGGATTCCTTTGTTCCAGCACTGTTTCTCAAAATGATAGTGAATTTGTCAGCATCGCCTCTATGGCAATCACGAATCAGCAAGACTGTGTTTGTTGCGGTTGATTCAACTGAGATTCTGCCACTATCTGATAAAGTAACATCACCCTTTTTCCATGTGACTGCTGGAGCAGGTATACCTATAATAGGGATATTAAGACGAACAGTACTTCCTTCCTTTGCCACATAGCAAGAGTCTGGCAAGCCTGAAAGGTTACAGTGTGGAAGCACTATAAAGAGAAAGAGAAAAAAATATAGATATTAATGGATGTGATTACATAAACACAAAGACACAAATGCAACTATTAAGTACACCAGGGGTTTTTAAAGTGTGGTGAGAAGCAGGGTTGGGTGACAATTAGAGCTGTGGAATATAATCATTTTTACAATGCATGGTAATGCTAATGCATCAATGCATAAAAACAAAAGAATTGACTTTAAAAAATTGTAATTAAATACACCTATCACACATATTAATGTATTGTTTTATTGTAAATGAAATAGGCTACTCTTATTATTTCCTCCGGAATCAAAGCACTTTGGTCTGATGTTTTGGTTTCAGTTTATATTAAAATGAACAAGCATAAATGAGAAAATAAAGCGCTGAACGTGTTTCATGTTAAAAACAGTTATTAAGCGCAATAAGCCACAAAAAAAGATCTCTACTCATGCTGAGGACTCCCGAAGCACGTGCACAGAAAGATACCTCTCTCAGCTCGTGATCCAGAGTTCTCTTTAGCAGAGTATTGCACTTAAATGGTCATTTAAAAATATTTATCTTGGCGAGTGTTCCCATAAACAGTTGGTTTTGTCTTAAGTGAACAAACATTTGGGGTGAATATCTGATGTGTAACATTATATTAGATCCATGCATTCGGTCTAAAAGTGACAGCAGCTTAAAAGACCTGCTGTTATTTTTGTCATTAATGTTGATCAAATAATATAAGACAAAGAGGGGATCCCTCACTGTCCTTGACTGAATAACTGTCGTAGCTTTAATAATAATCAATTTATTTGTTATTAATACAGTAAAGACTATGCAGTGATTATTTTTACTTTTTTTAAATTCTTGTATTACTTCTTACTGCTTATTTTTTCATATTGATTGTTATTTGCATCTTTGTTCTTATTTTTAATACTTTTTATTTTTAATAACAAAAATAAAATTACAATAACTATGCTATATTGTGTTTATTAATATACTATTATTATTAATAAAAAATGAGAGGAAAAGAGTCATCCAGAATCGTTTTATAATCGAATCATTACTCTCTGAATCGTAAACAAATCAAATTGTGTGGCAAGTGAAGATTCACACCTCTAGTGACATATAATGTGTAACAAGTGTGTGGGGGGGGGGGGGTGCATATTGTGTTGTGTTTTAAAAAACATGAAGTAGATTATATGAATAAAAAATAAAAATACCTATTTGATCTTTAGCCAAGACAGTGAGCTCAGTTGGTGGTCCTTCAGCTGCTTCATTAATGGCCTTGACTCTGAACAAGTACTCCTTTCCTTCTACAAGATCACTCATTGTGTACTGTGTGAGCTTAGACTTCATTAGAAGCTTCCATTTGTCTTCCCCTTCACTGATCTCTAAAACATATGCAATAATATGGCTTCCACCATCACTGATTGGCTTCTTCCAGCCAAGAGTGCAAGAATTCTTGGTAACCTCTGAAGGTTTAAAATCTGTAACTGGTCCAGGTTGCTCTGCAATAGACATCAATATTAGAATTTGGTATAATGAACAGATGAACATATTTAAACTTTAAACTAACTTGCAACATTATCAAAGAAGTCTCACCTGAGGCTTTGACTGGTCCAGCTGTCTCACAGCCCTCACCAATGCCGTAAATATTTTCAGCTAGGACTCTGAAGCAGTAAGATTTACCAGCTTCGAGATTAGTAATCCTGAAAGATGTCTTGGGACATTCGGGAGCAACACAGGTCCATGCCTTTCTCTCAGCCAGACGTTTTTCAACAACATAGCTCTTGACTGGACTACCACCATCAATTAATGGAGCATCCCAAGTAATGGATACATGGTCCTTTGAGGTCTCCTTAACAATCAGATTGACTGGGGGTCCAGGTGTGTCTGTGTAAATTTACAGACTGTAGTTAGATACAGTAAATAAACCTCAAAAAGCAAATTGTGAAAAAAAAGAAGAAAAAAAACTTACCTAGTACTTTGACAATAATGGTATATGACTTGGTACCACTACTGTTTTCTAGAGTTAGGACATATTTGCCAGCATCATATCTGTTGATATCTTCACAATAAAGGAAGGTATCCCATTCAGTTGTCTTGATCATAAGACCTTGTCTCTCTTTCAAGTTTGCATTGACCTTAGTCCATGTTGCCTTTGGAGCAGGACGTCCTCTCAGAGGTACATAAATTCTCATTGTGACTCCAGCACGTAAAACTAGTGCTTTTCTGAGATCTGCATCAAGTTCAGCCTCAGGGGCAACTAAGAGAAAATTCAAAATGAAAATAATATCATAAATGTACTGATATTGAAAACCTAAAAATCTAGTTATCATATATACTTACTCAAGATATCCTTTGCCATATGTTTTCCAGGAACTTCACTTGGGTCTCCAAATCCAATCTTGTTTACAGCAGTAACACGGAACTGGTACTCAGTGTTATCCAAAAGACCAGTAACATTAAATTTTGTTGCCTGGAGATTCTTTGGAACATTGCACTTCAGCCAGTCTTCTGCATCTGCTCTCTTGAACTCAACAAGGTAGCCAAGAATTTCACATCCACCATCATAGGCTGGCTTGGTCCAGGACAAGCTGATTGAACTGTGTGTAGAGTCAACAACCTTTGGAAAAGCAGGTGGTCCTGGAGGATCTATGATAAAACCACAGAAACATATGAATTTAAATGCATGAACTATAAAAGTTTTTTTTTTTTTTTTTTTTTGCCAACTTAATTGTTAATTATCATCAAATACAGTTTTGTTAGTACTTACACACTGGGTCTACGGCAATAACACCAACTGATGGATCACTTGGTTTGCCAAGACCAGCTTTATTGAGCGCAATGACTCTAAATTCATACTCAGTTCCCTCTGTAAGGCCTCCAGCTTTAACTGTCCTGTCAATAACTGGTCTTCTATTCACTTTAGCCCAATTGAGGTCTTGAGTTTCACGCTTCTCGACCAAGTATCCAAGAATGGTGGCCTTGCCATCATCAGCAGGGGCCTTCCAACTAACAGTCATGTGATCTCTGGTGACATTGGTAATAACTGGTGGTTCACATGGTCCTGGGACATCTGAATTTGGAAATTTAAAAAAAAAAAAAAGACTTTGGTTAGATTTGTTTAATCACATTATTTTTTTTTAAAGAATATGCATTTTATATAATACAAAATTATATACTGTATAATATAAAATAATGTAATATATTTACATGAATATTAGATATCAATCTCTATAATATATAAATGTACAAGAAAGAAAAACATTTTACCAAATGGATTCTTGGCGATCACTGAATTAGTCACAATTGGGTCTCCAACACCATACTTATTCTCAGCACTGATGCGGAACTCATATTCATGGCCTTCAATGAGTTTCTCCACAGAACAGTCCGTTATCTGACCATTAATGTTAGCAGTAACTTGGGCCCAGTTAGCTCTGCTTGTTTCACGTTTGTCAACAATGTAATTTATGATTTCTGAACCACCATCAGCAAGAGGTGGCTCCCATCTCACTTTGACTCGGTCAGCAAATACATGGCTTATCTTCACTGATGCTGGGGGTCCAGGCTTATCTGCAGGAACACAATTATGCATTTTTCACATAAATACACTTTCTTAACTGTTTGAAGTACAATAAACACTCAGTGTTTTTGACGTATTTTTAATGTTAATGTTAACTTACCAAGAACCTTCAATTTAATGTTGCCAGACTTTGTGCCACTTGGGTTCTCAGCACAAATGGTGTACTCGCCAGACTCTTTTCTTGTCACAGAGAACAGTTCCAGGGAAAAGAGATGCACCTTTTGAGTCATTTTCATTCCTTCAGCTAATTTCAATGGAACACCATCTCTCTTCCAAGTGACCTTTGGCATTGGTTTGCCATAAACTTCAGCTTCCAAGCAGACATTTGCTCCAGCTTTTACAACAATTAAGTTCTTCATTTCAAGACCAATCTCAACTCTAGGTGGAACTGAGATAATACAAAGAGGGACATCAAATAAACAATATAAAGTCCATCAGTTAGGAAATTATTACATTACTGGTGAAACATTAGACTTACCATGCTCTGCAATAACTGGGATGGCATCAGATTCCTCTGAGGGCAGACTGACATTAATTGCTGTCTTTGCAATTATTCTGAACTTGTATTGGGCTCCCTCCTCAAGTCCAGGAACAATGTATTCTTCCTTTGGTACATTTTGGCTGCTTGTGTTGGCACGCACCCATTTGTCACCTGGAAGCTTCAGATATTCAACATAATAACCAATGAGTTTGCTTCCACCATCATGTTTTGGACGGCTCCAGACAAGTGAGACAGAATTTCTGGTCACATCAAGAACTTGCGGTTTGCCTGGTGGATCTGAAAAAGAACATACATAAAACTTGTAGTACTTTTATTTTAACTTTTATTAGTAGTGACACAGTAGCATGTTTTCATCCCAACACATACCAACTGGAGATCTCGCAGTGATAAACTCTGTCTGCTTGCTTGGTTTGCCTTGTCCTGCTTTGTTAACAGCAGACACTCTGAAGGTGTACTCCAGACCATCAATGAGGCCAGAGCATGTATATTCAGTTGAGCGAATAAGGACCTCATTTGCCTTGACCCACAGGAGGCTATTTCTTTCTTTGCGCTCCACGCAATATCCTGTGATGGGACTGCCACCATCGTTCACTGGTCTCTCCCAGGACAACACAACAAAGTCCCTGCTGATTTTGTTGACACAACAGTTCCTTGGCTCACTGGGTGGATCTGAAATACAAAAAATGCATTGGTGTAAATAAACCCTAATCCCTTTGTGTCTCTGAGTTCAAATTTGTCAATTTATGATACTTACCAAATGGATGTCTAGCAATGATTTTATCAGCATAAATTGGTTCTGAAATTCCGAAGCGGTTTTCTGCACGGACACGGAAACCATACTCTTTGCCAGATGTGAGCTTTCCCACTCTGTAGCTGGTCTTGGTGCAAGATGCAGCTGTGACCCAGTCACCTCTTGTCACATCACACTTCTCAACAATGTAGTTTGTGATGTTGCTGCCACCATCTTCAGAAGGTGAATCCCATGCAAGTGTGCAGGCATCTACATCCACCTCAAGAATTTGTAGAGCTTGTGGAGGACCAGGGATGTCTAAAAAAAAAAGAAGAAAATTTACATTATACACACACACACACACACATATATATATAAACAGAGAGAGAGAGAGAGAGAGAGAGAGAGAGAGAGAGAGAGAGAGAATAAAAATATATATATTAATAAATAAACTTACCCATAATGATTATACGGATGATCTGGTTGACCTTAGCGGTGCTGTTTTCAGCAGAAAGACTGTAATAACCACTATCCTTCCTTGTAACTTCTTTGATCAAAAGTGAACTTGTGGTTGGTGTTTTTTGTATGAAGAGACGATCAGATGTAACTAAATCCTCATTTCCTCTTCTCCATTTTGTGACTGGCGCAGGCTTCCCAGACACAAGAGCCTCTACTATAAGTTTAGTTCCTGCTCTTGCTGTAACCACATCAGACATGATGATCTTTGGTGCCACTATAAAAAGGTATTAAGATATACACAGTATTCAGAGTGTGATTCATGAAAAACACAGAATGGATAAAACAATTTATAATGGGACAGCACAACATTTTTGTCTACATACTCAGCTGTTCCTTGACCTCAAATATGCCCTCAGCTTCTCTTGCCAAACTGCATCCTACTGCGTTTCTCGCAGCAACCCTGAATCTGTACTTAGTATTTTCTTTCAGTCCAGCTACAACAATGGTCATGTCTTTCACAACAGAGTACGATGTCCATTTGTCCTCAGGTTGACCATCCTCCTGGTATTCAACAACGTATCCATTAATCTTAGATCCACCATCTCTAAGTGGCTTCAGCCACCCAAGAGTTGCACTGTTTTTAGAAATTTCTAAGACATCCATCTTCTTTGGAGGATCAGGCTCACCTTAACAAAGTAAAAAGATACATATTATTTTTAAAATGTATTATATTACATAATACAATACAAAATAACATAATATAATAAATTATGCTGTGCAAGGTGGACTTACTCTTGGGATCTGTAGCCAGGTAGGACTTTGGAGAGTCTTGAGGCACACCAATGCCATACTTGTTAACTGCCATCACCCGGAAGTAGTATTCTATTCCTGGTGTCAGATTTGTGATTTTGAAGCTTGTCTTCTTCAAGTCATTTGTGCAATTTGTCCATGTTTTCCGGTCAACCTCACGCTTTTCAACAACATAGTTTAGAATGGGACTACCACCATCATTTTCTGGTGGCAACCATGCAAGCTGGCAAGTTGTCTTTGTGATATCAGTTGCCTCCAGTCCACCAACAGGACCAGGAGTATCTGTTGATAAATTTCAGGAACAGTTTTACTGACAGTACTTGGATAAATGCAAAGCTTATATTAATTTTAAAATGCATTTTATGTACAAGTAAGTTTACCTAAGACTTTTACACGAACAAATACAGCCTTTTCACCAGAGGCATTTGAAAGTGTCAAAGAATATTTGCCAGAGTCTTCACGTGAACATTCGGGAATCACAAGGAACGTCATTGTATCAATTTGATCCACATGGCCCCTTCTAATGACATTGTCAACCCCCATGCGCTTCCAAGTCACTTTAGGTGCTGGTCTTCCTCTAATTGTTGCAAAAAGTCTGATAGGACATCCTGCTCTAACGCTAAGACCTTTTCTTAGACTGGCATCAAGATCAATCTCTGGACTTTCTGTTGTGAAGAAAAAAAAACTGAATAAGTATACTGAATTTCAAGGGCAATCATACAAGTGACACTTTAAAACAAACACTTACCATTGATCTCCTTTGGAGAGACAGCTTCCTTGAGGTTTGCAGGACGGCCCATGCCAACTTGGTTTTGAGCAGACACTCGGAATTCATATTCCTGTCTCTCATCCAAGTTAAGAATTGTAAATTCAGTTAGGACAAGCTGTCCAGAAGTATTACATTTCTTCCAGCCTTCCTCTGGATCTCTCTCTTGTTCACCTTCCATTACCACCTTATCCCTCATTTCAACCAGATATCCAATAATTGGAGCACCACCATCATACACAGGCTTTGCCCAGCTAAGTGTAATTGATGTCTTTGTGCTATCAACTACTTTAAGGCTGCCAGGAGGACCAGGGGGCTCTAAATGTTACATAAAATGTCAGTTTAGTTTAAAACAATTAAATACATCATTAGGGAAATACATTTTACAAACTTGGTTGAATAGATGTAACAAAGATTATACATACCAATTGGATCTTTTGCAGTGATGGGTCTGGATGCTTTGCTTGGTTCTCCTAATCCTACTTCATTTTCAGCTTTGACACGGAATTGATAATCATGGTTAGGGATCAGATTGGTGACCTTCATACGTCTCTCAGAGATAGGACTCTTTGTTACAGGGACCCATCGAACGGCACGCTTTTCTTTTCTCTCCAGAATGTAACCAGTGATAGACTTTCCACCATCATTCTCAGGAGGAGCCCATACCACAGTCATCTCATCTTTACCAATTTTGGTTACCTCAGGTGCATCAGGTGGACCAGGCCTGCTGTATTGTGTCTTAGCAATAATAGGCCTGCTCTCCATT
The DNA here is from genome assembly GCA_037194245.1 of Opsariichthys bidens. Classification (NCBI taxonomy): domain Eukaryota; kingdom Metazoa; phylum Chordata; class Actinopteri; order Cypriniformes; family Xenocyprididae; genus Opsariichthys; species Opsariichthys bidens. Next base: position 8,971,829 of record CM074281.1, on the reverse strand, counting down.
GGTGGCCCAGTTCCCATTTTGTTTTCTGCTCTGACCCTGAATATGTACTCATTTCCTTCAACAAGGCGTGTTACATTACAGTAGTTCGTGACAACTGAGGCAGAATAAGTAGACCAAACCATTCTTCTGGTCTCACATTTTTCTAGAATATAGCTGTCCACCTCACAACCTCCATCATCCTCTGGAGGATCCCATACAACTCTGCACTTGTCTGTCGAAATGCCAGAAATCTTCAAATCTCTGATAGGTCCTGGTATGTCCAAAACCGTAACATTGGCATATGCTGTGAATGATCCTGCTGCGTTTGTAGCAGTGATCACATATTTTCCAGTATCACTACGCTTGGTTTTAGTAAGGAGGAACTTGGAATAATCGTGTCCAGTGTCAATGCTGATCCTTGGGTTATCTCCTGTGGCCTTGTCCTTCACCCATGTAACCTCAGGCTGTGGTTTTCCTCTAAGACCAGCCTCAAGTCTAACTGATTCACCAGCTTTGACCACAGTAGTACCAACAAATTTCAAGTCAAGAACTGGTTTCTGAAGTTCTTCTTTGACAAGAATATCAGATGTCTTAACCCAGGCGCTCTCTCCTCCATCATTTGTTGATTGGACTCTAAACTGATATGTGTGGTTCTCAACACATTTGTCTACCATGAAGAATGTCTCTTTCAGGACTCCCTCGTGTACCTTCTCCCACTCTTCAGCATCCTTTGCTTTTCTCTCCAAATGGTAGCCCAAGTTAGGACTGCCACCATCATGATCTGGTTTTCTCCATTTAAGAAAAACAAAGTTCTTACCGATATCACCAACGTGGAAGTTCTCTGGCTCACCTGGCTTCTGAAGTGGGTCAATTGCAAGGGTAGGAATTTTGGTTTCTGTTGCTGGTCCAGGTCCACACTTGTTCTCAGCAGACACACGGAATAAATATTCATGATTTTCCATGAGCTTTGCCTTTACCATACGATTTGTGCAGTCAGATGATATCATTGACCAGGCTCGTATACTTGGCTCCCGACATTCTACTATGTAATTTGTTATCTCAGTGCCTCCATTATCCTCAGGGGAATCCCAGGACACCATGCAAGAGTTTTTAGTAACATATGTCAACTTAAGATTCTGGCAGTGCCCAGGTCTATCCAGAACATTTACAGTAATAGTAGCTGTGGCCTCTCCAGCTTCATTAGCAGCCTTAAGTGTATACTTTCCATGATCTGCTCTGGTTGCTTCCTTGATACGCATTTGCACTACCGGGAAGTTGTTTGTCATAGTGGTTCGCTTGTCTCTTTCCAAAATGCTTTCACCTTTGCTCCAAGTGATTTCTGGATCAGGTCTTGCTGTCACATAACCTACTACATTAATGTTATGTCCAACACGGACAGTCACACGTTCACGGCATGTGGCATCCATCTCAATTTCAGGAGGAATGACGATATCCTTAGCAATAACTGACTCTGGGATTTCCCTTGTCTCACCTTCTCCAATCATGTTAACAGCTTTAACACGGAACCTGTATTCTGTGTCCTCTGTCAGTCCCTTGACTCTATAAGCACACTGCTTAATCAGATCATCCTTATTGACTTTCTCCCACTCAACTCCTCCTTTCTGGCATTCAACAATATATCCTATAACTGGACTGCCTCCATCTTTTGTGGGTCTGATCCAGACTAAGTCAGCATGTATACAGCTGTAGTCCTTTATCTTTGGGTTAACTGGAGGTCCTGGAACAGTAATTGGTCTACAAGGTTTGGCAGGATCTGAGATTGGTGAAGGTCCACTAAAGCCAGCGATATTTTCAGCAAATACTCTGAACTCATATTCGATACTTTCAAAAAGCCCAAGCACTCTGTATCTAAGGTCCTTGCAGGGTGTTTTATTCACTCTAATCCATTTTCCTCCTTTATGCCTTCGCTCAATAATGTAACCACTTATTGGACTACCACCATCAAATAGTGGCATTGTCCATCCGAGTGTGAGTGAATCTTCAGAAATATCAGATGCAACTGGTTTTCCAGGATGGGCAGGGGGCTCAAACTGGTGCCTGGCTACAGTTGGTGCACTTTCGAGAGCTGCACCAATTCCCATTTTATTTTCAGCACGAATTCTCACTACATACTCAACTCCTTGCTGCAGACGAGAAATCTTGAGTCTTGTGGAAGTGCTTCCAGAACTTACTCCTCCCCAAGTTTCCTTATTTGATTCCCTTTTCTCAACAATATAATTCATGACAGGGCTTCCACCATCCTCTTTCGGAGGACGCCAGTCAATGACCATGTATTCAGGAGTCACTTCAAGGATATTAACGGGACCTATTGGGGCAGATGGCACATCAAGCACTGTGACATTCAGAGAAACAGTCTTACTTCCTGCTGAGTTAGACACTGTGAGAATATAGATTCCGGTGTGATTTCTTGTGCAATCAGCAATGCTCAGAACAGTGGAGAAGTTGTCAGTGTCGATTTTGATGTTGCCTTCACTCTTGATTTCCTCTCCATCAATGACCCATTTGGCAGTGGGAACCGGAAGTCCTCTCATAATGGCAGGCAATCTAATAGTGCTTCCAGCTTTCACAATGATTCCCTCAATCAACTTCACATCAACCTCAACAATGGGTGGTACTACAAAGACAGTAGAGGAATAAAAAGTTTAATACTACACATTGAAAATGTATTTTCTTTAAATAATCATAATGGACATTAAAATTTGAATCTTACCAAGTTTTTCCTGGCAAAGTACTGGTACAGTGGTGTCTGGTCTACTTAGACCAATTGCATTCTCTGTCTTAACACGGAACCTGTAGGTCTTTCCTTCTTCCAGTCCAGTCACATGGCACTCAGGAATGCTGACAGTCTTAAAAACGATCCAATCCCTTTCACCTTCTTCTTGGTACTCAACCAAGAACCCTGTGATGTCACTTCCTCCGGTGCGATCGGGCCAATTCCACTGGAGCCACACCTCGGTTTTATCAGCATCCACATGATGCAGGTCTTTTGGTGGACCGGGTGGAACTGAAATATTCAGTATGAAAACAAATGTTAGCATACACACACAGACACATACGTGCATGATATTGTTTTGAAAAGGAACATTAAATAATCCCTGAAGTGGAGTAATTTCTCAGGCCATACTTACACAGTGGATTCATTGCTTTGATAGCTTTTGTTGTCTCAACATATTCACTTCTTCCAAACTGATTTTCAGCTGCCACACGGAACATGTACGATGTTCCCTCAATCAAATGCTTAGCCATCATGCTACGCTTTTTAGATGATGAACAGACTGGCACCCATTGTGCAGATGCTGCATCCTTTTTCTCAACAACAAAGTTAGTGATGCGTGTACCACCATTATCTTCTGGGTCTTTCCAAGACAGCTGGGCAGAATCACATCTGACATCAGATACCCTGAGATGCTGAACTGGTCCAGGCTTGTCTACAAAAAAAAAACAAATAAAACAAAAACTTAAATCTTTACCGGAGAAAATTTTTATTTTTTAGGGGTTTGATGAGATCTCCTGCCACGAAATCTTGCAATATTAAAAGAGTGACAATTATTTGTTGTCGAGGTGAAAAGCTGTCTCACGATATCAGCATAACAGAGTTCAGTATGTGGTAAAACATTTTACCATGCTTATATTGTTCTATCATTCACTGCATATGTTAATTCATTTTGAGAAAGTAGAACTGAAGTGTCATTCATTACAACATGATTAGTAGTCAAATCGTTTAAAAATGCACCTGCATTGTTTTGAATTTTGTGACAGTCTAATGTCTATTCACTATTTTAAAGTCATATATTTTGTCATTGAACATTTCTTAATAATAGTGTTAAAATATTGTCTCATTTCCTTCTCATGAGCCCAATATCACGTATATTCTCCTCTGATGAGTTTATTGTATTCTCACACCCTTAGTATTTTCATTTTCATTAATTTTTATGTTCTATTTGTGTATATTTAAAATTGTACAATTTCAGATTTTTCATAGGCTTTATATAAAAAAATTACCAAGAACAAGCACGGTGCATGTGGCTGTCTTTGATCCAGCTGGATTTTCAACAGTAAGTGTGTAATCTCCACAATCTTCACGGGTACAATAACGCATCTCTAGTTTGGTTGCTGTTCCAGATGTTTCAATCTCTGCCCTTGTTGGAACATCTGCTTCGTTTTTCTTCCATGTGACTTTGGGGAAAGGCATTCCCTTGATTCCAGCAATAATAGGAATATGGGTTCCAGCCATTGCTTTGAGTTCACGAGGCATGCCCAAATCCAGTTGAAGTTCTGGGGGCTCTATAGACAATAAAAATAATAATAATAATAATTAACAATAGAATTGTATATTTTTACAAATATGTGTTCAAATGCAAAAACATGCATAATTAATAACTAATATCATGCATATCCAAATACGCATAAATTACCAAGTCTGTCTTGTGCTCGAACAGGCTCTGGGACATATGCAGGCTCTGATTCACCAGCAGCATTCACCGCTTTCACTCTAAATCTGTAAAGTGCACCATCCTCTAGGTTGATAACCTTGAATATAGTGCCCTGGCAAGAGTCAGGTGTCTGATTAACTTGAATCCATTCCTCATCACCAGCTTTCTGAAACTCAAGGAGATAGCCAAAGATTTTGCCTCTGCCACAGTCTTTTGGTGGCTGCCAAGAAAGAGTGACAGACTCTTTTGTCTTGTCAATTGCTACTGGAAGTACAGGCGGGCTTGGAATCACTGTGACAAGAAAATAATAATAAAAAAAAAGTCAATATTTTAACTTTAACTTAATTTTTCATTTTAATTAATTGTAATTTTTTTCATTTAAGACATCATTGGATTCATACCAATAGGATCTTTGGCATAGATGGGCTTCGAAGGTGGACTGGGGTCTCCAACACCAATCACATTCTCTGCCATGACACGAAATTCATATTCACATCCTTTGAGAAGATCAGGAACCCAATATTCTGTGTTGGGGAAAATGCGGTCTTTTCCAGCTCTAGACCACATGTTTGCCTTGGTCTCCTTCCTTTCAACAATGTATTTTGTTATTGGTTTGCCACCATCAGCTGGCTGGAGCCATGAAATCAGAGCTGTATCTTTATAGATTTCTTTTATCACGGGTGCCTGTGGTGCATCTGGAACCTCTGTAAGTGTTAGAAATTTGAGAGCATTAGTAAAACTGTAGACCATTAATTAAAATATTCGTGTTAAAATCATTTACTGACTATTATAGTACACTGGAGAATCGGTTACTTACTGAAAACATCCTTTGCTTTTGCTTCAGAAGATAGCAATGGATCACTAATACCATGAATATTTTGAGCACAAATTCTAATGATGTACTCTCTTCCCTCAATCAGTTTTGGAACTCTGAATGATGTCCTTGTGCAAGATTCTGTAACAGGCATCCATAGATCCCTGTTGGTGTCTCTCTTTTCAATAGTGTAGTTAGAAATAGCAGCTCCACCATCATCCAATGGGGGCTTCCAAGAAATGACCATATAATTCCTGTAAATCTCATCAAAGACAACAGGACCCTCTGGAGGTTGTGGACGGTCTGAAAAAGTCATAAAATACATGATTCATCATTAAGCTTGCAAAAATAATGGTAAGATTATAAAATAATATGCTTGACAAAAAATAGACATTAGCTTACCAACAACAGTAACGGTACATATGCCCTTGCGTGAGCCAATGGAGTTCTCCAGAACCACAGTGTATTTTCCACTGTGATCACGTTTTGCTTTTGCAATAGTCATGCATAATCTATTCTTTGTGCTGGTAAGAGCAATTTCTTCATTTGCCTGAAGCTCCTCATCATTTTTGAACCATTTAATTGTTGGTGCTGGTTTTCCTGAATATCGGCTTTGAAGAGTGCAAGTTTCCCCAACACGAACAATAAGCTTGTCACGGAACTCAAGATCAAGGTTTGGTGGTTCTAGTAAAGAGGATATTATACAATAAATCAAACAGTCAATTAAAAAATAAACAAACAAGCAAAACAAAGTGCATCACTTCAATTACTTACCAAACTCTTTTTTGCATGTAACTGGTTTGGTGCTGAATGACGGTTTGCCTTGACCGATTTGATTGACAGCACTAACTCGGAATTCATAAGAAGAACCTTCTTTAAGACCCACGTGTGTGAATTTACGATCCATGAGTTTATCCTCTGAGGCAATATTCTTGAAATTGTCCTGTCCGATGAGACGAACTTCAAGAACGTAGCTTGTAATGTCTGAACCTCCGTCATATTTTGGAGGTCTCCATGCGACGCTGATTGAATCATTTGTGATGGCTGTCACCTCAAGATCCTCTGGGCGCTCAGGTACAGCTGAAGAAGTTTAAATGTGTGCATTAAAGTAAAGTAATTACATGTAAAAAATAAATAAATAAATAAAATAATAATACTGATAAAAATAAACAAGGCTCACAGAGTGGATCCTTGATGACAACTGGAGCTGAAGTCTCAGTGAAGGGACCCATTCCAATAATATTTTCAGCTGCAATTCTGAAGAAGTAACCCTTGCCATCAATAAGACCCTGGACAACAGCATTATGTCTTGTGACAGTATATGTCACTGAAGTCCAGCCTCTGCGGTCAGCCTCTCTCTTCTCAATTATATAGTTGGTGATAGCTGAGCCACCATCATCTTCTGGGGAGTACCAAGTCAACTTACAAGAGTCATTGGTGAGATTCTCACCAGAGAAGGGCTGACCCACAGGGCCAGGGACATCTATGAAGAGAAAAAAAACAAGCAGTGTTTATTAGTTTATTGAAATCATTTCAGAATTCAGATAAAAAAAAAAAAATAAATAAAAAAACCACTTACCCAATACTTCAACAATAACTGCTTTCTTCCTCTCTCCACCTGCATTCTTAGCAGTCAGCGTATAAATGCCTTGGTGTTGTCTCCTGCAATTTTTGACAACCAAAGCTGAACTTATAGAGGTGGTCTCAACAGCAGCCTCCTTTGGCAAATCACCATCGTCTCTATTCCAAATAATCTCTGGAGCAGGCTTTCCTGACACATAGGCCAGGATGCGGATTACCCCACCAGCATGAACAACAATCTTTTCCTTGACAGTTGCATCCAGGTCTACTTCAGGGGGAACTAAAATATATGGCGAATTAAATATAAATAAAATACTGTAAATAAATAATTGTGTTTAAAAAGAGAGAGAAAAAGAAAAAGACAGGAGAGAATCTAAAAATCTGAACTAATGCTTACTTGTTCTGTCCTTGACTTCAATCACATCAGAAACCTCGCCAGGTTCTCCCACACCTGCAGAATTCACAGCTCTCACTCTAAATCTGTAGAGTCCAAGCTCTTTAAGTCCAGGAACAACAAACTTGGTGCCTCTGATTTCTTTGTCTTTAACCTAAGATAAAAAAAGAAGTAATTGTCATTGTTTGATCATGTTAGTTCAGTGCATTAACTAACGTTAACAAATACAACTCTTGATTTTTATAATGCATTAGTAAATGTTGAATGTTTGTGTGTGTGTGTGTGTGTGTGTGTGTGTCTATACATATATAAACATACCTTCTCCCATTCCTCTTGCCCTTCTTCTTTGTACTCTACAAAATAACCTGTGATCTTAGATCCACCATCAATAAGTGGAGGAATCCATTCAAGATCAACAGTTGACTTTGTACAGTCTGTTACTTTTGGTGTTGGAGGTCCTGGAGGTGCTGTTAAAAAATAATACAAACGTTTAATAGACACATAAATTAGAAAAAAAATTGAAGTCCCACCAAAGTACAAAAGTACATGAGTAAAAAATAAAATAAATAAAACAATAAAATCATAACATACCTATCGGGTCTCTACATGGAACAGGGTCAGAAGGAACACTAGGAGGACCGCATCCAGCTGCATTAATAGCAATAACGCGGAACTGGTAGATTGCACCCTCCAAGAGGCCTGTTACAATATGAGAAACCCCCAGAGTCCTGATCCTGATAGGTTCGCGATTTACTCTTGTCCAACGCTTGCCTGTAGTTTCTTTACGCTCTAGCCAATAGCCAGTTACTGGAGAGCCACCATCATATTCTGGCTCATCCCAATTGACGGTCATAGATTCAACTGAAACATCTGTGACAGTTGGTTTCTCACATTGGCCAGGTACAGCTGTTAAGGGAAGGATGGAATAAAACAATTATTTGATTGAATTTAATCAATACATTACTTTTTTTTGCAGGGATCCCAGTTTTAATAGTATATTTACTATGTTTAAAACAATTTTACCACATTTACTGAATTTGACATTGTTATTGTTTCATTCTGCTTTCTAAAGACTGAGGCCTGGTTTCACACATAGGGCTTAACCTAAGCCAGGATTACACCTTAGTTCAATTAGGGCATTCAAGTATCTTTGATAAACATTCAAAAGAAAAAAACATTATTGGTGTACATCTTGAAACAAAACAATGGCACACACATATTTTAAGATTTGCCAGTACAAGTTGCTTTGCTCAAAGATGCATTTTAGTCTAGGACTAGTTTAAGCCTTGTCTGTGAAACCGGGGGTGAAAGTCAAAAAACAGAAATCACGAGATCATTTGTCTACTTTTTAACAGTTATACATAAAAACCAAATCTATTTTTTTTATTGTAAAGGTTCATACATATATTATACATAATGACAATATAAAAGGCAATTATTTATAAATGAAACTTACTGAAGAGGTTTCTTGCTTTCTCAGGTTCACTGTACAAAGGTGGTCCAATTCCATATTTATTCTGAGCCATAACGCGGAACTCATACTCATGGCCCTCTGTTAGCCTTTGTACTGTGTATTGGCATTCCTTTGGATCACTAGAGACATGGACCCATGTTTTTCTGTTTTCCTCACGCTTTTCAACAACATAGTTTGTAATCTTGGAACCACCATCATCTGTGGGTGGATTCCAGGAGAGGCCAATCCTTTCAGCAAAAATTTCCCCAATCTTAATTGGTCCTACAGGTACACCAGGTCGTCCTAAGAACACAAGAACAGCATATTATTAATGTTTACCTTTCAACTGGATAAATAATTTCAAATTAGCCAAAAATTAAATCATGGAATTCAAGGACTTACCCAAAATGCTAAGCTTGATGCTCTTGGTGGCTGTGCCCAAACTGTTGGTGGCTGTGAGAGTGTATATTGCGCTGTCATCTCTCTTTGACTGCTGAATTAACAGGGTGCATTTCTCATCAGAAACAAGTTTATTGACATGTTTGTCATACTGTACAGCAGCTTTGTCATCAGGCTTGTCCTGTGGAGCCTTGTGCCAGACAAGAGATGGGAATGGACAACCTTGTATCCTAGCAACAATGTTGACATCAAATCCTTCTGCACCTTCTAAAGCCTCTCTGAGCTCAATACTTGGAGCACCTAAAAAAGATGAAAAAGAAACAAAAGAAACATTAGTAAAAAACTAAGTGTCATGTTTTGAAGAAACTTGATCAAAAATGACATGATCTACTCACATGTTTGGTCCTTAATGACAACTGGTCCGGCGGTGACAGAGGGTCTGCTTGCACCTGCATCATTTACAGCTTTAACACGGAACTCATACTCGCCACCTTCTTTAAGGTCTTCAACAATGAAGGTAGTCTCTTCAACATCTCTCTTGTTGCATTGTTTCCAAGTCTCTTTCTGTGGACCACTGGTATCCCAGCTAAGCCTCTCAATGATGTAATGCTTTACTGGTGCTCCACCATCATTCTTAGGAGGAACCCATGTCAGGGTTACGGTGTTCTTCGTAACAAGGTTGACTTTCACCTTGGTTGGAGGATCAGGAGGATCTTGACATTTAAAAGAAAAAAAAAATCAGAAATTAATTAGAAAACAATTAAAAAGCATGTGATGCTTCTCAAAATAATCGGCAAACCAACTTACAGATAGGATCCCTTGCCCTAACAGGTTCTGTGGTCTCAGTAAATGGTCCAAAGCCAAGGCGATTCTCAGCACGAACACGGAACAAGTAGTCCTGTCCCTCAAGGAGGTTGGGCACGACAAAGGCCATGCTGGCACAAGCAGCGTTGGCAATAGTCCAAGCCTTTCCATTGACAGCCTTCTTCTCAATAAAATAACTCTTGATTCTTTCACCACCATCATTATCTGGCAGTTTCCAAATGAGTCTCATTGTGGTTCTGGTGACATCAGTAACTTTAAGCTCTTTGGGTGCTCCAGGAACATCTGAAAAAAAAAAACCCACTATCAGCTTACTTCATAGTATAATGTTAATATATATAGGATATGTAATATAATGCATGTTAGTACACATTTAAGTTGTAAACTCACCAAGCACATTTACTCTGACGTTGACATGCTTCTGTCCTGATTTGTTCTTTGCTGTAATTGTGTACCTGCCAGAATGGCTTCTCAAACTCACAGGAATTGTAATAACTGAGGTAGTGTCAGTAGATTCAACCTAATCCCCAAGAAAAATTATTAACAGACATCAGTCTTATATTCAGAAGGAAATAGTATTTGTGTCTAAAATTTGAGAAAAAGTGTTACCTGTGAATCCACTGGCAAGATATGAAGACGATCCTTCTTTTCTGTCTTTGCTTTGCCATCAAACTCCCATGTAACTTTGGGAACAGGGCGTCCTGTGATGGTAGCTGGAATCTTAAATGGAGATCCAGCACGGATACACAGCAGTTCAGGAGCACTGATATCCATGAAGATCCTCGGTGCAGCTGTGGAATTAAGAGAATGCATAAGGTCAGGCAAAAATAAATATCATGACTTTTGAGGAAGTAAATTTGTATTTCAATACAAAAGACTTTACTTTGAATGTCCTCTATGCGAACTTCGGTGGTTCTGGGGCTTGGCTCAGACTCGCCAATTTCATTGACTGCAATGATTCTGAATCTGTATTTCTTAAGTTCTGGGAGGTTAGGAATTGTGAACACAGTAGAAGGATGCAGATTTTCAGCATCATTGATCCTGGTCCACTCAGAAGTTCCTTCATCCTGGATCTCAATGATGTAACCTTTGATGGGGCGACCACCATCTTTAGCTGGTGGGGTCCAAGCAAGGGTGACGCTATGCTTGGTTTTGTCAGCAACTTCAGGAGCTGCTGGCATGCTTGGTGGAGCTGTACACACACACACACAAACAAACAAACAAGATGTTAAAAAAATTAAAACAATATGCATAAATATCTGTATCAAAATACAAATGCATTTAGGTTATGATCTTACTCAATGGTTCATCAGCAACAGCAGACTCAGAAATGGCACTAGGTGGTCCAATACCAGCAGAATTGCAAGCCATTGCACGGAATTCATACTCTGTTCCCTCTATGAGACGGGTAACCTGGTATTCCCAGCCTTTCATACCACGTTTTGACACCAGGACCTTATTCACACGAGACCAATAGGAAGTGCCCTTTTCACGCTTCTCAAGCCAGTAGCCAGTAATCGTAGAACCACCACTGTCCCTAGGTGGTTCCCATGTCAGTAACATATGGGTCTTAGAGCGCTCCGCAATAGTGACCTTCTCAGGTGGGCCAGGCAGAGCAAAAGGATCCCTAATCTGAATCTCTTCCGTTTCACAGGCCTCACTTATTCCATACTTATTCTCAGCTTTGACTCTGAATTTATAGTTGCCACCAGTTTCCAGGTTCCATACCTGCAAAAAACAAAACAAAACAATAAAACATAAAAACTATAGTCCTTAAAAATCTTTAAACAAGAAGATATCATTACTTAAGCAAATTTTCCTATACGATTTGTCTTATACAAACAATACTCTTTATTGACGCATTTTGAATGACTACCTACACAAATGCTATGAAATAATTGCTTACCCCATAACGCTTCTCAATAATGGCATTGGTAACTAGCACCCACTCAGCCTTTTCAGGATCTTCAACATTAAGGTCTTTCATCTCAACAATGTAGTTGGTAAGCTCACTGCCACCAATATCCAATGGGGCATCCCAGGTAAGGTTGCAAGAGTTAGCTTTGATATTTGAAACGGCAATATTTCTTGGGGGTGTTGGACGATCTATGAAAAAAACAAGAGATAATCATAAATCATGAAGTATATGCAAAATAAACACTTTGGACACTTAAGCCACTCCTTACTGCATGCCATTGAATTATATAACAAAGCATACATTTCAGTTAAAACATTTCACAAAAAAATTAGTTAGTTAGTTAGTTTGTTTGTTTAAATAAGAGATAGCTCAAAATAAGACACCTTGTGGTTGTCAAACATAAGTGGAGGATTTCCATAGTTAATGTGATGAACTATGACTGTGGCTAATCAACTAGGACAACTGTGTGAACTAGAGGAGAACTGCCTCCATAAATCCTCTAAAATAATCTCAGCATGATGCCATTTGGTTTGATTTTGTCGTCCAAAACAGTTTTAACTGAACTGTTCGAGTTTCCCTTATCTTTTGTTGTAAAGTACAGGATAACTTACCCAACACTTCCACTGTGATGGAATGACTGAGTGTTCCCAAACGATTTGAGGCAGTAACAGTGTATGTGCCCTTCTCCAGTCTTGTAACAGCAGGGATGGAGAGTTTTGTATGTGATGTCACTCTATCAATCTCTTTGGTTTCTATCAGGAATTTCTCAGTGGGTTTGTCAATAACAACATCATCCTTCAGCCATTCAATCTTTGGCATTGGCAGGCCTGTGACTTCAGCAGGCATCTCAATAGGCTCGTTTTTCCTTACTCGGATCAAATCGCCTTTGAAGTGCTTCAACATATGCAGACTTGGAGCCACTATAATTATCAAAAGAAAGATGAAATGTGTGTCATTTCAAATTAGATGAAATGTCTGTGCTGACAGAGACATCATAAACTCCTGTGAAGAACAGTGATGTTAAACTAGAACAGGACAAACCTTCATCATCCTGAATGACAACAGTCATGGTAATTGAAGGCTCACTTTCACCAAGTGCATTAACAGCCTTTGCACGGAACTCATACATATGCAACTCATCAAGGTCTTCAACTGTCAAAATTTGAGCAGTGATCAGCTCTGGGTTGACACGCTGAAAGGCTGGTTGATCTTGACGCTTTTTCTCAATGATGTAGCCAATGATTGGACTACCACCATCATTACGCGGTGGTCTCCATTCAATAGTAACAGAGGACTTGGTCCTCTCGGTATAGTGGAACTTTTCAGGAGAAGTTGGTGGACCTGGCATTCAATAAACATTTGACAATAAATACATAAGAATAGTCATAATAGTGAGAGTTGTTCTAGGAGTAAAAGTATTGTGTATGTCAGGTTTACCTTGAGGATCCACAGCACGGATTGGTCCAAGATCAACTGGAGGTCCGCATCCATACTTGTTCTTAGCCACAACACGGAAAATGTATTCTTGTCCCTCAATAATACCTACAATCTCACATTTGGATGAAGGAGTCTCAATGGGCTGTCTCCATGTGTGCATCTTTGGTTCCCTCCTTTCAATAATAAACCCTGTCACATCACTACCACCATCATCATCAGGATCTGACCAATTCAACATCATTAGCTTTCTTGTAACCACAACCGGTTTCAGATCAAGAACTGGTCCAGGAACATCTGCATAGAGATTTAAAAATATGTTATGCATGCTGTCATGAAAATGAGTGTACACTTTGAATCCATATTAGAATTTAAAAGGTCTTACCCATAACTTCAACCCTGGTCCATGCAGACTTAATGCCACTTGGATTTGCCGCTTGGATTTGGTATTTTCCATGATCACTTCTCTTTGTGGTTTTAATGACAAGAGTGCTGTCTTTTCCAGCTTCTTCTATCTCCATACGATCCTTTTCTAAATCACCATCATCCTTTGTCCATTTCAAAGATGGAAAAGGTCTACCAGTCACATGCGCTGGAATTCTCAGCATCTCTCCAGCTCTAATAACAACGCCATTTTTCACAGAAATATCAAGCTCGATGACAGGAACCTCTGTTTTGGCAAAAATAAAAACACACACAAAGCTGTTCTTTTATCTGTTTATACTGGAAAAACATTCTAATTGCTTAACAATTAAATAGCCTATGATAATCAGTGTTAGTTTTGTGTTTATACCTGCAGGGTTTCTCACAATTACTGCATCTGTAAAACCAGGTTGTCCTTCACCAGCACAATTGACTGCGACAACACGGACAATGTATTTAGCGCCTTCTCTAACGCCAAACACTGTAAATGTGTGGTTCTTCCATGGTCTCTCTGTGGCTCGTGACCAGTCCTTGGTACCAGCAACAACTTTGTCAACATGATAACCAAAGATGTCTGCACCACCATTGTCTGCGGGAGGATCCCATTCAATATCAATTGAATAATCTGAGGTGTCAACAATTCTTGGAATTGGTGGACCCGGAGGCACTGAAAGAAATAATTGTTATACGTTAAATATTATATTTCAAAATTATATTAAATTCCAATATGTTCATGGTTTATATAGTCAAGTTTAATGCTACAAACTTACTGATTGGTGCCTGTGCTGTTTTTGGTTCTGAAGGTGGACTGAACTTTCCAGGTCCAGCTACATTTTCCGCACAGACTCTGAAAATGTAGGTCAGACCCTCTAAAAGGCCCTCAACATTTATTTCCAAATCAGGAACCATGGTGCGATTGACTCTTGCCCAGTGTGTGCTGTTAATTTCTCGTTTCTCGACCCAATATCCCTCAATAGGGCTGCCATTGTCATTGGGTTCTATCCAGGTAACACGCATACTGCTGGCTGTGACATCTACAATTTCAGGTTTCTCCGGCGCCTCTGGAGGTTCTGCATTAACAAGGCAAATTGAACTGTTAGATTAACTGAAAAACATTAACGCAAATTATGTGGTCAAACAAACAATGGAAAATTACAATACCAAATGGATTCTTTGCAATGACAGGTTTGGAGATGCATGGTGTTCCAGGACCATACTTGTTCTCTGCAGTGACACGGAAGAGGTACTCCTTGCCCGCAATAAGTTTTGGCACTAGATATTTACATCCTCTAAGGATTGATGTTACAGTGACCCATCCAAGCTCAACCTTGGAGTTATCTTTTCGCTCCAAAATGTAGTTAATAATTTCACTACCACCATCATCCAGAGGAGGATCCCACTTACAGATGATTGAGTTCTTCCTTATCTCTTCGAATTTGAAATTGACTGGAGGTCCAGGAGTATCTGAAATATAAAAGTGTAAAAATGAACATTCAACTCTTTTCCAAAAAATTCAAGGTTTAAAAGGGTTTATATGTTTCTTGTAAAGTGTAATTCTTAAAGTCAGTTTCCATACCAATGTGGTATACCAGACTAAATAAATTTACCAGAACAATGCCTAAATAGCTATTTGAGTATAGGTTACATTATCCAATAGCTTGCAAAAAATTTAAATCTTGCTTCATCTTCAGAGTAATTTTGATGTTTTGATTAAAGACAAATAAAAGTCTTTAGAATATCATATCAACTCACCAAGGACATTAACTTCACAGGAGGCAGAGGCAACACCGTGATCATTTTCTACTTTTATGGTGAAAACACCATGATCGCCTCTGATAGTATCTTTTATAATTATGAAGGATTCACCCTTCCTCTTGGATTCAATGGTAAGACGTTCATTTAAGCTTGGGTGGTATGCCTCTTCAGGCTCCTCTGGCTCCTCCACCCCCTTTTCTTTTTCTTTCTCCTTTTCGTCCTCCTTCTTTTCCTTGTCCTCCTCCTTCTTAACCTCTTTGTCTTCCTCCTTCTTTTCTGCATCTGGCTCTTTCTTTTCTGCATCTGTTTCTTTCTTTTCTACATCTGCCTCTTTCTTTTCCTCCTTTTCTTTTTCTTTCTCCTTTTTCTTTTTAATAGGCCTTTCTGGTCTCTTCTTCAGTGGTTCTGGCCAAATGGTTGAATTGTTCCTCATCCATGTAATTTGGGGATAAGGAAATCCAGAGATGTTGGCATCCAATCGGATCTCTTCACCTCGCCTCACAGACAAGCCTGATTGTAGACTACCGCTAAGGAATACCTTTGGACGATCTGAAAACAAAATAACAACAACAACAAAATTGCTTACATATACCAATAGCTTGCATCAGAGGGACTTCACATTTGAAAAACTTTATCATTTGACAAATAACATAAGATTAAGTTCATACCAACTGCATCTGTGGCTTTGATCAAAGGTGTGCTGCGTGAAGGATCACTGACACCAGCTGCATTTTCAGCACGCACACGGAACTGATATTGTTTTCCTTCCACCAACCCCTTAACAGTATAGGACAGCACTGGCACAAGGAAGTCATTACATCTCTGAAAATTCTCTTCCCCTTTTATTATCTTCTCAAGAATGTAACCCATAATTTTGCTTCCACCATCATACATGGGAGGCTTCCACGTAAGGGTTACACTCTCAGAAGTTGGATTGTGTGTTTCCACATCGAGTGGTGGATCAGGACGTTCTGTATTTGAAGGACAAAAAGTGATGAAAAATATTGTGCAAAATAAAAAGTACATCCAAATCTGTTCAAATAATGTCATTACTTACGCTTCTGATCTTCAGCAATTACAGGGTTACGAAGCTCAATGAATTCACCACCACCAATCTTGTTGACAGCTCTGACACGGAAGTAATACTCTCCATTTTGAATGAGATCCTTAACCGGCCAGCTCACTTTGTTTTCTCCAGACATAACATTGACGTAGGTTCTCCTGCCTGCTTCTCTGCGTTGCAGCACGTAGTGGAGAACAGGGCTACCACCATCATAGTCTGGAGGATCCCAGGACACCTTGCAGGTGCTCTTGGTAATTTCACTAGCAATAATTTCTTTACACGGTCCAGGAAGTCCTAACATTTGTTAAAAATAATATAAGTAAATTAAAATGTAAATGTGCATTTTCATTATTATGTTAGCCTAATCAGTTGTTAACAGATAAAATATTCCAATAAAGCAGTCGGCAGCAGAAAGACATACCAATAACTTTAACATTGATTGTTCCACTAACTGAACCATTTCTGTTCTCCAGGGTAACTTTGTACTGGCCAGCATCAGCGTGTAAGCAGCTTGGAATTTCCAGATGGCAGGATGTGTATTCAGCTCTGAAGAAGGTTCTGTCATCAGCCTTCAATTCATTTCCATCTTTGTGCCATGTAATCTTAGGTGACGGCACAGCCTTAAATGGAATTGGGAGGTGCATCTTTTCATTTTCTACAACAACAACGTCTTTGGTCTGGAAGTCAAGAGTTGGGCTACCTGCAATGATGTAATAGGGCAATCAGATATCCTTAAATTAAAATGGTAACAAATTATCATTTATATTTTTTCCAAAAAAAAAAACAAAAAAAAAACGAACAAACAAAAAAACTTACAGTCAGAATCTTTGGCATATACGTTCTCAGAAATATCAGAGGGCTCACTGGCACCAACAGAATTGACAGCACGAACTCTAAAGGTATACTGCTTCTCAGGAACAATGCCCTCTTCATCCCCTGCTCTGTATTTTAGCTCTTTGACAGGACGAGAGTTGACTCTCATCCACTTCTCTGTTCCAGCCTCACAGAGCTCAATATGGTAGCCAATAATAGGGCTTCCTCCATTTTTTTCTGGTGCCTTCCAGGCAATACAAATATGATCTCTGGCTGCTTCTGTGACATTCAATTCCTGAGGTGGTGATGGTGGGCCTATCAAGATAAAGAATGGTTTCATTATGATTTACATCTTAAATCAAATATTCAATCTACCCAATTTTTTAGATATATTTTCTCTTTTCTCTTTATATTGGAGATCCTAGCGACACCATTATTAATTAAAAATAATTTAAATAAATTTACAAATTGCCTATTATTTTGTTATCCAAACCCATTGGACATATGCAATGTTACTCAAAATGTAACTGTTGAATCACAAAGTGTACCTGCATTTTTGCAGTGTGCATGCAAAAAGAGTCCAAACCCAATTAATGTACCATTTGACTATACTTGAAGCCTGTTAATTAAGTTGCAGATATGCGTTCAATGCATAAGATTAGGAAAAGTGATAAAGCATAAACCTAATAAAACCTTTATTGTTACATATATTTATTTATGTTTTTAAACTAAAATAATATTGGGGTATATATATATATATATATATATATATATATATATATATATATATATAAATGAAGGAACATATAATATGTTATATTAGTATACCTGTTGGGTCCTCAATGACCACAATATCAGTGGGTTCACTTGGGTGACCAACTCCAGCCTCGTTCTCTGCAGAGACCTGGAACTGCACTTCAGTGCCCTCAATTACATCAGTCACTCTGTAATGGCAGTCAGGACCTGAAGTCTTTCCAGATTTCACCCAACGGGTTCCAAGTTTCTCCTTCTTCTCAATGAGATATCTAAGAAAGATGGACATTTAGAATACAAAAAAATAAGGAATAACATTTTAGATATATCTGTGAATAAATGATAGATTGGATGAACTGTTTTTGTATGCTTTGTGATATATTAATTCAAGGACTTTAAGGCCAATTCACACTGCGCAGACAGATGGCAACAGACACTTATTGGGTTTTGTCGGATCAGTGTGTTACTCTTGTCGGCATCTGTCAGAGCTTGTTTTAAAATTAAAATTTTAAAACTTAAGTTAAAGTACTAAAATTACTTTAAAAAAAAATCTAAAATAAAATTAAATGAAATAATAATGATAAAAACTTATGAACTAATCAATTTAAAATGAAAACTCCAAATATAAAAATGAAGCTCAATTCAATATATTAATAATTACACTAATAGTACATAAATGATACTAAAATATATCTGCCTGGCATTATACTCCATCAATCAACTGTTACAGTGGCCATATGCATCTACCTCAAGACAGGTCTTCCACCATCATTCTTAGGTGCATCCCATTTAAGGTCAACATGAGTCTTGGAGACACCAGTAATGGTTAGATTATATGGAGGTCCAGGGGTACCTGTGAAGAAGAAAAGCATATGTGAGACAAATTCAAAACTAAATATCAAATCAAAAGCATGAAACAAGCCATAAGAAAGGCCAAGTACGCACTGAAAGTATCCTTGGCGAGAACAGAGTCTGCAAGTTCACAAAATTCACTGGGTCCAACAGCATTCTCTGCAGCAACACGGAACACATAGAGAACCCCTTCGTTCAGTGGGGTGACAGTGTACTTCAGCTCTTTCACAGTGGTGTCCACAGCCTGCCAGCCTTTGCGTCTGACATCTCTCTTCTCAACAATGTAGTTTGTGATTGGAGAGCCACCATCTCTCTCAGGTACAGTCCATTTCAGTTCAGCGCTGTTCCTACTAATAGAGACTACTTCAAGCCATCTTGGTGGCGATGGAGGATCTAAAGGAGAATCATAATTAGAAAATGTTGTGTATAGAATCATGCACTTCAATGTTAAAATGTTAAAGCAATGGTTAACACAAGAATTAAAATTCTGACATCATTTATTCACTCCCAATTTCTGCCAAACTTGTATGACTTTCCATGTGACCACAAAAGAATAATATTAAGTATCAAGAATATCCTATGCATTATTATTTATTTAAATCAAGAGCTAATAACAATTGGTGCTTTCAAGTTCCAAAATGACAGTAAAGCAGAAAAGTGCAACTTCTGTGCTATATGTCAAGGCTTCTGATGCCATGTTTTAAGGAACAGACAGACATTTAAGTCGTTATGGACTGAAAACCCAAATAAAATTTCACTGTTCACACAATGCCTTCAGAATACAAGTAAACACATAATATTGACTATTTACATGAGACATTTATGATTCGTTTATGTCCTTATTAATCTTATGAAATCTCCCTATTTATTGAAATTGCATGAAAAAGAGTAATCAACTCAGAATTTCCACTGCAGAAAGAAAGTCAAATGGGTTTGGAACAGCATGAGGATAAATACATGTAGACAGAATTCTTAGTTTTAACAATGTGACTTACTGAGTCTCTCCTTGCAGAGAACTGGATCACTTGGTTCACTAGGTTCACTCTCGCCTGCTGCGTTTACAGCTCTGACACGGAATGAGTACTCTTGCTTCTCCATCAATCCTCTCAGGAAGTACTCAAGAGAGGGGATACCATCAGCTACACGAACCCATTCGTCAGTTCCGCTCTTGAGGAGTTCAATGATGTAAGACTCAATCTTTGCACCACCGTCATGTTCAGGTTTTGTCCATTGCAGGAAGGCAGATGTTTTGGCCACATCTTTAACAGTGGGCTTACCAGGAGCCCATGGAGGATCTAAAACAAAAATTCACATCTGTTTCATACAGTATGAAATTTTCTAGATGAAATGGGCAAAGTAATGATTCAAATATTAATCCTACCGATTGGATCTTTAATCAAAATCTGGTCAGTCTCTTTGCTTGGTTTGCCAGGCCCGGCAAGATTCTCTGCCAAAACACGGAACTTATACTTCTTTCTTGTGGGCAGTCCTTTTACCCTGCAAGCAAATTTGTATTTCAGACAAGTTAAAATACAAACAACTTTATGATACACAACAATGACATACTAAGGCAAACTGACTTCCTTACACACCTAAAGTTTGTGTCCCTAATAGGTAGTTTGTTGCATCTGATCCATTTGTCATGGTCAGGCTCATATCTCTCTACCCAGTATCCAGTAATAGGACTTCCACCATCATCATCAGGCTCATACCAGGACAGAGTTACCGCATCCTTTGCAATATCAGATGGTTCCAATTTATATGGGGGACCAGGGGTATCTAAGATATTGTGAACACATATATATTAATTAATAATTCAGGTAGGATGTTAAGCAAAATGTGTTGGAATAGTTGAAACAGCAATAAATAACATACCAAAGGGGTATCTGGCAATTATTGGGGCATGTTCTGCTGGGGCACCAACGCCAAACTGATTTTCAGCATAGACCCTAAAGATATACTCCTTGAAAGCCACAAGTTTGGTGGCTTTGTATGTGGTCTGCTTCACAGTGGAGGACAACTTGTACCAGATTTCACTGTCCACAGCCTTCCTCTCAACAATATAGTTTGTCACCTTTGAGCCACCATCATCTCTTGGAGGATTCCAGGACAACAAACAGGACTCGTTGGTGATTTCAGAGATATCAAAGGCAGCTGGAGGACCAGGTTTATCTAAACGGAGTTAGCAAAGTTTTGATATTAATATCTCCGAAATACTAACTACTTAAAAAAAAAAAACATTTTCTTAAATCAATAAAATTTCTTACTTTCCATTATAAAACAAGGAAATATTTATATATATATATATATATATATATATATATATATATAAATTCTATATAAAATGTAGATATTTATTGTTTTTTTTTTTTTTTCTGGTAAAAAGAAAAGTCTGTCACCAACCTAGAATGTTGACATCAACAGTTGCAGTTGCACGACCACTGCTGTTGACTGCCTCAATGATGTATGTAGCTGTGTCATCCCTCTTGGTCTTAGCAATGGACAAAGTTGAGTGGCCAGGCTTGGTATCAATTGTGATTCTATCATCTGGCTTCAGGACTAGATCAGCCTTGGTCCATTTGACTTTAGGCTCTGGTTTGCCTGTGATATCAGCAGGAAGTTCAATCTTTGTGCCAGCTTTAGCAGTCAGGCCAGCCAGCAGTTTTGCATCTAGTTGAATCTCTGGAGGCTCTGTGAAAGTGGTAAATAAAAAAAGCAAACATTGAGCTTGACCTTAAACATAATGTCTCAAAATGTGCAAGCATAATCTAATAAAATACCTTTAGGATCAACAGCCAAGATCTCATCTGTTGCCTTGCAAGGCTTACTGGCACCCAGTTTGTTCAAAGCCCTCACACGATAAGCATACCACTGTCCTTCAATGAGGCCAGTCACTTCAAACCTGTTTGTAGAGTTAATTTGGTTTGATTTTTGCAAGTATGCACCTCAATTCAGTTTACAAAAAAAAGTTATTTGAAATCATCACTCACTTAAGCTCAGGCATTGGGTCTCCACATGGCTCCCACTTGTCAGTGCCACGTTGACATTTGTCAACAATATAACCTCTAAGTGGAGTTCCACCGTCCCATTTGGGAGGCTCCCATGACAAGAAGATCTTGCTAGCAGACTTGTCTCGCCATTTAAGGTTTTCTGGTGGGTCTGGAACAGCTGTGAAACACACACAAAATTTTATGGGATATTTCATAGTTTTGACGTTGTGAATATTTAACACTGACTAAACTCTCATTAGTATTGAAACCCACTTGCAGGTGAAGACACGTTCACTGGCTCATCAATGTAGGCGGGTTCTCCAGGGCCACATTTGTTACAGGCAACCACTCTGAACAAGTATTCCTTGCCCTCAACAACATCTGTGACTGTGTATTCCTGGTCTTGCAAACCTGACATCACCTAAAATCACATAAGCACAAGGAAATGGATCACTGTAAGTTCACAGAATAGTTCACAGAAATGAATGGTCAAAAATATGCTAAAGTCAATACCTTCACCCAGGTCTTTCTGGAGACCTCACGCTTCTCAACCTGGTAGCCAGTGATCGGACTGCCTCCATCATGATCAGGTGCCTCCCACATCAAGTGGACATGCTTTCTGGTCACTTCTGCAACCTTTAAGTCTTTTGGTGCACTTGGAGATGCTGCAGAAAAAAGTATAACTCTTTACTTTTTCCTTTCTGGAATATAAATTGATGCATGACTATAATAAAATATTGTGCATACCAATGACATTAACTTGAATCTCTCCTGAGACACTGGTCACATCATTTTCCAGGGTCAAGGAGTATGTGCCTTTGTCAGGACGCACACTTGGGGTTATGATGAGCTCAGTGAAGGTTGACTTTGTAGTCATGGACACACGTTCACCAGCCGTTAGCGTGTTTTCACCAAAAATCCACTTTGCTGTGGGCACCGGGTACCCAGTGATAGGGACACGAATTGCTAGAGGGTTAGGGACAATAACCTCCAGACCATCCTTGAATGCACTCAAGTCCAGAGTGGGTGCAACTGTGTCAAGAGAAGCAAATCATGCAGTAAGCAACTTGATTTGACTTTAAGAATCAGATGTATCAAATATTTCAAAGGATGCAATGACACAGAAATCACTTACAGTGTGGATCATCTGCCAACACAGGTCCAACAATGTTTGAGGGGTCAGACTGCCCAGCCGCATTCTCAGCAAGTACCCTATAGCTGTATTTTTTCCCAAATTTCAGGCCTGATATCTGTGGAATGTATGTACCATAACAAGCACAGACAAAATCTCTTTTAAAGAAAGTCAGTTCACCAGGTAGCCATATTTGCAATGCATCCAAACAGCTATTTTAGGCAAACAAGACCACATAGAATAGGGGAAATACTGAAATCTCAAAATTGATTGCCAAACTCACATTACATTTACACATTAATCAGCAACAAAATCTAAAATGGATTGTTCCATAAATGTTGTCACCTATTCTTAAACAGCATTTAAAATCATAAAATTCAGGTTGGTCTTTGGCAAAGATTGAAAAGCTAGCACACTTACCCTGTAAAGTAGGTCCTGGCAAAGCCTGGCATTGCATCTGAGCCACTTGTCCGTGCCTTCTTCACATCTCTCAATGATGTAGCCAGTGATAGCTGTGCCACCATTTTTTAAGGGAGTCTCCCATGTCAACAGACAGGAGTCCTTGGTCTGCTCAGAGTGTGTCAAATTCAGTGGAGGGCTTGGCCTCTCTGTGAATCAAAACATTGGATACATATATTACATCTGAAAGCTTTCATGTGTGCTACAGTAATGATATTTGAGATTTTACGAACCAATGGGGTCCATGATCTTCACTGGGTTAGTGGCAGCGCTTGGTTTGCCAATTCCAGCCTTGTTCTCAGCCTTAACGCGGAAGATGTATTCTTTGTTCTCAATAACATCATTGATGATAGCTGTGCGTTCATGTGGTTTGGTTACCATGACAGGAGACCAGTTCACAGAAGTTCTATCACGTAGCTCAATAACATATGATGTGATCTCAGATCCACCATCAAACAGTGGTGGTTCCCAAGAGACTGTGGCACTAAACTTGTTGACATTTCCAACAGCAACATTCTGAGGTGGATCAGGAACATCTGGAGTATGTTCAATTAAAAACACAATTAGTATCACTGGCTAAGGTGCACAAAAACAACTTGACTTTCAGATTTTCTTGACTTACCAAACTTATTCTTAGCTTGAACAGCTTTATCGGTCTCAACATTGGGCCCACTTCCAACTCGGTTGCGTGCGCAGACACGGAAGAGGTACTTGGAGTCTTTCTGCAAGCCAGTTACACAGTATTCGGTGCTATCGGCACTATCAGTGGCCAGAGTCCAGGTCTTACGTTTGATATCACGTCTCTCAACAACATAAGCCAAGATCTTGGTGCCACCATCACTCTCAGGCTCTTCCCAGGCAATGCTGACCTCACCGTCAGCAGTGTCAACAACATGGAGGTTCTTCACAGGCCCAGGAACATCTGTGAAAAGAGCAACATTATTAAGCAACAATACAATCTTCGGACATATGACTAAAACAAAATCATATACTAAGAATATAACTTACCAATAACTTTTAGGTTTATGAAAGCCTCTCCTTTTCCATGTTTGTTCTGGATGATGATTTTATAGCGGCCTTCCTCTGATTTCTTAGGGTCCTTAAGCCTGTACTCTGTCCTATCGATAGAAGTGTGAATATTGTCTTTTGGCAGACTGATTTCTTTGTAGAACCACTCAGCCTCAGCCTGTGGGTAAGCATTGTAAGGAACTGCCATAACAAATGGCTTTCCAGCATCTGTCACCAGTTCTTGATCCAATGTTTTAATTGTTGGTATGGCTGTGGAGAAACACCAGAGAATTGTAAACATGCATTGAATGTGATTGTTCTTGGCTTGTAAAACATTTAATTTTTAATATATATAATTTTATTTGTATTATTTTATATAAAACATATATAAAATGTCTTACCAGCAAGCTCAAGCTTGGCTCTGGCATCTTTGTCCTTGGCAATGACTCTGTACTCGCCTTGATCACGTGGCCTAATTTCACACACTTGAAGCCTGTGAATCTTACCTTCGCTCATCATCTGGTACTTATCACCTTGGACAACGGTCATGTTGTTCCTAAGCCATTTGACCTCAACTCTGTCTTTGTTGAGCTCAACTTCATACACAACATCTGAGCCTGGGGGCTCAAACACATCTGTGGGTGGTCTGACAATCTCCACAGGGGTCTCTATAGAGGTGAAAAAGTCATAGACCATTTAAGATTTCACTCATTTCCATGACTTTTCTATGTCTGGAAATCACAAATTTTAAAATTCCCTAATATTTTCAGGTTTTTGATGGACACTGAAAAAAAATTACCCTCAACAAAGAGACGGGCTCTGGTTCTCTTGTCATCCACTCCACAGGCATATTCACACTCATCATCTGGTCTGCACTCCTTTATACGCAGTCTGCATATTTTGCCATCTCTCTCAAATTGGTATCTTAAATTTAAACATAAAATTCATTTTAAACATCCTCAAAACCAACAAAAATAGCCTTAACGGATTAGCTCACTTTCAAATGAAAATTACCCCAAGCTTTATTCACCCTCAAGCCATCCTAGATGTATATAACTTTCTTCTTTCTGATGAACACAATTGGAGATATATTAATAAATATCCTGACGCATCCGAGCTCTATAATGGCAGTGAGCGGGATCAACGAGTATGAGCTGAATAAAGTGCTTCCATCCACATCCATCCATCATAAACATACTCCACACAGCTCCGGGGCTTAATAAAAGCCTTCTTAAGTGAAGCGATGCGTTTGTGTAATTTTTTTTTCTCCATATTTAACAAGTTATGAAGTAAAATATCTAGCTTCTGCCAGACCGCCTTCCATATACTACTTACAAAGAAAGTGAAAAACTCTTGCAGTTCACAAAGCTTACGCTACATCTTATGCCTTCCCTATTCAACTTACGGGAAAAGCTTAACTGACGTGACGCCAGTTCCGTTTTTTCCACAATTTGAATACGGAAGTTGGGCTGGCGGAAGCAGATAATTTTTTGTTTATGACGGAGTGATGTGGATATAGGCACTTTCTTCAACTCATACTCATTGATCCCACTTACTGCCATTATTAAGCTCTAATGCATCAGGATATTTATTAATATATGAATATATTCATCATATACCAAGGATGGCTTGAGGGTTATTAAAGCTTGGGGTAGTTTTCATTAGAAAGTGAACAACACAATGGATCTTACCTGGGTCCTTCTCTGATCTCCCTGCCATCTCTGTACCATTTGATTTCAGCCTTTTCTTTGGAAAGTACACAAGTGAACTCAGCATCCTCAAACTCTGTGATGGTTTGATCTCTGAGCTGAGTGGAGAAATCAGTGGGTGCCTCACTGATGATCAGTTCTGATGTGGCCTTATCAG
Source organism: Opsariichthys bidens (assembly GCA_037194245.1). Classification (NCBI taxonomy): domain Eukaryota; kingdom Metazoa; phylum Chordata; class Actinopteri; order Cypriniformes; family Xenocyprididae; genus Opsariichthys; species Opsariichthys bidens. Next base: position 8,945,467 of record CM074281.1, on the reverse strand, counting down.
CACCAGCCACTACAGTGTATTCACCTTCGTCTGCAAGGCTGCAGTCCTTAATGGTCAGAGTGTGCTTGTCCTTGTCCACACGATACAGAATTCTCTTGCTGAGAGTGATTTCCTGACCTGCCTTCATCCACTGTACCGTAACATTTGGTCTGTTCACCTTGCATGAGAAGCAGATAGTCTTCTTCTCCTGTGTGTCAACATCCTCAGGAGGAACAATGATTCTAAGATCTTCCTCTGTGGAAATTAAGGTGTATGATAAGTTAACTCGGCATGTGTTTTTGAAACAAAGCCTAAGTCTCAAAGTTTAGTCTCAAGTCAATAGTTTTGCAACTTAAGTTGGATTCTCACACTCAAAGTAAAAAAAAAAAGCAAACTATAAACTTTAAAAACTAAAGGACATCAATGTATGTCATACCTTGCACAGTGAGGTTGGCAGAGCTCTTTGCCTGTTCACCACGCTGGTTGGTCAGTGTAATGGTGTAGTTGGCCTCATCTGATTTTTGGGTGTCTTTGATCCTCAGAGAGAATACATTGTCCTTCTGGACCATGATGAACTTGCTACTTTCAAATAATGTCTCATTATTCTTCAGCCATTTGGCCTTGGCATCCTCAGTGTTAATTTCACAATTGAGGACAGTTTCTTGTCCTTCATTTGCCTTTATGTCTCTAAGAGGAGTGATTATCTTGAGCTTTTCTGTAATAAAACACACCAAAACATTAGAATTTTTCATATTTCTGTCAGTATTTCTCAAAAAAAAACAAAAACAAAAAAAAAACAGCAATTTCCTGTACATACCAAGCACAATCAAATCAGCTGAGGCTCTTGTGGTCCCAATGAGGACTACAAAGCCTCCCTCATCCTTGAGTTCACAGTTTTTGATAACAAGAACTCTCTTTTTGCCCTCAGAAATAATGTCATATTTGTCATCTGACTGAAGTTCCTTATCTCCTTTGAGCCATTTCACTTCATATGTGTCTTTGGAGACTGAGCACACAAATTGTGCCTTTTCACCTTCAACCACTTCTTGGTTTTGAGGCCTTGCAATGAACTCAGCGGCAAGTTCTGGGGGGGGATGAAAGAAAAAAATGGCAATCACAAGTTTGGAGCAAGTTGGAAACAAGGTATGAAGTACAAAATATGAAGTACATTTTCAGGGACAAGACAAAGTCTCACCATTAATCTTAAGGTTCCCTGTGGTCTGCGAGGTGGGAAGTTTGCAGTGGTACTCTCCAGCATCATCCATACGGAGGCCCTTAATAATGAGGATTCTCTTTTTTCCATCAGCAATATGCTCATATCTACCAACTTCAGGTAACTCTTGGTCACCCTTGTACCATGTAACTTCTGCACTGGGCTTGGAGACCTCACAAATCAGTTTAACACTGTCGGTTTCAGTGCCTTCAACATTAGCCAAGTTCTTTGAAAATCTAGCCTCCTCCTCTGTGGTAGGACAAATCAAGAAAATCAGTCTACTGTTCAAAGTACGCTGTTGAAGACTGTTTAGTCTAAAAATAAACAGAATTACTTACCAACGACAGTCAGCATTCCAGAGGTTTTGGATGTCCTGGCATCACATTCATATTCTGCTTCGTCATCAAAGACAGATTTGCTTACGATGAGAATACGTTTTACTCCTTCAGAAATCATCTCATATTTTTTGCCTTTTCTGATTTCATTGCCATCCTTGAACCAGCGAACCTAAAGAACAATAGGAATACACAGATGAATGAGCTCTTAGTGATTTTTATAGTCAAAAAATAATTATAAAAAGCTTAAAGTGATTAATGTGATTAAAAAAAAAACTTAATATTAGATAACAAACCTTTGCACTTTCACGAGACACTTCACATTCAAATCTTGCAGATTCCTTCTCTTTGACCTCAACATCATGGAGTGGCTTTGTAAACTCAACATGTGGAGCTGAAAATCAAAAGGTAATCAAATTCAGTGTTATATTTTTTCATTACTAGTACTATTTAATTTTTTCCCTCTTTTCATTCTGGTTGACTTACGTTCAACATTTAAGAAGGCTGAAGTCTTGAACTGTTTAGCATCACAGGTATATGTCTTTGAGTCATCAAGTGTGCAGTCATGGATGACAAGTTTTCTTTTACGGCCATCAGCAACCATGTCATATTTCTTTGTTTTGCGAATTTCTTGTCCATCTCTAAACCACCTGACCTCTGCTTTCTCTTTGGAGACTTCGCACTCTAGTTCAGCAGTGGCTTCCTCTTCCACAGTTTGGTCCTCCAGAGGTTTGGTAAATTCAACTGGAGGCTCTGTGCAGCAAATTAATTTATGTTTTATTGCAATTCACTGTTTTAACAATACAGTAATAATTTCCATTGGTAATATTTTAAGACAGACTTATTATATATCTTTCTTTTAAAAAGTGAGTCACTTTCACATGTTTAAGAGTGTTTTATGTTGCTGACAAGCACCTAAGATCCATTAAGAGCATTAATAATTACCAGCACAGTACCAATACAATTACAACACTAGAATAGATATTTACTTACCCCTGAATGTGTTGATTTAAAAATATGTGTGATGCTTGTTAGCAAGAGGGTACAATCAAATCTGCATTTTGCAACAAATGGCACCCACCGTTTACAATGAGTTGAGCCTGTGTCAGGAAGTCCTTTGCAGTGAGTTTTACTTCTCCTGCCTCTGTCAGCTTCACATCCCTAAGGGTCAGCGTGTGAGTTCTGCCTTCTGCCCGGGTCACCACCTGTGCCAATCAAACCAATTGATCAATCAAGGCCGCTAGCCGTCTAAAAGCTGGGGGAGGCTATTTACTGCCCCTCTGCAATAGACATCAGCAGCTGAGCACTAGGAACTGTTCTCAGTTTCACACCTCTACTTCTACAGCCCCAAATATGTACCCTGAGAGCCAATTTAGACACACTTACATTTGGCTTGTGTAACATCAAATAAGGCTGAATAAGCTGAAGGAATGAGAAATTGCATATGATTTGTTTACAATTAACACCTTCTTTAATTCATCATTAAAAATAAAATTTAAAATAAAACAAGCTGAAATTTTTTTTACAAATGAACAATTCAAATGATCATCAATTCAAGCATTCTGCAGCTAATTTTTTTTTCTCTTTAAATTGTTCAGTACCATTTCTAAAATCTTTCACATGCATATTTAATACTGTGCATGCTGATAAACAAAATTATGATATCTTTAAGTAATAATAATAGCACAATAATAATTAATAAAATAAAACCCATGTATATTTGTAAATCTAATACCAAGTGCTTTCCTGAACACAATGCAGTAGCTAGAAAGTGCATACGCTGAAATCAAAAGATCTATCAGTCCAAAAATAAACAAAACTGGAAGAATGAGGGCTCATTAGTACTAAGAATCAAGTTCTCACACAAACATATCAGGAATACAAACAGATCTTAAACCGCAGCTGTTTTCACCAAAATCTAAGGCCTTTTACCAAAACCATTTGCTACACAACACTAAAAGTATCATGTAAAATACAAAAAAATCCAAGGGCCATTACTGAAGACCTAACTCACACTCATTGCAAATGGCATGACAAACACATTTAAATGCTTCTAATAAAACACATAAATAAATACATACATAGCTATGTGTTTATACAATCTATGACGGTAAAAAAGGCCTCTTGCCACCTGCCATTTCACATAGAGTCTTGAAGCAGTTAAAAATAACTAGAGGAACGCTTGCAGAGCAGAATAGTCCTGTGTGTTATCTCAAAACCCGGATCAAATGCTCAACTGGTATCCTGATCCCCCAGCTCCTTATATGAGGAAAGCATTTAACTTACATATGTAAAGTTAAAATAAAATAAAATAAAATAAAATAAAATAAAGTAAAATAAAGTAAAGTAAAATATGTAAACTATCATGCAGTATGCAAATAATAATAATAATAATAATAATAATAATAATTATCTATTTAAAAAATGTTTAATCCAAGAGGTAAAAAAAAAAAAGTGAAAAGTTCACAACAATTGATTTCCTATACTGGTGTATCAATACTGGCAGTGTATCCAAGCGACCATCTTGAATTGATTAATCCATCTATGATTCAGTTGTTGCATACACAATAAAGTGACACCAATCCTTATTATTATTTATTTATATATATATATATATATATATATATATATATATATATATATATATATATATTTATATTTAAAATAATATTTAATATGTATTATAATATATATATATATATATATATATATATGAATTTCCCAAAATCCACATATGACATGCATTTACACAGAACAACATGCACACTTACTCTGTCACTTGGTTCCAGCTTTGTACCCCCAAGGAACCATTCCACAGGTATGCCCTCATAAGACAGTTCACAGTCAAAGGTTGCAGTCTCTCCCGCCGTCACGGTTACATCCTTGAGAGGCCTCAAGAGGCCTATCACTCGTGCTTTGGATTCAGGAGAAGACATTGTTAGTCACCTCCAAGTTCCAAGAGACACTGTTAATCCCTTAACTACAAATCCACATAGCGCTTTCCCGCTGACAACAGGCCACTGCTCTGGAGCCTGTAAGCCTCCTGGACAAGTGGGATTCAGCAAGAGAGGGACTTGCGTTGGGGGCCTACCTCATTTACATATTGAGTTTCCTTAAGATGTATATGGTCAGAAAAAAAATGTGGAGGTAGGTCTGTTAAGCCTCTGCCAATCACTGGCAGAGCCTCTCTAGATATGGCATGCAGATTCTAAAATAACCGCAACATCTGATTGGCTGTTAGCCCACCCCTGTAACGACACCCTGCTCAGAAATCTGTTACTGTCAATCATCCTGCTGGAATTTTCCAGGAAAAGGAGAATGTTATGTGTTACGTGAAATTATAACAGACATAAAAAAAAAAAAATCACATGTCACGGTTAATGGGTGACATGTCATTACAGTATTCCCTGCTAGTTTCCAAAGCAAGAGTATTAAACATCTAATAAATAAAATGTTTGGCTGCCAAACCTCTTTAAAACATTAATCCCTGCCATAATAAATGCTTTTCACACCCTGTTATCACTAAGTGACACCTGTCAGAGTAATTTATGAGCTAATGATAAACTGCAGTGGCCAACTAATTTGCCTTTAATTCACTGACGGTACTCCAAAGCAACACATATCATCTGACTTTGTGAATTATTTTGGGTCTGTCCACTGATATACAATTTCTCTGGCTTATCCTAAATATGCAAAGAAGGAATCATATTTTTCACTCTCACCTTTAACTCTGAGCTGAGCTCTTGATTTAGCATTGGCAGCACCGAAGTCTACACCACCAGCCATATCCATGCGGACATTGTAAAGGATCAGCATATGCTTGGTGCCTTCCTCTTTAATTTCACAGTCCTGATAAATGAAATGAAAAGCATGTTTGAAATATTTAGCACAGAGAACAATTCACAATAATTAATAAAAAAAAATAACAACAAAAACAATTTAGCTCAATTGTTAACTCTTAAAAGAACAACCTCACCATAACTTGAAAATGACATTTCAAGCCACAAATTAAATTGTTTGTTTTTTCAATTTATTCATCACACATGGTGCACAATTAGTACTAATTGTATGGTGCTTTTGTGAAAGACAATTAAGAAAAATTTATGAAAAATTCATTTGAGTTTCGAACAACATAAAGTTGAGTAAATGACAGAATCTCTTCCTTAACTCCTCCTATTATACTATTCATTATTAGGATTCTATTTGCAATTAAACTATTCCAGATAAATCAAATTATAGCTTTGATAAACATCAAAACGTCCAAAAAGTATCTGTAAGTTATGCTAATGTGATACTGAGAAATCATTCTTTTTTCTGTTACAGAAATTACCGGTGACTGGTGCAGGGCATCTCCCTTGAGTTTCCAGTTTCCATGAACATCCTCCTCAGAGATTTCTGTCTCAAAACGAGCAGTCTCTGTCTCTGTGACCTCCACACTGTACAGTGGACGCACAATCTTAATATCACGTTCTGCAGAGAAAAGCGAGAAAGGTTGAGACTTGGTTATTGTAGTTCATACTGAATTCAATCTTTAAATTTTTTATAAAAAAAGATACATACCTTCAATGTTAAGCTTGGCTGCTGTTTTGTCAGAGCCGCAGTCACACACATAATCGCCAATGTTGCCCTTCTCGGCCTTCTTTACTGTCAGGATACGTTTCTTTCCATCAGCCTTGATGAGGACGTTCTTAGAGGGAGTGATCTCATTGCCATCTTTGAACCATTTCACCTGAGCAGATGATTTGCTCAATTCGCACATCAGGACAACTTCATCCTTCTCAACTGCAGTATAATCCTGCAACTTGGTGGTGAAGTAGGCTTCTCCCTCTGTTGATATACAAGAGGAAATGGAGTTTAAGTAATCATAAGTACTGTTAGATAATATAAAAACTGTTCGCAAATTTGTAAACACCTACCAAGTACAGTGAGCATTGCCTCACAGGTTTTTCCAAGGGCCTCTGCTTTAATGAGGGATGTGTCATCAATAGACACCTCTTTGAAGGACAGAGTATGGATCTTGCCATCGTCGGACATGTGAACCACTTTGCTTGGATGCAAACGCACATCATTCTTGTACCAAGTGACTTGAACCTTCTCATGAGAGAGTTCGATGCTGAATTCTGCAGTCTCACGCTCCTTAACGGTGACATCTTTAATGGGTCTGACGAACTCTAGACGGATGCCTGGGGAAATATGCAAGCACATTATGTTATCTGCCAATAGTCTTCACTACAAACGAACAAACATGAATTCTATTTTTTTGAATAATGTATTTATTTTCTCCGCCTTACCCTGAATAACAAGCTTGGCAGATGTTCTCTTGTCTTCAGCCTCAAACATGTACTTAGCTTCATCCTCATAGGCAGCAGATTTGACCACCAAAATGTGTCTTTTGCCCTCCTGAAGTACCTCAAATTTATCATCAGTTGTAATCTCCTGAGATCCTTTGAACCAACGGAAGCTTTTTGGTGGTCTTGAGATCTCACACTCAAATCTTGCCTCATCTTTCTCATACACATGCACATCAGCCAGAGGTGTTACAAAAGTAATGGGAAGCTCTGTAAAAACATAAAGAACAAGCCATTATATACAAATATTTACAGTATGTGATTATCTGAGTATTAGTGAACTAACTTAACATAATAAAGTGTTTCTGTTTTTTCACTTCAATAACTTAACTGGGACATTTCAATGTACTGTATGTAAGCACCAGTCTAGTTTAATTCTAAAGAATTTAAGAACAAAATGGCTGGAAAATAGTGGATCAGAAAAATTAAAGATTTGAATTATGTACGTATGTATAAGTATGTATGTACGTTTGTATTCAGCAAGCTAGCCTAAAAGTGTAATTGGTAGTTTTCTGTTTCCCCCAGAACTGAGGAGTTCCTCCTCAATCAGTGATTGAGAATCAAACAATGGCTACATAAAGTTTAGGCATGATGTACCTTTCACTTTTAGATTGGCAGAACATTTTGCATTTGCACCCTGGAATGTAACCTCTCCAGACTGGGACACTTTGCAATTGTACAAAGTTAAGATGTGCTTAGCACCATCTTCGATGATTTCAACATCCTGTTGCAACAAAGACAAAAATACAATTAAGCCGTTCATACGAAAGTTACATTTGTCACCATTTCGAATAGTTTCAATAGCCTTACAGGTGATGGAGTGAGGACTTCTCCTTGCAGTTTCCATTGGCCATGGACATCATCTTCAGAGATTTCTACTTCAAAACGAGCCGTCTCACCATCAAAGAGCTCAACACCATAAATGGGTCGTACCACTTTGATGTCACGAGCTAAAATGAATAAAGAAAAGATAGACAAGAAGACAGATAGATAGATAGATAGATAGATAGATAGATAGATAGATAGATAGATAGATAGATAGATAGATAGATATTATTTATATGGAACAAAACAACAAAAACAAAAACTGAAAGGTTGCAGGCATCTTTATAGGGCAATTTAGAGCAAAAAAAATTGTTGACATTTACATTTTATGACCATAAACTTGAACACTGACCTTCAATGTTCATGGTGGCTGAAGTCTTGTCTGTTCCACAGTCGCAAACATATAACCCTTTGTCTGTTTCCTCAATTTTCTTGATGTTTAGGATTCTTCGGTTGCCTTCAACTTTCATGGTAACCATCTTGGAAGCTTTCATTTCAGTCTCATTGTGGAACCACTTCACAGGAACGTCTTTGCTGAGCTCACAGTCAAGATTGACCTCATCTTTCTCAACTGCAGTGTAATCTTGCAGTTTAACTGTGAAGTAGGCATCTCCCTCTATATTAAAGTAAATAAAACATAATAAGTGAAAAAGGTGAGAGAACCTGTAATGCGTTTTTGTGGAATAAAACGTTTATATGTTTTATTCATGTTCAAATAAGCTGCAGCTCATACAGCAACAAGTCAGCTTCAAAAGCTAATTCTTACAGTTGTTACAGTTTCCAAGAACACTTATTTCACCATCACCACCATCATCATCATAAAAAAGAAGTATAAAAATTTACCTAGCACCGTCAGGTTTGCTGTTGTTGACAATCCTTTAGCCTCTGCTTTTATTTGGCAAGTATCATCTAGAGTAACATCCTTGATTTCTAGTATATGTTTCTTTCCATCAACATGCGTAAGTACAGTTCTGCTCGGATGCAGTTTTGTTTCATTTTTGTACCATGTCACTGGTATATTGTCATGGGATAGTTCAAACTCAAACCGAGCCGTTTTACCTTCCTTAACAGTTTGATCCGTTATCGGTGAGATGAATTTCAGCCGCATACCTATGATGTGTTAATCCATTGCAAAACCATTTTAGCTTGATGATTTTGTGAACAAAACATATTTTTCACAGGACACCATAGTGACTGAAATATTGGTTCAATAAAAACTTACCCTCAACTGTCAGTTTGGCTGTTGATGTTTTACCCAGCACCTCAATAGTGTATTCTCCCTCATCATCAAATTCACAGTGGTTTATGACCAACATGTGTTTCTTTCCATCATCAATGATATCATATTTTTGGTCTGATGTTACTATATCAGATCCTCTCAACCACATGACTTTAGGCACATCTTTCGTGATCGTGCACTCAAACTTTGCCTGTTTCTTTTCATGCACAGTAACATCCTTCAATGGGACTGTGAAGTCCATTTCAATTTCTATGGGTGTGAATAATAGTTATCACAAGATAGTTATTTTCCATCCTCTTCAGTTCATAAATTCTGCATATCTTGTTCGGACAAGCATTTTATTCTCATCAACATACCTTTGACTGTTAGCATTGCACTGGTGATGGCATTCAAAGCTTGGTAAGAGACTTCTCCAGCCTGGTCAAGTTGAACATTTTTCAATGTGAGGAATCTTTTATTTCCCTCAGCTCTGATATCACACGTCTGAGGACAAAAAAATATATATAATTATTTGTGTAAAATAGCCTATATAAAATGATGCAACTTCTTCAATTATATATAATCTTACCGGTGATCTTGTCAGAACCTGCCCTCTTAGTTTCCATTCTCCAGGCACATCATCTTCTGAAATTTCAGTATCAAAGCTGGCCTCCTCTTTCTCAACCACCTCCACACTAGCAAGAGGCTTCAAGATTTCAGCTTCACGCTCTATATTTTTGGCAGACCAAAAAAACGGTATTTAAGGGAATGCAAAAACAATATTCTGCAAAAGGTAATAAAAATGAAATGACTGTCTAACACACCTCCAAGAGTGAGTTTTGCTGCATATCTGCGGCCCTCCACTTCTATGGCATACTCTCCAACATCATCAGGTTGAGCATTCTTGATTGTAACCGTGATTTCTTTTCCAACCTTTTTTATTTCAATCTTATCTGTAGCGTCAGTAGGAATTTCTTCATCACCCTTGAACCACTTCCAGTTGGGAGTATCCTTGTATAGTTCGCACTTGAATGTGGCAGTAGCCTTTGGTTTCACATGCTGGTCCCTCAAAGGTTTTGTCAACCAATCTCTGATTATTTCTGCAAAGGTAGATATTTGGTTTAGTCATTTTGGGTACAGAACTATTAATTACTAAAATAAATAACTATAAAGATGCCCATATGCATACCAATGACTTTGACATTGGCTTGTGTCTTGATGTCCTCACACTCGCAAGTGTAAACACCAGCATCATCGTCATTTGTGTCTTGGATCGTCACAGACCGCTGTAGTCCAATTACATTGATTTGAATTTTGCCAGCAATTTGCTTGAGCTCTTTTCCGTTCTTCTTCCAGACCACGTCCCTGTCTTTGCTCAACTCGCAGGTCAGGTACATTGGCTGTCCCTTAATCACAGACATTTCTTCCTCCAGAGTCTTTGTGAACTTCACTGGTAATTCTATCAAAATATAAACAGAAGGTGATCTCAATTCATTTGATAATGTTATATATATATATATATATATATATATATATATATATATATATATATATATATATATATATAAAATAAACTTATGACAGTATATTCATATTTTTACTCAAAAGCATTGCACTACCTTCAACAATAAGTTTAGCTGTTGAGGTCTTCTCCTTGTTGCCAAGCTTTGCAACACACGTGTACTCTCCAGTGTCTGAAAGCTGTACATCAATGATTTGCAGCTTGCGGTCTTTGCCATCAGATGTGAATTTGTGCTTTGGACTCTCCCTTAGATTGCTTCCATCTTTCATCCAGGTGGTAATAGCAGTAGATGGAGAAATCTGGCACTCGAATACAGCTGAGGAGCCGATTGACTCAGCCTCCTGCAACACAATATCTTTGAGCTCCTTCACAAACTTCAAGGGGACTGCTTTGAGCTGGAAGCCAAATGGTGAATCTCCTGGAGGCTTGTCACCCCCAGCACCAGGCTTCAGGCCTCTGCCCCTTCCACCATCACCAGGAGAAGGAGTTTGTCTTGCTGTAATGTAAAAAGAGGATTGATTCAATTAAAACTTTACACTTGAAAAAATCTCCATTTCATACAGATACGTTCCTTCCAGAGCTGTCATGAATGAATATATAAATGGTTTAAAATGGTTTAAAATGGTTTAAAATGGCTGGGGGGAGGGGGGGGGGGTTAAAAGCAATTTAATAAATGAACATACGTTTCAAGCCTCTGCCTCTTCCAGCTTCCTCTTTTGGCTTTCCCTCTGAGCAAACAAAAATCAATTATTTCCAACTCATGGAATTGGAAAAGTTTATTAAAATATCAAGTAATGAAGAAACACTTAGAGACAAAAAGGAAAATGTTAAACATAAGGAATGAAGGGTCATGAAGATGATAAAATCATGTTTCCAATTAATGGGAAGTTAGATCCACAAGTTATGATCCAAATACAATGACTGTTCCCACCACCAATGGTTATATTTCATAGATCAATGAAGACACACACATAAACGACAAACAAGATGAAAAGACATTAAAATACAACACACACATGCCACAATGAAGACTGAAGAAGATGAAGAAGGCAGCAGACAAGATTTAGCAGTTTTATGTGGATGGACATGGATGTAGACATGGAAATTATCTGGGATACAAATAAATAAGGGGCTGGTTTCCACAGCATGGAAAATGAGGCATTCATTGGTGTAGTTCACAGCCACCCTCTCACCTCGTCTACTCCCTGGCATCCCAGGAGTCTCAAGTGCCCCTTCCTCCAAATATCTTTCTTCAGACCCTTCTGAGCCAAAACTGTCTCGAGAAGCAACCTCCCATCCCCATGCTTCTTCTTCATCTTCAGCTTCAAATTCATCCTCGACCTCTTCTTCAAAAACTTCTTCCTCATACTGAGTTGACACTTTTCTTAACTGTACAGCTCCGGGAGACAGCTCCTTTAGGACTGGAATCTCCTCTGCTTCAGAAATCGGAGGAGATTCTTCATATTTGTCCTCCTCAGGTGAAACTTTCGAAGGTACTTTTTTCAAGATAACAGCTTCAATTGAGTCTTTAGGTGAAACTTTCTTAGGCTTCTTTGCCAAATCCTCACTTGGCTTCCTCTCCACAGGAACTGATTCAGTTGGTTTTGGTTTCTCGACCTTGGGCGATGGAATCTTTTCAGGCTCTGCACCACCCTTTGCATGCACTACTGGTTTTAGAATTACATCTTCTTTCTTCTCAGTCTCTTTGGGTAAAATACCCTTTTTGGTGATTATAGGCTTCTTCTCGTCTTCCTTTGGTGTAGTCTGCTTTACCGGGGTAACCTTTTTGGGCAGCATCTTTTTGTCTTCTAGGGGTACTGTAGTTGGTATCTTCTGAACCTCTTTACCTTTGTCTGGAGTTTCTTGACTGTCAACTCGTTTTGGTGGAATACTTGGTTCTTTTTTAATTTCATCTTTTGGTGCTCTACTAAGTGGTGACAACTCAATTTGTTTTTGTTCTTTTGGCTCTGGAACCTCCTTTTCTTGTGGTGATCCAGCTGAAGGTTTCTTCGTAAATGGTTTTAGTTGAACCTTCTCAGGCTCCTGATCTTTAGATGGAATTTTACCTTTACCTTTAAGTAATTTCTCTGTTGGTTCTGAAGGTGCTTCATCTTTTGGAGGTCTGGTTAAAGCTTTGACGGCAGCTTCATCTGGCTCCTTTTTATCAGGAATGGAGGGCTCTTCTTTTTTCGTGAGGATATCAAGTTCTTTTGGCTTCTCATCCTTTTCAGGTCGCTCTCCTTTCTGGAAAGTAACTGGTTCTCTACTTCTGTCAAAAGTTATAGGTTCTCTTCCTTTTTCATCTTTTTTGCTATCCTTTTCAGTTTCAGCTGGTAGTTTTACAGGTTTCTCAAATGGCTTTAATTTTACAGATTCTTCTTCTTTTGTATCTAACGGTAACTTTTTAACCTTTTTCAGTGCTAAGCCAGACTCCTCTGGTGTATCTTTTTTTGGAATCTTTCCTATTGGCATCTTCTTTGCTTTTTCTTCGACTTTGCTTTCTGGTTTTATCTGAGGTAATGCTTGATCAGGTTCAACAGGCCTCTTTTTGTCTGCCTCAGGCTGGATTTTCTCAACTCTCTTGGTAGTTTCATAAGTCTCAAAATGCATTTCTGCCTCATAACTTTCAGTTATGATAACTTCAGTGTGAGCCTCAGCATGCACTTTTGGGACTTCTTTATATTCCTCCTCTTGTGATTTGGGCACTTTCTTCAGTTTGAGCATTTCTTGATCTTCGTCTTTATCTTTGGAAACTCTTGAAGCTTTCTTCAATGTAGGAATTTCAAATCGTCCCTCTTTTTCCTTTATTTTAAGACCTTTGCCTTTAGATTTGGAAATTTATTGGATTATAAAGTGAACGGTACATACAAACAACCAACCGCACATTTAACACATTGACATTCTTTGGTCTCCAAGAACAACAAACTATGACAAGAAAAACATAATACAAGACTAAAGGACACAATCAATAACAGAAAAAGTGACAAAGGTGGAACTGACAACATACAACATATTACACATACACATAACAAAATCACAGACACAATTACAAAGAACAGCTAATCTGAAATGGCTCAACCATCTGCAAGAAAATATATTTTAAGTTTTGTGATTTTCATTTTTAAAATGCTCTTACCTTTCTTTCCTGGCCCAGGTGCAGAAACTGGTCCTTTTTCACCATCTGATTTAGAAATGTAGTCACAAAAATTTAAAACAAGGTACAATAACAATATTTCTTATCTAGTGCAACTTAAATAGTGGAAATGTGCAGAAAATGTGCAATTTCACTGGTTGTAAATTAACCTGCTAAAGAAAACACCTCTCTTTATTAGTGGAACGGTAATGCTATTAAGTGCATTCACTTAATAGCTTACAAATAAGAGAAACACATAGAAAACACAACATGACAGACATTGCAGCACATATTACAATGCTTTTTACATTGAGAAGCAAATTATAACCTACCTTTTATTAACAACAAATTAAAGATATATTATAAACAGTGGGAGAATTTATGAAGAAGGTTTTCTGTCTCAGTACCTTCCACTGGTTCTTCCTTTGGAGTAGACTTTGGTTTCTCTGGTTCTTTAGGTGTAGGTACTTCAAAAGGAATATTAAAGAATGATAAGATTTCTGAACTAGACATTCCTTCACAGCACATTACAGGGATGTGGACTTGTGGTTACCATAATACCTTTTGTTGGAATTGTCTTCTCTTCTTTGGGCTTAGGGATGAGTTTATCTTCAGCTTTCTTTTCAACCCCTTTAACTTAAAATGAAGTGTGTTGTTTGATGTCAATTTAAGTCGAAAGACATTTAAGATAATAATATGATGAAAGAACTGAGTATTTCAAACCTCTATCGAGGATAAGAAACAGACAGATACTACAAGAATGACATACAACACATAAAAGGCACCGCTTAAATCTACTCTTTATGGGTGTAATAAAAGAAAGAGTCAGTCATTTTAGTTATAAGTAGCAACATATTCTCATGACAGAACTGGATATGATGCTTTATAGATTAAAATTTTACAAGTTATACAAGAAAAAACATCAAGATGAGCAGGTCATAGGGATGTGAGATATGTGGAGATATCAAAGCTCATATTTTAAGTATTGTAAGAAAATATGAAGATATTTGTTGTAGAAATTAGTCAATATTAAGAACTCATGCAAACAACAATGACATGCATTCACATAGATTTGACAGAACATGTTTTAAGCACCCCCAAAGAGATTGTGTCTTAACGACACAAAATTGTGATAAAATGTAAGAATATTTACTTAGACTTTTACTAAGTAAGTGTAGTTCACTAAGCATGAACTTGTTATAATTAAGACTGTTCGAGACTTGCAGCACACACAAACTATACAGAACAACATAAAAACATGATAGCAAATGCACAATATGTTAAGACCCTCTATTGAGGTTAAAATATGCAAAAGAAACAAGTATTGTTGTTAGACAAAACATATCACGAACATATCAAACAAAAAAGTACCTTCTGGGGAAACTGTCTTTGCCTGAGGCTCTGGTAAAGATTCTTTCTTTCTTTCAGGTTCTGGAGGTGGTTTCTTATCAACTGTGAAAATTACAAATTTGAATGTGTTATGATGAGAAAATGATGAAGTTGTGATGAACAAATAATAAAACTGAGTACATCAAACTATGAAGTACTTGACAAAACCAGGACAAACAATGAAAAGAGAACAATAATTTGACAAACTGAATTTCATATGACATAAGAGTTTGTTGAAGAATCCCCATTGTACCTTTTGGGGTAGCCACTTCTTTCACAGAAACAGGTGTCTTCTCTGGAGATGGTATCTTTTCTAGAGATGGTTTCTTCTCTGGTTCTGCCACTTTACATCACAGATAAAATGTTACATTATAAATCCAAACCCAGTTTTAAACATTTATACATTTCATACAATTAGAGTCAAACATAATATAAAATGTTTTCACACACAAAACGGGGAAAATGACAAACAAACATACTTAAAGATAAGAGGTCATAACATTATTTATGACTTAAAAACAGGACAAAGAAGAGGTTAGTAAGAGAGCAAAAAAAGAAATGTCCAGAATGTTTTGTGTTGTTTGTCCTGTGGCAGTATCCAACTTGATGTAATTGCAAGAGAATTTCTTTCTGTGTCAATAAATATCACAGCAGACAAGTGACACACAAGATCACACAGACATATAAACACTAAGTGTAAGTTTCAAAGAAGTCCAAAGAAATCATTTCCAAGAAACCAGGTTTTAGAATAAGAGATATACACAACACAGGATGTTGTCGGAGGTCATTATACCTTTTGTAGGCGTCACCTCTTTCTTTTGAGGTACTATAGCATCTGCTCTTTTAGTGACAGCAACGATTTCCTTCTTTTTAGGCTCAACATCTTTCTCCTGTGGTTTAGGCTCAGAAAAGCCCTTTTTCTTTTTGTGCAAAATTTCTTCTATTTTAGGAAATGTGACAATCTGCTTTTTTGGCAAAGCATCTTCTTTCTCTTCCACTTTAATTATATGGGACACTTCCTTCTGTGGACATGCAATTTCTTCCCTATCAAGAAAGGGAGCAACTTCTGTTCTTTTAAATGTACTTTCTTCTTTCTCATTTGAAATTTGTGTGGGCATGATCTCTTTTGTCTGAGGTACAGTTTCTTCTGTTTTAGGAGCAGTTTTAGCCTGCTTCCTTTTCGGTGGAACTATTACGTCTGCTGTTAGTGTGGGAGCTTCAATCTGAGTTACTGTTTTCTCATCCTTCTTAGGAAGAGGAACCTCTTTCTTTTGAAGCATAATTTCCTCATCCTTTTTAGGAGGAAGAAGGATTTCTTTCTCCTTGGACAATATTTCAGCATACATTCTGGGAGGTAAAATAACTTCTTTCTTTTGAGGAGCAATTTTCTCATCCTTTTTACCAGGAAGAGCAACCTCTTTCTTTTTCATTAATATTTCCTTTTCCTCCCTGGGAGGGGGAAGAATCACTATCTTTTTAGATATAACATCCTCATCCTTTCTAAGAGGAAAAGAAAATTCTTTCTTTTTAGGCAATATTTCCTCGTCCATTCTTGGAGGAAGAACCATCTCTTTCTTTTCAAATGCAGTTGGCTCATCATTTCTGAGAGAAACATCTTTCATTTTAGGAAACATTTTCTCATCCTGTTTAGCAGAAAGAGGAACCTCTTTCTTTTGAGGTGTGATTTCCTCTTCCTTTTTAAGGAGAGGAAGAATCTCTTTATTTTTAGGCAATATTTCCTCATCCTTTTTGGGAGGCAGAACCATCTCTTCCTTTTTAAATACAATTTCTTTATTCTTTATGGGAGGAAAATATTTATCTTTAGGTAAAATTTTCTCATCTTGTTTAACAGGAAGAGGTACCGCTTTCTTCTGAAGTGCAATTTCATCTTCCTTTTCATGGGGAAGAATAACTTCTCTTTTTTTAGATACAACTTCATCTTTCTTTTTAGGAGGAAGAAGAACCTCTTTCTTTTTGGGCAATGTTTCCTCATCCTTTCTAGGAGAAACATCTGTCTTTTTAAGTAACATTTCCTCCTCCTGTTTAGCAGGAAGAGGAACCTCTTTCTTATGAGGTGCAATTTCCTTTTCCTTTCTAAGGGGAGGAGGAACCTCTTTATTTTTTGGCAAGAGTTCCTCATCTACTGTGGGAGGCAGACCGATCTCTTTCTTTTTAAATACAATTTCCTCATCCTTTATGGGAGGAATATATTTCTCTATAGGTAACATTTCCTCATTCCATTTAGTAGGAAGAGGTACTGCTTTCTTCTGAAGTGCAATTCCATCTCCCTTTTTATGGGGAAGAACAACATCTCTTTTTTTAGATACAATTTCATCTTTCTTTTTAGCAGGAGGAGGCAAGGTATCCTCATCCTTTCTGGGAGAAACATCTTTCTTTTTAGTTAACATTTCCTCATCCCATTTAGCAGGAAGAGGAACCTCTTTCTTTTGAGGTGTGATTTCCTCTTCCTTTTTAAGGAGAGGAAGAACCTCTTTATTTTTAGGCAATATCTCCTCATCCTTTTTGGGAGGCAGAACCATCTCTTTCTTTTTAAATACAATTTCTTTATCCTTTATGGGAGGAAAATATTTCTCTTTAGGTAAAATTTTCTCATCCTGTTTAACAGGAAGAGGTACCGCTTTCTTCTGAAGTGCAATTTCATCTTCCATTTTATGGGGAAGAATAACATCTCTTTTTTTAGATACAATTTCATCTTTCTTTTTAGGAGGAAGAGGAACCTCTTTCCTTTTGGGCAATGTTTCCTCATCCTTTCTAGGAGAAACATCTGTCTTTTTAAGTAACATTTCCTCCTCCTGTTTAGCAGGAAGAGGAACCTCATTCTTTTGAGGTGCAATTTCCTTTTCCTTTCTAAGGGGAGGAGGAACCTCTTTATTTTTTGGCAAGAGTTCCTCATCTATTGTGGGAGGTAGACCGATCTCTTTCTTTTTAAATACAATTTCCTCATCCTTTATGGGAGGAATATATTTCTCTATAGGTAACATTTCCTCATTCCATTTAGTAGGAAGAGGTACTGCTTTCTTCTGAAGTGCAATTTCATCTCCCTTTTTATGGGGAACAACAACATCTCTTTTTTTAGATACAATTTCATGTTTCTTTTTAGGAGGAGGAGGCAAGGTTTCCTCATCCTTTCTATGAGAAACATCTTTCTTTTTAGGTAACATTTCCTCATCCCATTTAGCAGGAAGAGGAACCTCTTTCTTTTGAGGTGCAATTTCCTTTTCCTTTCTAAGGGGAGGAGGAACCTCTTTATTTTTTGGCAAGAGTTCCTCATCTCCTCTGGGAGGCAGACCGATCTCTTTCTTTTTAAATACAATTTCCTCATCCTTTATGGGAGGAATATATTTCTCTATAGGTAACATTTCCTCATTCCATTTAGTAGGAAGAGGTACTGCTTTCTTCTGAAGTGCAATTTCATCTCCCTTTTTATGGGGAAGAACAACATCTCTTTTTTTAGATACAATTTCATGTTTCTTTTTAGGAGGAGGAGGCAAGGTTTCCTCATCCTTTCTGTGAGAAACATCTTTCTTTTTAGTTAACATTTCCTCCTCCTGTTTAGCAGGAAGAGGAACCTCTTTCTTTTGAGGTGCAATTTCCTTTTCCTTTCTAAGGGGAGGAGGAACCTCTTTATTTTTTGGCAAGAGTTCCTCATCTACTGTGGGAGGTAGACCGATCTCTTTCTTTTTTAATACAATTTCCTCATCCTTTATGGGAGGAACATATTTCTTTATAGGTAACATTTCCTCATTCCATTTAGTAGGAAGAGGTACTGCTTTCTTCTGAAATGCAATTTCATCTCCATTTTTATGGGGAAGAACAACATCTCTTTTTTTAGATACAATTTCATCTTTCTTTTTAGGAGGAGGAGGCAAGGTTTCCTCATCCTTTCTGGGAGAAACATCTTTCTTTTTAAGTAACATTTCCTCATCCTGTTTAGCAGGAAGAGGAACCTCTTTCTTTTGAGGTGCAATTTCCTTTTCCTTTCTAAGGGGAGGAGGAACCTCTTTATTTTTTGGCAAGAGTTCCTCATCCTTTTTATGGGGAAGAACAAAATCTCTTTTTTTAGATACAATTTCATTTTTCTTTATAGGAGGAAGAGGCAATGATTCCTCATCCTTTCTGGGAAAAACATCTTTCTTTTTAGGTAACATTTCCTCCTCCTGTTTAGCAGAAAGAGGAACCTCTTTCTTTTGAAGAGCAATATCTTCCTTTTTAGGAGGAACATCTTCCTTTTTAGGTAATATTTCCGCAGTTTTTCTGTGAGACAAATCAATCTTATTGTTTTGAACTGCTATTTCTTCATCTTTACTCAGAGGAAGAGGAAACTCATCCTTTTTAGGAGAAGCAGCAAACTTTTTCTTTTGAAGTATAATTTCTTCCTTTTGAGGCATTTCCTCCTTTTTAGGACCAACAATAATATCTTTTTTAGGAAGTTTGTCTCTGATTTTCTTCTTTTGGGGACCAGCATCAGTCTCTCTTTTTTGATGTACTTTGCCTTCTATATCTTCTAAATTTTTATCTGTAGCAACTGGTTTCTTATAACCTATTTCGCCAATTAAATCTCCTCCCTCAGTACACAACAACTGAGCAACCTCTGGCTTTTTGGAAGGTTCTTGCACTTCAAAAGAATAATGTTGAAAAATAGCTTCTGTAAAAGGAGAATGTGGAAGATTAATGTTGTCTCTAGCTTTGAAACAACTTTTCTTATTTCATGATTTTGATAATGGAGATATCTGATCACTGAGAGTTTAGAGGGGTCACACCTTATAAAAGATACAATTCCTCTAAACTCTCAGAGATCATATATCCACA
Source organism: Opsariichthys bidens (assembly GCA_037194245.1). NCBI lineage: Eukaryota > Metazoa > Chordata > Actinopteri > Cypriniformes > Xenocyprididae > Opsariichthys > Opsariichthys bidens. The sequence goes on along the minus strand of CM074281.1, from coordinate 8,925,674 downwards.
ATTTTGAAATCATAATGTAAGAACTGTTTTATTATTGTTATTATTATTATTATCATCATCATCTTACCTGTCATTATATGCGCTCTAGATGGCTTTTCACCAGAAAATGTTTCACTCATCCTAAATTCTTCTGAAGACAATATACTTTCTTTTGAAGAATCCTCCAGTTTTGAAATTTGTAAACGGTCAATTTCTGGGCTCTTTCTTCTGTCAAACAGTATTTCTGAATGTGATACAGGTTTTTGAAGAGAGACGTCCTCTTTAGTAGTTTCTTCCTTCTGCATTGTCTTCTTTGTAATTTTCCGACTGTCTGATGGAGTGACTTCATCCTTCCTCAGGACAGAAGTGGATTCTTGAATATCTTGGATGTGGTGAAGAATTGTGAAGAATTTTTACCCACAGTGGAACCAAGAGAGTCATAAATAATAGATAGACAATGCGTTTGTAATGGAGAAGATTCATAAATCTGCTAAAGGGGTATACTTCATACAAAAAAGTCAGAATTTCATGTGTCTTTTTGCTGAAAAATAACTTCAGCAAAATGAGAATATGGAGAAATAAATATTGTCTTGGGCTTTTAAGCAACTCTTTAAAAGAGAGATTAAATTTAAGAGCCATTACATGTTATACAAATTTACACAAATTCTCTTGTAGTGATTTTTATAATCTGTACTTTGCAACTCCTCTAAATCCTTAGTGATCTGTAGTTTTTGTGCAGTTTGGACATTTTGGGGTTTGATTTCCCCCACTTGACAGACATTAAAGATTGCTGTATTTATGCCGTACCATGGGATTTTAACAGATTATGTAAACAAAGATTATGTTCGAGAGAAAAAAAAAAGATTCTAAAAAGAAGAATGTCAAAAAAAAGATTAAATAGTATCCAGTGGTGCTTGATTTATGTACCTTCAATCTTCTCATATTTCTTTGATGGAAAAAGAATTGTATCCTGCTTTCTTTGCAGTTCTTCTTTTGGAGATTCTGTCCGTGTTGAGTCCAAAACAATTTAAGAGAGTGTTTAATTTTCAGTTAACACACTTTTAAGAAATGTGTAATTGAAAGTTCATATCTATAAGATCAAGAAATCACTCTAGCGAGTGGTAAGAGGTTATTGAAGGATAGAAACATCCAGGAAAAGGACAAGAGACAAACATATATGGGACTACACAGACAGTAAGAAATTAGTACAATAAAATAGTTCAAGATAAGTTTTCAAAGAAAATCATTTTTAAGACAGGAAAACAATGAATAAGAAGAAAAGATAATCAGATGTTATCTGATAGTGTATCATTGTACCTTTTGTAGGAGTCACCTCTTTCTTTTTGGGTACAATTTCTTCATCCTTTTTAGCAGGAGCAGGAACTTCTTTCTTATGAGGCATTATGACCTCTTCTTTTTTAGTGACAGCAACTACTTCCTTCTTTTTAGGAAAAGTTTCTTCTTTCTCTACCAGTTTTGGTATAAAGGATACTTCCTTCTGTATATGTGTAATTTCTTCACTGCTGAAAATCTCTTCTCTCTCTTCTTTCTTCTCTGAAATTTGCGTGGGAAATATCACATCCTTCTGTAGATGTGTAGTTTCTTCTATGAAGAAAATTTCTTCTCTCTCTTCTTTCTTTTCTGAAATTTTTGTGGAAAATATCTCTTTCTTATGAGCCATAATCTGAGGCATATCTTTTTTAGGAACTTCTTTCTCTTGAGGTACAATTTCATCCTTTTTAGGAAGAGGAGGAACCACTTTCTTTTTAGGTTCAATTGCCTCATCCTTTTTAGGAGGAAGAGGAACCTCTTTCTTTTTAGGTTCAATTGCCTCATCCTTTTTAGGAGGAAGAGGAACCTCTTTCTTTTTAGGTTCAATTGCCTCATCCTTTTTAGGAGGAAGAGGAACCTCTTTCTTTTTAGGTTCAATTGCCTCATCCTTTTTAGGAGGAAGAGGAACCTCTTTCTTTTTAGGTTCAATTGCCTCATCCTTTTTAGGAGGAAGAGGAACTTCTTTCTTTTTAGGTTCAATTACCTCATCCTTTTTAGGAGGAAGAAGAACCTCTTTCTTTTTAGGTTCAATTGCCTCATCCTTTTTAGGAGGAAGAGGAACCTCTTTCTTTTTAGGTTCAATTGCCTCATCCTTTTTAGGAGGAAGAGGGACCTCTTTCTTTTTAAGTTCAATTACCTCATCCTTTTTAGGAGGAAGAGGGACCTCTTTCTTTTTAGGTTCAATTGCCTCATCCTTTTTAGGAGGAAGAGGAACCTCTTTCTTTTTAGGTTCAATTGCCTCATCCTTTTTAGGAGGAAGAGGAACCTCTTTCTTTTTAGGTTCAATAGCTTCATCTTTTTTAGGAGGAAGGTGAACTTCTTTCTTTTTAGCCAATATTTGCTCATCCTGTTTAGCAGGAAGAGGAACCTCTTTCTTTTGGGGTCCAATTGTCTTTTCCTCTTTAGAAGGAAGAGGAACCTCTTTTATTTGAGGTACAATTCCATTCTTTTTAGAAGGAAGAGGGACCTCTGTCTTTTTAGGTTCAAATGCCTCATCCTTTTTAGGAGGAAGAGGAACCTCTTTCTTTTCAGGTAATATTTTCTCATCCTGTTTAGCAGGAAGCTGAACATCTTTCTTTTGAGCTACAATTTCATCCTTTTTAGGAGCAAGAGGAACCTCTTTCTTTTTAGGTAATATTTCCTCATCCTGTTTAGCAGGAAGAGGGGTCTCTTTCTTTTTGGGTACAATTTCCTCGTCCCTTTTAAAAGGAAGCGGGACCTCCTCATCCCTTCTTGCAGCAACATCTTTCTTTTTGGGTAACATTTCCTCTTTCTGTTTAGAAGGAAGAGAAACCTCTGTCCTTTGAGGTACAATTTCCACCTTTTGAGGTACAATTTCCTGCATTTTAGGGGTAGAAACAGTCTCTTTTTCTTCAATCAAGTCTTCTCGCTGTGTAGCCAATATCAGAGGGGCCTCTGGCTTCTTGGAAGGTTCTTGCACTTAGAAAGAATATTCAAGTTAAGAACAATGCTTTAAATCGCACTGTTTTAAGAGTGAGACAAGATGAGCGAAAGATCTTTTAGGTAGATATGAATGCATCTAAATATACAAGACTTAAGATACATAAGAAATCAAGACATAAGATGTGAAAGATATGGTAGAAGCTAAAAATAAGAATACACTAAATTATTGCAGGACAAAGACAATGGCATAAACCAAACCCAGTGTGAGTCATGTGTTCTTCATAAGAGTGTGGCTAGTTAATAAAGAAACACAAACACAACAGAAAGTATCCCTACATACAAAACCTATATGTCTATACCTTTCTTTGGAGGTTCTTCTACTGAAATGGCTTGGTCAGGTTTAGGTGGCACTTTCTTTGGTGGTTCTTGAATTGTTGGTTTTGGTTTCTTTTCTTCAACAAGAACTTTAAAGAACATGCATTGTATTGTTTTAAGAATGACAAATACAACAGAAAACATCCCTACATACAAAACCTATATGCCTATACCTTTCTTTGGAGGTTCTTCTACTGCAATGGCTTGGTCAGGTTTAGCTGGCACTTTCTTTGGTGGTTCTTGAATTGTTGGTTTTGGTTTCTTTTCTTCAACAAGAACTTTAAAGAACATGCATTGTATTGTTTTAAGAATGACAAATACAACAGAAAACATCCCTACATACAAAACCTATATGCCTATACCTTTCTTTGGAGGTTCTTCTACTGCAATGGCTTGGTCAGGTTCAGGTGGCACTTTCTTTGTTGGTTCCTGAATTGTTGGTTTTGGTTTCTTTTCTTCAACAAGAACTTTAAAGAACATGCATTGTATTGTTTTAAGAATGACAAATACAACAGAAAACATCCCTACATAAAAAACCTATATGTCTATACCTTTCTTTGGAGGTTCTTCTACTGCAATGGCTTGGTCAGGTTTAGGTGGCACTTTCTTTGTTGGTTCTTGAATTGTTGGTTTTGGTTTCTTTTCTTCAACAAGAACTTTAAAGAACACGCATTGTATTGTTTTAAGATTAATTATAAAACATAAAAAACACAGTGTCACATAAATACGCTTCCTAATGGAAGCTGGACAATTGCAACAATAAATATGGGTATTTGAAACTCACAAAACATAAAGCATTTCCAATGAACGATGTGCAATATTAAGTGAAACCAAATAATATTGCAGGACAAAGACAATAATACACAAAAGCCACAGATAGGTCATGTGTTCTTCATAAGAGTGTGGCAAGTTAATAAAAAAACACACATACAACAGCAAATAGCCCTACATACAAAAGGTAAGTCATACCTTTCTTTGGAGGTTCTTCAGTTGGAACTGCAATGGCTTCATCGGGTTTAGCTGGCAATTTCTTTAGTGGTTCTTGAATTGGTGGTTTTGGTTTCTTTTCCTCCACAAGAACTTTAAAGTGCATGCATTGTATTGTTTAAAGATTCATTTTCATAAGCACATGTCAAAGAACACACAGTGTCACACAGAACATGCTTCCTAATGGAAGCTGGACAAGAAGCAATGAACAGTAAATAACAATACATGTACATCAAAAAACACGAACATTGCAGGACAAAGACACTGGTATAAACAAAATTCACTGTAAGTCAAGTGTCCCTCATAAGAGTATGGCTAGTTAATAAAGACCGAACATACACAAGACAACTAAGCGACTCAATACCTTTCTTTGGAGGTTCTTCAACTGGAACTGCAATGGCTTCATCGGGTTTAGCTGGCACTTTCTTTAGTGGTTCTTGAATTGGTGCTTTTGGTTTCTTTTCCTCCACAAGAACTTTAAAGGACATGCATTGGATTGTTTAAAGATTCATTTTCATAAGTACATGTCAAAGAACACATAGTGTCACACGGAACATGCTTCCTAATGGAAGCTGGACAAGAACCAATGAACAATATATGAAAATAAATGTACATCAAAAAACAATAATATTGCAGGACAAAGACATTGACAAACAACAGCCAGTGTAAGTCATGTGTTCTCCATAAGAGTGTGGCTAGTTAATAAGACCGCACATACACAAGACAACAAAATGACTCAATACCTTTCTTTGGAGGTTCTTCAATTGGAACTGCAATGGCTTCATCAGGTTTTGCTGGCACTTTCTTTAGTGGTTCTTGAATTGGTAGTTTTGGTTTCTTTTCTTCTACAAGAACTTTAAAGGACATGCATTGTATTGTTTAAAGATTCATTTTCTTAAGTACATGTCAAAAAACAAACAGTGTCACACAGAACATGCTTCCTAATGGAAGCTGGACAAGAACCAATGAACAGTAAATAACAATAAATGTACATCAAAAAACAAAAATATTGCAGGACAAAGACATTGACAAACAACAGCCAGTGTAAGTCATGTGTTCTCCATAAGAGTGTGGCTAGTTAATAAGACCGCACATACACAAGACAACAAAGTGACTCAATACCTTTCTTTGGAGGTTCTTCAATAGGAACTGCAATGGGTTCATCAGGTTTTGCTGGTACTTTCTTTAGTGGCTCCTGAATTAGTGGTTTTGGTTTCTTTTCCTCCACAAGAACTTTAAAGAACATGCATAGATTTGTTTACATCTCAAAGAACACACAGTGTCACATTTATTGCACTTCCTAATGGAAGCTGGACAACTGTAACAACAAAGGCGGGTATATGAAACACTTGTAGACAAGAATCCCACACAACATTAAGCATAAGCAATAAACAGTACCTTTAGCTGGGGGTGACTCCGGCTTCTTCACAGGTGCAGGCGCAGGCGCAGGCTTGGGCTCTGGCTTGGGCTTAAGTTCAATCTTGGGCTTTGGTTCTGGTTTGGGCTCAGCTACTAGTGCAGCTTTAGGCTCTTCGGGTTTAGGAGCAGGAGCCACAGGAGCTACAGGTGCTGCTGGCTGCGGCACTTCTTCATATAACATATTTTTGGTATTAGTACATTTGTAGAGTTTCATAAGAGTTAAGATATGAATGAAAACTGCAGTGTGAAGCAGTTAAAATCATATCTCAAACAGAGAAAAAGACAACAAGATAAATAAAAATGGACAGACACGCTTTACATGCTATAAAATTAAGAACAAGTAGACTTGACATTGATAAAGATACCAAATATAAGACAAGAAAGGAAAGAATAAAGTGGGTCACGTCTGATTTTGTTTACAAAAAGTTGATGCATTAACATATATAAACAAACAATAAAGCAAAATGTCTACATGTACAAGAGGACGTAAAAAGGACCTGATCAGCTTAAGAGATGTATATGCACAAATTAATAACCAGTTAATGTGACAGAACAGGAAATAATGGTATGTGTTCATTCCATACCTTTTGCTGTGGGGCGTTCAATTGGCTCTGGCACTGTAACTGCTGTAACTATTTCTTCAACAGGCTTTTTGGCTAAAAATGTATTACAAATGTTGTAAGAACATTCAATTAGACGAAAAACAACAGAATATTGACATCACAGACAGAATCAGAAGAAAGTTTATAAAGTGCTCTTTAGACAAACAAAAACACTGGAGCACACTGGACACACATTTGCATACCTTCCACAGGTACTTCTGGTTTTAGCTTCACTGGTTTAGATGGCTCAGGTTCCTTGAATTCTTTGAGAATATTAAGAACAATTACTCTATAACATCAGCTTTGAGAGTGAGCATGCATTTGAAACAAGACAAGAATTATGGAGATATGGATGAACTGACACCCACACAACACAGAATAGCATCAAAGAATTATAGAAATTAAGAAAACGTTCAAAAAGCAAAAATTGTGTAATGTAAAGTTTTATGCAACTTTTATTTAATATTGATTATGATACTAATTTTTTTTATTAATTTGCAGCTGCCACAGAAGCAAATATCACAAACACTGACAGCACAGAACACTGTTGACACGACATAACTAAAGATGTGAAAGTCAACACAAATTTACAAACAAGACTCATAAACATGACAGATGTAAAGATAATGCAAGCGTGTTTGCCAACAAGTAGCAAAGCAGTGAGCAGTTTTCTCTTTCAGTACCTGTCGTTGGAGCCTCTTCTCTCATTCCCACGATTTTCTTGCTGACTGCCTCTTCGATCGGGACCCTTGGGGCTGATGAGACAAAGAGAGTCCTTAGAATAATCGACATAATCACCAAAATAATTGGCATTGGAGAAACATATGACAACACAAAATCTTAACATACATCTGTTTTAAAAGGTTTAAGTTGGTAACCTTAAACATATTAACAAAGTTTATAGACTGATAAATGTATGACAATACACAACAACACATACAGTACAACATAATTATACATTGTGGAGGCATGGTGAAGACAAAGGAAGCATTATATGAATGACAGAAAGACAGAAGACACATAGATATAACATTATGTGAGCAAACAAATGTGGAAAGAGGGTTAGAACATCACGGTGACCCAAAAGCTCTCAGTAATACCTCTGACTGATATTTCCTGTACAACACTCTCCTCTGTCCAGCTCACATACTCTGGTGAATAGTAAAAACTTGTTACACGTGTCCAAAGGCAAATACTTTAAATGTTGATTTTATTTGGTTATTTCACGCAAGATGTTGGGGAACAGACAAAACAAAACTCACACAATCGTGTTATTCTTTTGAATTTGTTGTTTTTGAACAGATGAATGGTTAATTGATGAAAAGGAAGTTAATTGAAGTGATTTTTGTCAATTTTAGTGAATGATTCTACATGAAAAGGATGATGTGAAAAAGTTAGTTTTTATTTTCTTCTATTTAGTTTGCTTTTAATAATCCAGTTTACCTTGAGTTTCCATTTTTTCTTCATAATGGTAATATTCCATGGAAGATTCAGCTTTTTGAAAACAATAAGTTTGAATGAGTAACGCTTATTTTGAGGATAAAGATGTATGCATTTTTAGAATTAATTTTACATAACATCCCACCCTTACCTTCAATGGTTAATGCAGTTGCCTCAGGCACTCGTATTGATGTATCTGGGATGTCTGTATAAGTGTTAATTAACATTCTTAAATTTACTTAAATTAATGGACTGTGTGAAATCTGTCAATGTGCAATATAGCTGTTAAAAAGAACTTAAAATGTAACATACTTACCATAAGGTACACTTTCTATTTCAATTTCTGGGAAAAGAAAAAAATAAATGTAAAGGGCCTTGATATTCTAGAGATCGTTAGTTAAGTAAATGCTGGAGCACGGCAGCTGTACCGACCTTTGCCTGACAGGTAAAGCTCAGCTGTACTTTTAGCCTCACCCCTGGGCTCCAATCTGACAATGACTGAGTACACGCCTAAAGGATTATTGATTTGGTTAAATGAGCCTTCTTATTTAATATTATTAACACGAAAAAGATCTCGCACTGGAACTCCACAAACCTTCATCGGCAGAGGTAACGTTGCGGATGATCATGAAGTGGCGTCGGCCTTCACTTTGAAAGGTATATTTGGGGCTCTCTTTAAGCTCCCAAGTGTCCTTATACCACGTTACAATAGCATTGTCGAAAGACACCTCACACTCAAAAGTGGCGGATTGATGCTCTCGCACCACAATGTTCTGAATGCGTTTGGTGAAATGTATTTGCTTGGCTAGAAAAAGATAACGCAAGGTGGATGATTAGGACTGAATCTGATGTGGAACCTAATGCCTAACACAGTCTGTTAAGATTTGCTATTAAAGAAAGCCAGGAAAATGTGAAGACAAAATATCCCTGGCATTTAAAATAAGAAGAGTGTTTTCATAAGAGGTGAAAAAGAAGAAGTCACAGATGATGATAGAAGAGGTTAGTAGATGGCATAATTTACAGTAATCATAATCTATACAAACCTTCAATCCAAAGATTCGCAGTCGTTTCAAGATTTTTATATTTGCAGGTATATTCTCCTTGGTCTTCAGGTCTAACATCTTTGATTGAGAGCTTCTGAGTGTAATCGGCCACAGCACATGTATATCTGCTGTGAGGCTCTAAAAGCTTCCCATTTTTAAACCACTGGGTTTTTACATTAGGTACAGAGAACTGGCATGTCAATGTACAAGTCTGGCCTTCCTTACCAGCAACATCCTGCATACGCTGTTCCACTTCAGCATCTGCAGAAAGAATAAGGATCAATATTGTACAAACATGCAGTATAAGATATAGTTATATAGTTTAGAATTCGTTGAAAGGAGACTCAAATGATGTTACTACATACCCAGCACTGTCAGTTTGGCACTAGAGATATGTGGGCCACACACAATACGATAATTGCCTTCATCTCTTGTCTGGCAATCCTTGATCTTTAAGATGTGACGATCACCCACAATTTTGATGTCATACTTGTCACCACTGTCAAGTTTTTGGGTTCCTTTGTACCAGGATAGTGAGATTTCGGGGTAGTTAATCTTGATCTCACATTCAAACATAGCTTCCTTCTTGACAGCAGTTGTCTGGTCTGTGATATCACGTACCACAGTGACAGGCTACAGAGAAAACAAAAGAACACTCTGTAAATGATGTGCAGTGGCCCCAAAAAGTATTTAGACAGTATTTGGACACATTTAGCAAAGTGTGAAATTCTAGGTAATACCCTAGTTGCAAGAGCTTGTAGTGAAATAAGTCTGTTATACACTACAATGATATTCTTTTTTTAATACAAATAATAAAATTAGATTTCAAACCTCTGTTTGTTCCATCCTCTTTTGCAAATCAGCAACAAGTTTAGCCAAATCTTCCTCAGACTCTCTCGCACCACTTTCCACTTCCTGTAATGTAATAAATCCAAGCAGTGAAACAATTAATAAAATTGACTTTCATTCTTGGCTTGAAAGTTTGCTGAAGGGTGTCTCTTAAAGCCTTCATTGACCATGTTCTTTGAGTTGGTCAATTTTAGCTAAACTATTAAGATTCATCAATTACCATCAACCAATTGAAATTTTTGACAAATTCTTAAAGGTGCAGTGCGCTTTCTTTGGAAACATACTAGAATGAGAGATAATTAGGTACTTTATCATAAACTGATATAGAAACAATGTGCTGTTGTACTGTTATCCGACTGAATCTTACCGGTCTTCCACTTTCTTGTTCTTTTTCCCTCTTCAGAAACTCAATAGCTTGAAGGAGGCCCCGGTAGTCTGTGATGCCATACATGCGAGCGTATTTCTCATACTCCTTGGGATCAACATTTCTAAGCAACTCAACAATATCAATATCCTTGTCCTCTTTGGGGCTTTTCTGCTTTGATGGAGTCCTGTAAAAAAAAAAAAAAAAAGAAAAAAACTTAGGCAATCCTGTAAAGTTTATTAATTATCATATTAAAGAATTGTTTCACAAAGCTGGGAGTCAACCTGAACTCATGTATTGCTCATATGTAGGCACAAATGGTGCAGCTATTATAGAGTTATTTTTAAATTACAATTTATGATTAACAAAAATAATAAGTATTTAGCCATTAATTTAGTCTAATTTAAATGAGAACGTCTGTAACTAATGTGGTGGAGGTGGGTCCTTGAAGTTTGTTTGCAATTTGACACACACTTACTTCTTTAGTTTGACCACTTCCAAACTTTTCTCTTTCTTCTCATCCACATTCAAGTCTGTGCTGCACTCAATTTCTCCATGTTTGTTTGAAGCAACGCATCTGTACTGGCCAGAGTCAGATTTGGTCACCTCTCTGATCTCCATCTTGGCCTCTTGACCCTTTTGTTCAATACTGATGCGACCACCATGAGTCATCTGCCTCCATTTACCCTTCATCCATTTCACATTGGGAATGGGGTCGCCACCAACTTTAGCAATGAAGGTAGCTGTACCTTCTATAAAAACATGAATCACAGAAGTTTCAATAACACTTTCTTCTACATTTCAATACAGTGCAGCCATTAAAAAACAAATATGAGTGTTACTTACTCTCAATGATATGGACACTCTTTGGCTCCTCAATGAAGAACAAGTTGTCCAACTTTTTAACTGCCTGTGGTGGTGAAGGCACCTTCTGTGTCGGGGCAGGAGCTCCTGGTTTCTCTGAAACTTTTAATGGAATTTTGCAATGAGATACAATTTTTTTTAGCTAAAGATATTAAAGAAGCAGGGTTAAAATAATTTTAGACAACAGAAACTCAAGACCTGTTGAAGCTTTTCAAAAAGCACAACACCAGGAAGAATAAGAATGGCATTTGCACAGAAGCAGATTTGCCAAAACAATCACTGAGACCTGTTTGTAAGCAACAAGCATATACTTGGCCTGATAAAAGCAATTTGTTGTAAGGACATGAAAAAAAAACTGACAATAGAATTAGATTAATAAAAGATTAATAATTACTAGAAGATTCTGATATTGGCAAACAGCCAACAGAATAATGTTAGGATAAAGTAAAAAAATAAAACAAAACAAAGAACATAGAAGCAGCCAAAGAATTACCATGAATGTTAAAACCATAATGTTCCTCACACACAAAAGAAAATACCTTTGATAGTGACTTTAGACTTGCAGAACTCACTACCAGCCTCATTGGTTGCTTTGCAGAGATAATCTCCAGTATCTGTCTTAGATACACGGATCATCTCCAATGTGGCTGTGCCATCAACGAATGTGATCTTGGTTTTCACTGACGAAGAAAGATCCTGTCTGTCCTTCATCCACTGAATCTTTATAGGAGGAGATCCACGTACATGGCAGCTGAGGGTAAGTGTTTCACCCTCAGTCACAGTCACTGGTTTAAGAGGCAAGTCAAAGCTTGGCGGTACCTTTTGCGCTGTATTAAAAAAAAAAAAAGTCATTTATAAAAGGGACATTTGACTTTTTATGTATTACTTGCATATTTTACAAGAAAGTACTCTGGGAATACCATGGTATTTACTAAGGTACTTCCAAGAATAATGAATTTTAGGGACATGGAATTACCATCTAATACCATCATTGTACCACGGTCCTGCCAGAGTACTTTTTTAGTAAGGAATAAAACATTTATAACAAATCAATGGAAAAAAGAAAAGCTTGACATTGAAACCAGCAGTATACCTGTAATATGAACTGACACTTCATAAGAGGCAGTGCCAGCTTCATTGGAGACTTTGCACATATAAGTTCCACAATCTGACACTTGAGATTTTTTGATGCACAGGACAGCCAGGCTGCTCTTGAACGTTATATCATAACAGTCAGAGGCAAAGATTTCTCTGCCATCTTTATACCAGTTGACAGTCAGAGGCTGTGATCCAGCTACACGACTCTCAATCTTCACCATTTTTCCCTCAGTGTCCTCAATAGTTGTTGAAGGTTTTTTGGTAAAACTAGGTGGAATTTTGCGTTCTATAGGAATGACAAATAGAGCTGTTGTTAGACAGGACGTACATTATAAACCAAAATGGTTCTTATGTATATGCATATAAGAAAACTTGAAAAAAAAAGAATGTGAAAGATGCTCAACAGTGCCATCTGTTGACCTATAGCAAGCAAAGAAAAACAAATGCAAAGGCATGAAGAATGAAAGACACAAACGTAAAAGAAATAAAACACATCAGGTCAGTTCCAAAACAATGAAGACAATGAAGAGACAGTCACACCGAAAAGCAGTGACCAAATACCTTTCACAGAAACCTCTGTGGAACAAGAGTCCTTCCCAATATCATTACTAGCATGGCAAGAATAACGACCGGAGTCTGCCTTATCAGCCTTTAAAATTGTCAAATGTGGGGTGTTATCCACACATGATATCTTATAATTGCCCCCTGTGCGGATGTCTTTGTGATCCTTGGACCAAGTAACTTTTATTGGCAATGATCCTGTCATGTGGCATTCCAGTTCGACAATATCTCCCACTGTCACATCCACGGGTATGAGCTTTTTATCAAACACAGGTGGATATCTTGGCTCTGTGGAATTAGATAGAGATAACAGTACAATTGTATAGACATGTGAACATATAAATTTCAGTGCGTTTCACAACACATGAAACTCATTTAATCAGAGAACAATATGAAAGAGATAAACAGACCTTGAAGCGTGAGTTTGGCTCTACAAGAAGCAGTTCCAACACTATTTGTAGCAACACAAGTGTATTCACCAGAATGTCTCATTTCACCCTTGGCTATCTTTAGGATAGCAGAGTTATCAACAAAAGACATTGTGTATTCTGAATCGCTCCTAAGAGCTTCACCATCTTTGAGCCAAGAGACCTCCATAGGAGAAGATCCTGCAACACGACACTCAAATTGGACAGGCTGTCCTTCAATTTGAGTAATGCTAGTAATCTTTTTAGGGAAAGAAGGTGGGGTTTTCACATCTGAAAAGCAAAACATTAAGAAAAAATACATTGAAAGGGGTTACACAGTGCAGTTGAATCCTTAAGAGTCTTTTAGGGGACAGATTCAGAGCTTTACAGACAAATATCCATCACCTTGTACAGTTAACTGGCAGCTGGAAGAGGCAGATCCTATGCTGTTTTCTGCTTTACATGTATATTCACCAATGTCAGATTTGGCAACTTTAGCTAGTTTCAGGCAGGCAGTGCCTTTGAAGAATTCCATCTTGCAGGTTGGAGAAGAGCGCACTTTGCCATCTGCCTTGAACCATGACACTTTAATTTCAGGAGTGCCACCAATCTGGCATTTCAGACAAACTGCATCACCTGCAGTGACCTCCATGGGCTCCAAACTCTCAATAAAGAAAGGTGGTTCTAAAGGTGACAAAACATTTATCATAAAGACATGCACATTTTGATTTTGTCTCACAGTAGCTTATATCTACTTAATGACAAACCTAAAATGGACACTTCTGCTTCACAAGTGTCATGTCCAGCATCATTAGAAACCTCACAAGTGTATTTTCCAGCAGCATCTTTATCGCTGTTTAGGCACTCCAGGATGCAGGAGTTCTCAGTGGTCGTGATGTTGTGCTTGTAGGAGGAGTAAATTTCCTCTCCATCTTTATGCCATTTCACAAGAATCTTTGGGCTTCCCGCATATGTGCATTCCAGTATCACTGACTTGCCAATTTCAACAGAAAGGTTCTTTAGCTTCTTGACAAAGTGTGCCGCCTCTGAATGAAAATGGCATATATATGTGAAATACAAAGTTCTGCTATAACAAGAATGCAAGAAATTGTTACTCTTACTGTATATTAACTATATTAAAACTAACCTTTAACAAAAAGGTTCACGGGACAGTTTTCCTTCCCAGCATCATTAATGATCTGGCAAGTGTACTCGCCAGCATGAGATTTATCAATGTTGTAGAGCTCTAGAATTGCTGTATCTCCTCTTAAAGCAATCTCACAGCTTCTCCCAGACACTATTTCCTTACTGCCTCTAAACCATTTCAGTTTCATTGGGGTACTTCCTTGAACGGTTGCTGTAAAGGTGACATTTGTGCCCGGTAGGGCTTCCACTGGTTGAGGTGTGGTCACAAAAGAGGGGGGTTCTGTAGCACATATGACATGGAAAAGGTTGTGAAATGTGCTTTAACCACAAGATTGACATTTCTTACTTATTTTAAATTATGCTACGGTCCAACACTAACCTTTAACTATTAAGGAAGCAGATGTCTCTGCAGTTCCTGCACTGTTCACTGCCTTACATTTGTATGTGCCCGAGTCTGAAAGTTTCAGAGTTGGCACTTTCAATGTGCAGGTATTCTCAGCGAATGTAATCTCATAGTTCGGCCCACTTTTAATCTCCTCGTCATTGTGGTACCAAGAGATGGTGAGAGGTGCAGACCCCGAAGCTTTACAGTCCATTTCAATAGATTTGCCAACAATAGTCTGTGTGTCCTTCAGTTTTCGTGAGAACGAAGGAGGGACGATTTTGTCTGTTTGACCAAAAACAACATACTCAACTGTTGGCTTCATAAGGAATCACATGCAATTCTAAGATTTTAACAAATATTATATTCAAGGAAATTTAACATTACTGACCGAAAACAGTGATGTGCATTTTGCAGCTATCACTGCCAACTTCATTCTTAATCTCGAATGTGTATTCTCCAGTATCACTTTTCTCTGTTGACAATAGCTTAAGACTGGAGATCATTTTTGAGAAGGTGATTTTGTATTTTCTGCCTGAAGACAGCTCCACACCATCCTTGTACCATTTTGGCTTAAGTTCTGGAGTTCCAGATACAGTGGACTCTAAGGTTGCGGTTTCACCAGCGGTTACACTGATTGACTCTGTCTTATCCACAATTGCTGCAGGTTCTAGAAATTTAGAAGCATCATTTAGGCAAGTTACATAACTAACTTATTTTTAAAACATTAAATGTACTTGAGTGGGAATAATATTATTCTTACAAACCTAGGACAGTTAGGTTCGCTGTGCATTCAGCTACTCCAGCATCATTTTTGAGCTGACATGTATATTTTCCAGCAGTGGTAGAGTCAGCTTTAAAGATCTTCAGAGTGACCTGATTGTTCTCAAATGTAATTTTCCTGTTGTCTCCATCTCTGAGAATGTGGTCTTTGTCCTGAACCCAAGACACAGTCATAGGCTGCGAACCTTTGACTGTTGCAAACAAAACCACCTCTTCACCAGAAATGGCTGTTGAATTGGATAATTTCTTCACAAACGCTGGTGATTCTAAATGTCAGGAAGAGAGTCATCAGAGAGTCATAAAACGAAAGCGTATTTTTTTTTATTTTTGGTATTAATTACTTTAAACTCCTATCTTACAAACCTCTTAGCTTTACAGTGCCCTGGCAGGAATCACTTCCAACATTATTCAATGCTTTGCACTCATATTCCCCTACATCTGATGCTTCCAGTCCAAGGATGTGGAGAGTTGCTGAGCATGCCTCAGACACAAATTTATACTTCCTAGACTCCTTTAACTGTTTTTTATCTTTAAACCAGGTTATCTCAAAAGGTTCTGAGCCTTTCAGCTCACAGTTAAGACTGGCATCTTTGCCCTTCAGCCCCTCAACTGGTGTTGGCACTTTGTGGAAAGTTGGTGGTTCTACAAGAAGTAATTCAAATTAAAAAAGAGCATGTATGCATATTAAAATCAATAAAAAACACAATTAAATCAATAAATAATATCTCTTTTCATTAACAAAAACTATTAATAAAGCTGAAATAAAATATTACATGAAACACTTAAAGTAAACAAAAATTAAGATGTAAGCAGAAATGTATAAAAACTAAAGCAGAAATAAAAAATAAACCAAAATATTAATACATAAATGTAAAAAATCAAAAGCACATAAAATAATATCAAAATAATTCTGAAACTTATAGCCCATGTTAGTTAATGCTCATGTTGATAAAGGAATACGCATTAAACTTGTGAATGAAAGATCCATCCACCGTCTAACCTTTGACTGTGAGTGTGGTACTGCAACTTTTAGTTCCAGCATCATTCTGGACTTCACAGGTGTAGACTCCATTGTCCTCAAAGCTGGACTTGAAAATTTCAAGGACTGCCACAGAGTTATCGAAAGTCATTCTCAAGTTGCCACCATCGGTGAGTATGGCATCATTTTTGTACCAGCTAATTTTCAGAGGAGCTGTGCCAGTAACTTTGCATTCAAGCTGGAGTGACTCTCCCATCTTTATCACTTTTGCAGCTGGCAGTTTCTGCACAAACTCTGGAGGTTCTGTAAAACCAAAATTACAACATGTTATCATAATGATTCATGTAATATTTAAAATGGAGCACTGAAGATGGTATGAAGAAGATGGCAGATGGCAAGAAGATAATGATGGCTGAAAGGGAGTAAAGCGCAATGATGAACAGTAATGAAGTAAGATGATGGCGGAAGGCAGACAGACATTTATGTAAGCAAGACAAGAAAATGAAAATGGAGAATCATGAAAATAGAATGATAATGAAGAGTGTCAATAAGGGTACTTGAAAAGAAATCCAACCTTTCACCAACAAGGTTGTGGTGCATTTAGCAGTACCAGCATCATTGCTTATTTGACAAGAGTAAGTTCCACTGTGTGATATTCCAACGGCAAAAAGATCTAGGAAGCACGAGAGGCCTTCCAGGCCAGTAAAACAGGAAGGTCCACAAATCAGTTCAGAGTCGTCTTTGAACCATTTCACTGTGAAGGGAGGTGTTCCCTTAAATGTACTCTTAAAGCGAACAGTGGTATTTGGTATGACAGCCTGTGACTCTGGAACCAGCACAAAGCTTGGTGGCTCTAAATAATTCATGGGAAAGAAAGACAAATACATACGTTAAGAAACCGGCAGCCATCAGAGATCTTAGGATAATCAAATACACTAAATACTGCAAAACCATCTGACCTTTCACCCTCAGTGTACCACTGCATTCACAACTGCCTGCTTTGTTTGTAATTTTACAAGTGTACATTCCAGTGTCCGTTTTCTCTAAACTCTCAATTTCCAAAGACACAATGTTGTCAAGCTGAAGAGGTTTATGTTTGGTTCTTCCTGACAGTTTAGTTCCGTCCTTCACCCACTCCACAGTTATGGGGAGTGAGCCTGATATTTTACATCCGATTTGAACATTTGTGCCCAGAATTTCCTCCATCTCCAACAAAGGTTTGATGAAGGATGGGGGGATTATTTGCTCTGACAAAGACAAAGAAGATAAATATCACTAAAAAACAACTAATATTAATTATTCCATTAATCATTTACGAGCACTAACCTAGCACATTCAAAGTCACTTTGCACTGGCAGGCACTGATGTGGTTTGAAACTTCAAACACATAAGTTCCTTTGTCTTCCAATTGGACGGATTGAATTTTAAGTTGGCTGACATTATTGATGTAGCTGAGGCTGTGCTGTCTTGAGGGCAACACTTCCTTGCCATCTTTAGTCCATTTGACTTTCAGCTCAGGAGAACCTGTAACTTTGCACTCAAAGCTTACTGGATCTCCAGTTGTGACATTAATTACCTCTGGCTTTTCAATTATCTGAGGTGGCTCTGGGGATAACATAACAATTTTATTTATATTAGCAAGTCTTTAGGATGGACAGCTACAAAAAGCACCAGCTAAAATAACCAACCTTCCACTACAAGTGTAGCAAAACATTTCTCTTGGCCAGCATCATTCACAGCCTGACAGGTGTATTTTCCACTGTGGATGGACTCACACACAGGGACTCTCAAAGTGGCAATATTGTTCTCAAATGTCCTCTCAATTGAAGGATCCTCCAAAATCCAGTTTTCATCTTTTTGCCATTGTATGGATAGAGGTGGCGATCCTCTTACGACACATTTAAACTCAACTTTTTTTCCAAGAACTGTGACAACATTCTCAATCCTCTCCACAAACAATGGAGGCTCTGATAGGAAGTGCAAAATATGTTAAACAAGGTGAGGAAAGTTAAATAATACATATATAAAAATGAAATCAAACTAACTCAAAGCTAACCTTTTATGCTTAGTGTAGTCTGACTTGAGCAACTCCCAACTTCATTTGCTACAATGCACTGATATTCTCCAACATCTAAAGCATCACATTTCTGTATATCAAGAGTCATTATAGAGCCATTCTTCTGCAAAATTACATGCTTATGGCTTGATTTGATATCCTTTGAATCTTTTTGCCAAGTCACCTCAAAAGGAGCTGTGCCTTTTACCTGACATTCAAAATATGCATTTGAGCCATTCACAACCTCAAGAGGACTCAATGGCTTTACAAGCACTGGTGACTCTGAAAAAAGAAAAAAGCTCATAAAAACAGTTCAAAATCTATGTTCTGGCTATATACATTTTTAAAGGAACCATAATAAAACACTGAAATGCTCAAAAAGTGCACTATATACTAACCTTTCACTCTCAGTTCCATACTACAACTCTCACTGCCCGCCTCATTGCGGGCTTCACAGTAGTACACTCCACTGTCTTTGATATCACTGCTGCTTATCTCAAGCCGTGCAAGAAAATCGACAAACGTAATTTTATGCTTGTCGCTTGGATTTATTTCATTACCATCTCTGAACCAGTAGGTGTCTATCTCCGGAGTGCCTGTAATCTGACACTGAAAAACTACCAATTGGCCTGGTTTTACCACTGTTATTTTTTCAGGTTTGCGGGTAAATTTGGGGGGTTCTGAAAAAACGAAATGAAATCAAGTACTCATTTTAAGCATTTAATAAAGATTTAAGAAAAAAAAAAGTTAATAATTTTAGTAAAAACCTTTCACGAAGAGTGTCGCTTGGCAAGCATCTGATCCAACATCATTACTTATTTCACAGACGTAGTCTCCAGAGTCTGAAGGCTTAGCAAAAAAGAGCTCAAGTGAGCTGGAAGTGTCATTTTTCTGAACTGAACAGTCAATTCCTGATGACACTTCTTTCTGATCCTTAAACCACTTAATGGTCAGTGGTGGCGTTCCAAACAGAAGCACATTAAACTGCACTCTGGATCCTGGTATAACATCTTGCGATTCAGGCTTCTCAATGATTGATGGAGGTTCTGTTTTTAAGAGGAAGATTTAAGATTAAAGATGAAAGGAAATTCACAATTTACTGAAAGGCAAATTAAATGACTGAAACAACCAAATTAAATTGTAACTTTTAAAAGTTAAGGGTTATTGCAAACCTTTGATTTTCAGCATGCCCGAACACTGATCCGTGCCTGCTTGGTTTTTAGCGATACAAGTGTAATTGCCACTGTCTGAACTATCAAGACGACTGATTTCTAAAGAAGCAGCATTCTCAAAGAATATGCATTTGTGCTTCTCATCTGTCTCTATTTCCTTATTTTCCTTGAACCAAGTGACAGCTATGGGAAGAGATCCAGAGACCAGACACTCTAACTGTGCAAAAGATCCTTTAATACTCTCCATTTCCTTCAATTTTCTTGTGAAGGAAGGCTTGATTATTTGATCTGTTACAGTGAAGAAAAAATAAGACTGTTTTAAAATCAAATTGATCAGAAACTTTGATCTAAGTGTTGATCTAAAATTTCTAATAATAACTTGGACATTATTTTCTACCATACTAACCTAAAACAGTTACAACTGCCTCACAACTGCTGCTTCCAGCATCGTTTGAAATCTCAAATATGTATTCTCCAGCATCACTCTTCTCAGCAGAAAGAATTTTTAATATGGAGCTTGTATCTGTGCTCTGTACTTTGTATTTTTTGCCTGATGTCAGCTCTTTGCCATCCTTTAGCCATTTTGCTTTAAGAACTTTAGAACCAGAGTACCTGCACTCTAAAGTGGCAGGATCACGTACTGTAACACTGACAGACTTGGCTTGCTCAGTGATGTTTGCAGGCTCTGTAATTACAATGATTATGTATGAATACATGAAAGTAGCACTTAATCAAAAAGAGCTATGATATGTATAAGATAACTGAAAAATAATGCTGATCAGAAATAAATTGATCAGAACTATGCAAAGACATAGAAAGAAGAAAAGCCATACCACAAATATGCAAATTAGTGTTAAAAAATACTACACACCTTTTACCACCAGTACTGCTGTACATTTCTGACTACCAGCTTCATTCTGAGCTTGGCACGTGTACTTTCCGCCATGTTTTAACTGCACACTAGAAATGTGTAAAACTGCAGTCCGGTTCTCAAAAGATATCTGAACATGCTCAGATTCCTTGATCTCATGGTCATCTTTCATCCAAGAGACGGTCATAGGCAATGACCCTTTTAAAACGCACTGCAAGGAAACCTCACCACCCAGGAGGATATTTGTATTATCCATCTTCTGCACAAATGATGGTGGCTCTAATTGAAGCATATCAAGTGCAAGATGATGTTAGGACAATGTTCACAAGCATGACTGTACTTTTACTTCCACTAAAAAAAGAAAGAAAAAAAAATCCAAGAATTCCCTGTACTTACTAACCTTTCATTGTAATATGAAAATCACAAGAGGTTTGGCCTACTTCATTTCCTACGGTGCACTGATATTTGCCAACATCCCCAGGTTCAAATTTCAAAATCTGAAGAGCTGCTACATCCTTTGTCAGGCTTATGATGTGTCTTCTATCATTTCGGATCTGCTTTGAGTCTTTGAAGCAGGAAATCTCAAAGGGAGCTGAGCCTGACACAGTTCCTTCCAATACGACATCGGTGCCTTTAATAATTTCTTTGGATTCAAAAGTTTTCACAAATTCGGGAGGTTCTGGGATAAGAAAGCACCAATTAGCTAATTAAGAACTGCTTTAACCAACAGAAAATGACTTAAACATCCTTGAAAAGTAAGATGATTAACTTCAAACAAACCTTTGACTGTAACCATGCAACTGCATCTATCACTGCCAGCTTCACTTGATGCTTGGCAGATATAATCTCCACTGTCTTCAACACAGCAATCGGAGATCTTTAGTGTAGCAACTGAGTCAGTGAAGGCCATTTGGTATTTATCATTTGGGCTAATTTCAGTTTCATTCTTACACCATCTAATATTGATCTCTGGGCTGCCAGTCACTTTACATTCCAAAGTTGCAAGACTCCCATTCAATACTAGTTTAGTCAATTCAAGCTTCATCACAAATTTTGGAGGTTCTATAAAAAAGAATGACACATTAAGATAAATTAAATAACTTAAGAGTCATTCTGTGAAAAAAAACAAAAAAACAATGGATCTAAGTAAGGAGTAAGAAAAGGCACCTTTCACAAATAAGGAAGCTGTGCTTGAGACCCTTCCAGCATCATTAGAAACTTGGCAAGTGTATTTTGAAGACATAGATGGCTTCACAGAGTGCAGCTCCAGTGAACTTGAGTTGGCTTCTTTCTTGATGAAACAACTTCCTCCAGTTAACATTTCTTTGTCTTCTCTGAACCACTTAATTGTAAAAGGTGCTGTCCCAGTGAATGCAGCTTTTAGGACAACTGTAGTTCCTGGTATAACATCTTGGCTTTGAGGTTTCAAAGAGAAGACTGGGGGTTCTAAAATGAATTTGTAGGGGTTGGGAAAGAGGTTATTTTTTTTTTTTTACAACCAATTATCAAGTTGACAGCAAACAATTACAAAAATTCTATTATTCTATTCTAACCTTTAACAGAAACAGTTCCACTTGTTTCACTGTGTCCTGCAGCATTAGTTGCATGGCAGGTGAAAACCCCAGCATCTGATGTCTCTAAATCAGTTATTTTCAGTACGGCAGTGCTTTCCTGCATTTCAGTTTTATATTTTGTTCCAGTTGTAATGTCCGTTCCTTCTTTGAACCAAGATATTGTTATAGGTTGGGATCCTGAAACTCTGCATTCCATTTGAATGCTAGCCCCAACATTCCCATCTACCTTTTTAAGTGTTTTTGTGAATGTTGGAGGTATTATTTTATCTGCTCAAAAGAAGTAAAACACTATTGTTAAAAACACACACACATACACACAAACCACCAACTGAAAGATAATTTAGGAAGAATACAACTAACCAAGAATAGTGATTGCACAAGAACACTGCTCTTTTCCAACCCGATTAGAAACTTCAATTTTGTATTCACAGCTATCTCCCCGCTCTACTGAGAGGATTTTCAAAACTGCCACATTGTCTTTGAAGGAGATTTTGTATTTTCGACTTCCTGTCATCTCTTTGCCATCTCTGAACCATTTTACTTTGAGATCTGGGCTTCCTGAAACTTTGCACTCAAGAGTTGCAGAGTCACCTGCTGTTACACTGATGGATGGTGGTTTCTCAACAAATCTAGCTGGTTCTTTAACAGAAAAGAATAAATCAATCAATCAATAAACCAATAAATAATAATAATTATTATAATAATACAAAGTAATATAGTACTACAAAATAATATAATATTATATATTGTCATATGTTTATGAGTTAATTCTAACCTTGAACGGATACAATGGCCTCGCTTTTTTGTTTTCCAGCCTCATTTTCAGCTTGGCAAGTATATTTACCCCCATGGTTAATGGCCACATTTGCTATTGCCAGAATAGCAATATTGTTTTCAAAATTTGTGGTAATATTAGGATCATCATCCCTGACTAACTCTGAATCTTTAAACCACTGAACTGTGATAGGAGCAGAACCCTTAAGAGTTCCTTGCAGTTTCACAGCACTGCCTAAAACTGCAGTGGTGTTCTCAACCTTCTTTACAAAGGATGGTGGGTCTGCATGAAAAAAAAGGCACATTAATTTTCATATTAAATAAAACATTAACAACAACAACAAAAATTTGTTTTCGGCCATTGAAATTTACTGTACCAACCTTTCAATTTGGCCACTGCTTTTGTAACTATTTTACCAACGTCATTGGAAATACAGCACTGATAATCTCCAACATCTGCACTTTCAAATGATTTGATTTCCAAATATGCAACTGAGTCCTTTGAAACAATACTGTACTTCTTGTCAGAGGAGACTGGGTTTTTATTCTTAAACCAAGTAACCTCAAAAGGAGCAGTTCCTGTAACTTCACATTCAAGCTGAGCTGTGCAACCTTTGACTATCTCCACCATTTGCAACTCCTTTTTAAAGGCAGGAGGTTCTAAGAACAATAAAAGCAAAAAGATTTAGGATGACCCTTCCATCTCAATATAATGACTATTAATCAAAAGGTAAGGATCTTGAGTATTACCTTTTACAGTTACTTGAGAGCTGCAGCTTTCACAGCCAGCCTCATTCATCACTTCACAAGTGTAATTTCCAGTGTCAGACTCAGACAATTCAATAATCTCAAGAGTGGCTTGGCCGGCTTTAAATGTGATTTTGTGTTTTTCAGAGGAACTAAGAGGTTTGTCGTTCAAAAACCAAGTCACGTGGAGTTCAGGCGATCCTTTGACAGCGCACGACAGACGTGATGACATTCCTTGTTTCCATAAGATCTTAGGCTCTAGCCTTTTAACAAAGACTGGAGGTTCTATGGATCAAAAAGCAATGGGGGGGGGGAAGATTTTTGATTTGTTTGAAAGAAAAAGACAAGCTAGGAAAAGACAACTTCAACAGGTAAATATAAGAGACGTGAAGAAGCACGAAAAAATACTTAATATGGTAAAGAAGAGCAGCATCAACTAATGCTTAAGCTTTGTCACCTCTGTCTAAGCAATGCAAATACAGTTATCTTCTCACACTTACAGAAATTAATACCCAGTCATGCAGATTTGTTTCAAATACTGCATTTAACGTGGGCATTAATCTGAAAGTCTTACCTTGCACTGTCACACTAGAAGAGCAACTGCTGCTTCCTGCATCATTGGCAGCAGTACAGGTATATGTACCTGTATCTTTGAGTTTAGCCTTTTGAATCTCAAGACAGGCTATTTTTTCCTCAAAACCTAGTTTACAGTCCATTGTAGTATGGAGTTTCTTGCCGTCTCTCATCCAGATGATGGAAACACCAATGTCTTCATTTACCTGACACTCAAGACGTAGTGGGTTTCCCACAGCAATAGTGATTGACTCAAAGCTCTTCACAAAGCTGGGTTTGTCTATAACCCTCAGTTCAGTGCAGCAAGTAGCTGTACCAACACTGTTTGAAGCTTTGCAAAGGTATGTTCCTTGATCACTTTGTTGTAGATTCAAGATTTCAAGAAAATACTTGTTCTTGTCAGAGGACGCTTTGCAGTGATCATCAAGTGAAATGGCAATATTGTCTTTATGCCAGACAACATTCATTGGGTCAGAACCAGAAATAACACACTGAAATTTTGCTTGCTTGCCCACAAATAAAGTCATCGAATCAGGCTTTGATACAAACTCTGGTGGGAAAATCTCTATAAAAAGAAGATATCAATAAGAAGATATCAATAACTTAATAACAAACACAAAGCGTGTCGGCTCCTGAGTTAAATATATCAAGACAACCAATGGACAATAAGAAAGGTATAGTTTTCTTACCTGTCACACTTAGATTAGCAGAGCAGCTGTCACTTCCATGGCGGTTTGAGGCTTTGCAGGTAAATTCTCCACTGTCGGTGACTGATGGGCTATAGATCTCCAGGGATGAGGTGTGATGAAGGCTAATAATTCTGCATTTGTCACTGTGTCTGAGCTCAGAACCAGACTTGAACCACTTGAAGGTCACTCCTGGAGCCTCCTCAATCTCGCATTCAAACTTTGCAGGACTGCCAACATTGACCTCCAGATTTTGAATTTTCTGCCTAAAAACAGGTGGCACTGAATTGTGCACAGAGATAAAAAGCAAATTAGTACATTATATTTAACATATCTGCTGACAAGTAATAAGTGTGAGCATGAAAAGCAGAAACCACTGATTGGCACTTTCAAACACCTGAAATGTTCTACAAAAACATTCAGTATAAAATTCAATAGGTTTAATGTAACCAATCAAGTCGTCTATAATCTTTATAGATATGGTATTTTCAAAAAGTGCCAATTACTGTGGTTACTGTAATGGAGGAGAGTGGAAAAAGCATTCCAGGAAAACTGTGAAGAGTAATGGTGAGCTTGCTACGAGGGAGGAAAACAAACAAATTGAATGAAGAGTGAAAAAGACTTGACATCTATGCATGCATGCAATAAAAAAAATATCAAGAATGAGATGTTCAATGACTGATGAAACAATGAAAAAACAATGGAGTATTTTATGACCAATTTCCAGAGGTGAATACAACAAAAGGTGGGAAATACTGCAAGAGTGAAGGAGATGAACGTTGGAATGACATTGAAAGATCCAGCGAGTTAAGAATTGATGTGAAGAAGTGAAGACATGCTAACATTTCAGTGATGTGAAAATGGTGGCAAAATCACAGCATTGTGATCAAGATCAGAGTGGAAGGCATCATATCTTCACATGAAACAAAGATCTGTACTATTAGTTGGTGTGGAGATAGCACGTCTGATGAAGCATGTCTGTTTTAGCTATGAATGGCAAGAGTTAGTCGTGTGGGATGGGATGGCAAAATAATCCCATAATTCCAACCTCTTAAAAGCACAGTGAGGTGGGAGGATGTTGAGGTCTTGCCAGCATCCCCTACAGCCTCACAGGTATATTCTCCTTGATGATCCTTCATAACCTTGTTGATTACTAATGTGTAAGTGTCATGGTCTTTGGAGCACTTGAACTCTTTGCCAGACTTAATAGATTTACCATTAAAAAGCCAATTCACTGTCTTTACATGTCTAATAGTCAATGAAAATTTAGCCTCTGAATGCTCCTCTATTTCAATATCCACCAAAGAGCTTTCAAAAATTGGGTAACCCTCTTTAACATCTTCTTTCTCTAATTTCATAAACGCTTCAGTTATATATTCCTCTTTTTCCTCTCTCTGAAAGATGACTTCAGTGGACCGTTCAATTGGAACAGGCTCCAAAACAAGTTCAGTTGTCATACTTGCAGCCCCTACATCCCTCTCATGCCCTTTTACTGTCACAGTTCTGGTTTCTTGGCTCTCAACTTGGATTGACTGTTGAATCTCAATTTTTGATTCACTTGCCACATGAATAGCTGACTGTTGCACAAAAGCTTGCTCTTTAGCTGTTACAGACTGAAAAGAGGCTTTGGCTTCAGTTTTCACAGTTGCAGATTGAATATTTGGTGATGTGAAAGGCTCTACATTTTCTGTCATTCTTACCATCTCCACCACAGGTGAAAGCATTTCTTTTGTAGAAGCCTTGGTAACCTGTAACCTTTGGGGCCTGTTGATTTGCATTGTGCCTGGCTGCTCTGAGGTCAGAACCTGTTGCTCTCGATAAACAATGGAGTAAAGAGCAGCTTGAAGTTCACTTCTGAGATCAGCCGTCTGGGGATACTCTCCTTCAAAAGCAATTGTAATTTCAAGTATGGCACTTGCACTTGTAATAAGATAAGTGAACATGACACTTTTGGGTTCTATCCTTTCTTTTACCTCATGAATTTCTACAGCTCCTAAATTCTCCACAACATCTGCCAGGATCAAAGGCTGGTCAAGAGCAACAGCAGTTTCAAGAGCACTTTTTAACTGGCGCTTAACGTCCAATGAATGTGGTTTTGGAGGCGAAATAACAAAAGTGAGCTCTTTGGGTAGAGTTCGGCTCTCTCTTGCCTCTGACACTAAAATAGTACCCATCTTCTGCTTACTGACAACAGCTGTGGTTGTTTCAGATTTTGTAATATCCTCGGATAGCTCAGCTTTGATTACCCTCTTTTCTTCCATTAATACTGACTGTCTAACTGACTGTCCTTCCTGAATTTGAACCGCAGAGTCTTGTTCGGTGGCCACAAGAGCAATACTACTCTCTGTTGAGATAGCCTTTTCTTCAATATAAATTAATTCAGATGGAATTTTGGGTTCAACTCTGCTTTCAGACACAAATTTCTCAATTGTTCCTATATTCTCTGTGTGTCCCTCCTCTATATCCTGACTCTCTGACACAGATGGCACATGCACTATATTCCAGTGATCTTCTTTCTGAATTAGAGCACGCTGCTGTTTAACATCACTTACAAAATGAGTTTCCTTTGGTAATGGCACTGGCTCTGAAAAGACTTGAAGAATACTATCAGGTTTGGGTTCTTTTCTGATTTCAGACTGTATGCCTGTAACAGACACATCAAGATCTTTACAATAATCTGCAGTATGCTCTCTTTTCTCTTCTGTGCTTGCAGCATGATGACGGGCTTTTTCCTGTCTCTGTACTGCAATCTGTTCATCTGGCTTTTCCATTGAGATTATCCCTTCTTTTGTCAATGTATTTTCTAAATGAATTGCCTGAAGATGCAAAGGAGCAGGAGCTTCCGTGGCAGGATGAATGAAAAGTTCTGTTTTTTGTCCTGAAAACTGAGAGGACTCCTCACATGTCACTGTCTGCTGTGAATTCACTGACACTGTATGCTTAAGAACAGGACTTTTTAGAGCATCTGCCTTCTCTTGGATTGGTTTCTCACTGCTGAACCTGCCTTCAGATGGAAGAATATCCTGATCTGTGATGACCTGTAAATGCAGAACTTGTTCTTCTTCTTTCTGGGACTGCACTGAAATGGCACTTTCTAAACCTTGGATCAAACTTGACTGATCAGCTTGGAGCTGATGCTTTTCCTCAGCTACGAGAGCTGATTTAAATACACTGTCTTTGACTAGAGATGCGGTCTCCTCAACTGGTCTGTGCATCGATAACCTCTGTTCTTTTGATAAGGTTTGAGCAGTCTCACTAACTGAAAGGACAACTGGTTTCGGTGGTTCTTTCTTCACTGATGTCTGAAAAGTAGATTCTTGAGTTGACAGTTCTTTCGAGTGACCCTCTGTGATCTGTTGTTTCTCCGTTGAAACTGCACTGTACAGAATTTTAACTCCTTCTTTAACCTGGTAGCCCTTTTCCTGCTGAGTATGAGGTATAACCTGTGAATGTTCTTTAACAATTGGGAGTTTTGTCTCAACTTGGTGACTTGATATTGGATACTTAGGCTCAGGAGATGCTTTGATCTGTTCTGTTTCGCTGGTTGTTAATGGTTTAGCTTTGACAATCATCAGTGGAGTTATACTCTCAGTTACGGCAGACATTACTTGTGAGGGGTGCTCTTTCGCAATTTCCAGCGCTGTAACTTCTGGACTTTTGATTCGTTCAAAGTGCTGTTCTGTGAAGCCTTGCCGTTCTTGAACTGCTGAGGTCATAGTAGCCATCTGGAGTTGTTTCATTGGGGTTGCTACAACTGGTTCTGGCTGGACTGAAGCAGATATTACCCTCTCCTGCACTTCACGAGACTCCAACACAGCAGCCTGATGAGTCACCTGCTCCTTGTGCACAGTTGCAATGGAAACATCCAAGTCATGCAGAGTGTCAACCTGCTCGCTCGCTACCGTTTGCCTATCTTCTGTGCCAATGGTGTAAATTACCTGCTGGTCTCCCTGCAAACTAACACCTGCCTGTCCAGGTAGGCTGACACTGTACAAACGTGATTCAGTGGCTTCCTCTTTTATGGACATCTTATAACTTTTTTTCTCTTGAACTAATTGCTGTTTATGAAATACAGCGACTTTTTTGTGAAATACTATCAACTCTGCACTGCAGCTTGCCTCCCCAAAGGGATTGACAGCCTTGCATGTGTAGAGTCCACTGTCTTTCTGTTGGATGTTATTCATGTTAAGGAAGCCAGAGCCATCTGGGTTACTAACAGCAAAACAGGTCTGGCTTGACTTAATCTGAGAATTACCCTTAAACCACTGAACATCAGGTAGTGGAGTACCAGTAACTGTATACTGAAATTTCACCTCGCTGCCCTCCGCACACTGTATAGGTTGAATTTGTGTGGTAAAGCATGGTGGTTGCCCTGGTATTTTGAACATTTGTTCCACCCACTTTTCTGCTGCTGATAATTGACTCACTTGTACCTTTAATATTGTTTTGCAGGTGGTTTGGCCAAATCTATTACTGGCGGTACAAGAGTACTCTCCCTCATACTCTTTCTTTACTTGTGTTATTATTAAAGTGTACTCATCTCTCTCCTCTTCAAACTTATAAACTGACGAAGAAGTGATAACTTTTCCGTTATAAAACCACTGAACTTTTGGCTTTGGAAAACCAGATACTGTGACAGTAAACCTAGCTGACTCTCCAGTAGTAACTTCCACGGGTGTAAGCTTGGACTCAAATACAGGTTTCTCCTTTTTTCTTTCCAACGAACTAGAATAACGTTTTTGCTCTGGCTTGAGTTCAAGTGTTTTTGATTTCTCAGGTAAATGTAGCGATGTGCTGTAGGTTTCTTCCTCTTCTTCGGTCTTCACAGTCAAGCTAGAAAATTCTGTATGAAAATAATGGGATTAAAGATTCACAAAAATATTCTCATGAATTACAAGTTTAGATAAAGATGGATGTCAGTCAGTATTAGTAAAGAAGCGGACATAATGCCCTGTAGACATAAAAAAAATACAGAATAACAGTAAATAGTTTCATCATAATTTTATTTACTTTTCATGTACATAGAATTACAATAAATGGGTAGGACAAAGCATTTGTCTTTCTAATGAAATGATGGCAACAGTTTAACTTTCTTTATCTCTAGCCATACAGGTTTGACTAGCTGACCTTCATTTGTATCCCAAAATAAAGATAATTGTAGATAAGGAAAGGCATAGAAATTAGAACACGTAAGCAAATAATAACAATCGTCACTGTATCTTTTTTTTTTATCTAACCTATTTTTATTTTAACCTTTTTATTTACAACCTATTAAATCTTTAACTCACTCACCACTACTTTTAGAAAAACATGATCGAACTATACAGCAAAAATGTTAAATTATTATCCAAGTCTATGCAGTCTTATTTATACTGTAAATGATGAACTTGAGCAAAGAAAGTCTCTCCAGACATAATTAAAACTAAGTATTGAAATGTTTTTCCGATCACACTGAAGGAAAAAAGAAAATCGCAAAAGGGGAAAATCTTATTCATGCAATTTGAATTAAACAAAAAAAAAACCTGTCAAAATTTAAAATATATTACACTGGACATGCATTTATAGAAATGTAACTAGATCTTTCTAATTTGTGATTGAAAATCTCACCTAAAGTGTTGGCAAATATAAGCAAATTTACTATATTTCATTATAAAATGTGTCAATTCACCACCAAAAACAAAATCACCACCTAAAAGAAAAAAAAAAAAAAGAAAACTGTCCCCCAGAGCGGAACACCAAAGCAAGTTACCGAAGAGAAATTGAGTATAATTTCAGGTCGTTTCAATAAATTATCAGTAATTAAAATATATATAT